>CM042158.1:53040866-53043366 GCA_023376005.1 Doryteuthis pealeii
TGCCCCGATTCACCGGTAAGCCACCTTTTATCTCTCTCTCTCTCTCTATATATATATATATATATATATATATATATATATATATATATATATATATATATATATCATATCACTAAATGTCTTATATATACATATATACATCGTATCACAAAAGTCGGTATCAGCCAATCAGCGAGGGAGTCTATCCCCATTTCACTAGCGGTAGACCAAGGTGATTGTCTTTGCATCTGAACTGGAGCGCCACACCTGCCATCAGTTCCTTACTTTACCACACGGATCCCTGTGCTACTCATACGCTGAGTTGGTGAGGACCAGTATCGAACTAGGAACCTTGTGGTTTCTAGCCGAGCGCTCTACCGACTGGGCTAACACGGCCCCTAATGCATATTATTTAATGCCATATTCATACATGCTTACATAAAAAAAAGATTTCACTCTATGTTTAATCATTGAGAATATGAATCTTCAATATCTAAAGGAAGTATGTCGTTAGTAGTGACGTATTGTCGGTTACAGTCATACATTCACATAATCTCTATTACTAGTAAGAATACGCGCCCTCCAGATGCAAGTATTTATATTTTAATCTAATAAAATATGTTAAATTAGACAAACTAGCGAAATTGAATAAGAACGTATATAAAAATATTACACTTATTGTTATATACCCCTCTCTCGTGTTGCGGGTATAGAAACAGTTCTTTAACAGAGAAGGGAGATAGATAGACAGGTAGACAGAGAGATGCATAACTTGCATTACTTACTTTCTCTGTTCTTTTACTGGGGAGATAGATAGACATAGACAGAGAGAGACAGACAGAGAGATGCATAACTTGCATTACTTACTTTCTCTGTTCTTTTACTGGGGAGATAGATAGACAGGTAGACAGAGAGATGCATAACTTGCATTACTTACTTTCTCTGTTCTTTTACTGGGGAGATAGATAGACAGGTAGACAGAGAGATGCATAACTTGCATTACTTACTTCTTTGGCCATTAGTGATCTCTATTCTTTCTATTCTTTCTCTACATGTTGACTTCTATTTCTAGATTCGTGTTGGTTGTTCGTCTTTGATTCATTGTCTTCTTCTTGGTCAGTCCTTTTGCTCAGACATGCATCAACCAACAACACCAGGTTATTTCTTTAAGACTTTTATTCTTAATCTAAACTTTCATTTCTTACTAACTACAGCGCGCGTGCAGGTGAGTTCAACTAACTAAACAAGAAAAGTCTTTCTTCGTTGGAACTGATCAGTTAACTAGCTCCCGCGTGACTTCACGTGATTCGCGGGCTTTCTGTAATATTCATGGAAAGTGCCGCCCGTGATATGAAAAAAGGACCACCCCTGCAGAAATACAGGGGTTAACAATAATCTATGCAGCCTCATAGATTATGCAACATTATTTTAATTATATTTTAAGTGGTTTCTATATAAAATGGTTGATAGGATTGATTTTAATTATCAAAGAGGTCAATAACACCAATAATTATTCATTAAACCCGGTTTTGTTAAAACCAATATGAAAATTGACCACAACATAGGTTATATAAACCTTTGTCTCTTAGTGATATATAAGACACATTTCGGGGTTTTAATCGTTCTCTATTATTTGTCTTTCTTTTAAAAATCAAAAAACTCTTCTCTGATGATTCCCTATTGTTTACAGGTGTTTTTCTTATACTATTAGTTTATTTGGTTCCGTCCCGGCCTCCTGTCTCAAAGACTGCTAGCCGGTGGCTGCTGAAAAAACACCAGCTACGATTGAAGACTGTAGCCGAAGCGGTGTCGCTTAAAAAAAAACCCAACCCGAACCCCAACCCAAACCCTAAACCCTAACCCTAAACCCCCTAGTTAAAATTAACAGTTTTATTACAAAATATGTGGGTTCTGTTTTTTCTGGGTCAACCTATATACACACTGTATAAACTAACCCTAAACTCCAACCCCAACTCCAACCCTAACCCTAAACCCTAAACCCTAACCCTAGTTTTTTTTTACCAAGTGACACTGCTTCGGCTACGGACTTCAATCGTAGCTGGTGTTATTTTTTTCAGTAGCCACCGGCTAGCGGTTTTTGAGACAGGAGGCCGGGACTCTGCGAATATACCTGTTTATTTTAATTTCATTTTAATACATGTAAGCAAATTCTGGTAGAAACTGCTAATATGAACGGAATACCTTTGAAACATCCTCACCTAATGATTGCATCGCATGAAACCAATATGGTCGTGAATATTCCTTTGTCACCTAATAATAGATATGTAAAACCTTTATATATTTATCTTATTATATATATATATATATATATATATATATATATATATATATATATATACTCTATTTCTATTTCTATTTATTTATTTTTTAAAATACCCTCTCCGGTGGCCAAAAGCTGCTTGCCGGGATTAGATGTGACAGTCCCGCTTTTAGCCACCAAAACTGTTTTACCACACCTAGTTAGCGGCTGATGATGGCAAGGTATCGCACGTTCGTATTT
>CM042158.1:53048366-53063637 GCA_023376005.1 Doryteuthis pealeii
CCTTACATATATATATATATATATATATATATATATATATATATATATAGTGGGAACTTTATTTGTTGCAACAGAAGCATCCAAACATACAAGAGGAGCAAAAAAAATAAAATTTTAAATGTTCAAAGTTATATTGGTTTTGATCTTCTTTATTATATTCAATAATTCGGGTAGCCTCCACCCCTTTATAAAGGCTGATGTAGATCCAAAGATATATATATATATATATATATATATATATATATATATATGAGAAGTAAATACACAAGCGATGTGTTTTCATATGGCTTTTTTTAGCCGACAATTTTGGGGAGAATATATGCTTAATTGAAGTCGTACCTAATTTCGAAAGTTAATTAATTAATGATACCCGCCTAATTAATTAATTATTAATTAATTAACTTTCAAAATTAGGTACGACTTCAATTAAGCACATATTCTCCACCCAACCCCCCCAAAAAAATATATATATTTATAAATGTTGTATCGTCGAGGTGAAATGATACACAGAAGAAGTTTATTCTCATCAGTGCGGTTCGATATTTTAACAGCTACCTCTAGCCGAGATCGAAACCCGACAGAATTTTCATCTACCAAATTCCTTACCCTTGCGGATATATATATATATATATGGGATAATCGAAAATTAGATTATTTTGTATAGAAATAGTGAGTTACTTATCAATCACACTGTATATGCTGTGAATGAAATCTTTTCTTCCAATGTCTTTCCAGTTGCTATTGTTGGAAAATAGCTGAAGATTCTGTTTCAATCAAATAAAAATATTTCAATTATTCACTGGGATTTGTAAGATATCTTTCTTTGCAATACAAGTTTATAATAGAAGAACTGGACCGGTTTAGCTCAGTCGGTAGAGCGTTCGGCTAGAAACCACAAGGTTCTTGGTTCGATACCGGTCCTTGCCAACTCAGCGTATGAGTAGCACAGGGATCTGTGCGGTAAAGGGAGGAGCTGATGGTAGGTGTTGCGCTTCACCTCAGATGCTAAAATAATCTCCTTGGTCTAGCGCTAGTGAAAACGGGATAGGCTCCCTCGCTGTTTGGCTGATACCGACTTTAGGCCGCCCCGACGACTTTATTACTTATATATACATATACATACATATATATATATATATAGAAAGAGATAGATTCAGAGAGATTTACATTTACACATTTGCAGAGAGAGAGAGAGAGAGAGAGAGAGAGAGAGAGAGAGAGAGAGAGAGAGAGAGAGTTACAGAAAGAAAGAGAGAGAATCCATATACACGTGAATAGCGAGAGACACCTACTTGTTCACGAAGGTAAAGAGAGAAGAGAAGAGAGAGAGGTCATGAAAACCCAAACTCAAAGAAGAGAGAGAGAGAGAGAGAGAGAGAGAGAGAGAGAGAGAGAGAGAGAGAGGGGGGGGAGTGAGAGAGTGAGAGAGAGAAGACGCACACGTACAGGTTGACAGACCCTGGCACATTTGCACAGAAAGTGAGAGATACTCCCATATATATGTACACTCAGAAACAGAGAGAGAGAGAGAGACAGACAGACAGACAGACAGATATAAAGAGAGAAAGATACACACACATACTGAAGGATGAGAGGGAGACAGAGACAGAGAGGGAGAAAGATGCACAAATGTACATAGACAAAAAAGAGAGAGGAGCACATACACATGCAAGAGAGAGAGAGAGAGAGAGAGGGGGGGGTAGACGTACAGATAGAGAAGGAGATGGACACACATATATAAATACGCACAGACACACACATCCCACCAGGGAGAGATAGATATAGATATATAGATAGAGAGAGAGTGTGTCAGAGAGAGAGAGAGAGAGAGAGAGAGAGAGAGAGAGAGAGGGGAGTGAGACAGAAAGGAAGAAAGAGTCAAAGGAATATGTGCTGTTGCCACGCATTGATGATGATGATGATGATGATGATGATGATGGGGGTCTGCGTTTAAATTGCACATGTTTTAACCAATGTCCTTCTCTGTTATAAATGATATATCGAGCATCTGGTCACATCTAGTGAAACATTTTATATTTACAGAATATAAAATGTCGGTGAGGCTATTATAAGCCTCACCGACATTTTATATTCTGTTATAAGCCGATCGTATTGACCATCCAAGATAGTATCGTCCTGTCGGCCGCGGTAGAATATTATACAGACATCACCACTAGAGAGGGGTAAACTCACTCACAGCTGGGCCTCTTGTTGAACGTGCGTAGCGACCCACGATGCTTATGGACGGAATATTGCTATGTGAAGAATGTAACGTAAATAAGATACGGAATTGTGACTTGAGTAGTAATATAGTTTCATTGTTTCATAGACAAACCACAATCTCTATTATAATAAGATACTTAACTCTATCTTCTTTTACTTTTATTGGTTAAACGTTCGATTCTTTATTTCTCTGAATTTTTTAGATGAGGCTTCATAATTAGTATTTTTATTTTATTCGGACTATTGACGCATCTCATTGTTATTTGTACAACGTATCGGCCGATCTGCCCTCCGGCCTTCTTCAGGTATTTCTTGTCGGAATCGGGAACCTTCTCGAACTCGGGAATCTTCTCGGACTCGGAATCGGGAACATTCTTGTCTTAATCGGGAGCCATACGGTTAGCGGAATGAAAACAGGGTATCCCCGTTGACTGAATAGAGGGTTAGGTCCAATGTTCTGTGATGGTTCCCGATTACGACAAGAAGGTTCCCGAGTCCGAAAAGTAGGTTCCCGAGTCCGAAAAGTAGGTTCCCGAGTCCGAAAAGAAGTTTCCCGAGTCCGACAAGATATACCTGAAGAATGCGGAGGGCACATCGGCCGAAACGTTGTACAAATAACAATGAATATGAGGGCAATAGTCCGAATAATACAAATAATAATAATTCCGATTCTTTCTTTATATCTATCATTTTCATTCTTTCTTCTACCCTTTCTTCTTTTTTTTATTTATTCGCTCTTTCTTTTTCTTATTTCTCTCTTTGTCTTCTTCCACATCGTTTATTGTTTCGATAAATAATTCATTTCTGTTTCTCTCTAATTATATTTTCCATCCTGTTTACTGGGGGCAGAATAATTTCACCGACTATACATTTTCAGCTAGTACACCCCCCACACACACACTTGAGGCCAACAGTTTGCCATCGGTGGCGACCCGGGATGCTTAAGAATGGAACCCCGATGCCTGAGCACTCCATGAAATGCAACACTCGACTTTGGCCTTTACTTAGGCTAGACGTGCGGTTGGAGAGGCCCCCTACGATCAAATGGCCGATCCCACCAAGCCCTAGCACCTATACGATTGCCCCAACCCTATTTTCATTATAAAAACTCCATGAAATGCAACACTCGAAATGCAACACTCGACTTTGGCCTTTACTTAGGCTAGACGTGCGCCTAAATTGCTGGTCCCACCATGCCCTAGCACTTATACGATTGTCCCAACCCTATTTTCATTATGACAATCCCCAACCCGTTTTATCGTATATGTTTTAGAAGAAGGTGGCTAGGGGTCTTAGTTTCCTGGATATGACGTTAAAGTTCAAATTCTCTGGGGAGTGTGAAATACCAATTTATCGTCATTACTCCCAGGTCCACCTAGCCCCTGAGTGGTAGTACCTGTTAGTACGACCTGGGATGCTTAAGAATGGAACCCCGATGTCTGAGCACTCCATGAAATGCAACACTCGACTTTGGCCTTTATTTAGGCTAGACGTGCGGTTGGAGAGGCCCCCTACGATCAAATGGCCGATCCCACCAAGCCCTAGCCCCTATACGATTGTCCCAACCCTATTTTATCATATATGTTTTAGAAGGAAGTGGCTGGGGGTCTTAGTTTCCTGGATATGACGTTAAACTACTTCTAGTGATGAAGTTCAAATTCTCTGGGGAGTGTGAAATACCAATTTATCGTCATTACTCCCAGGTCCACCTAGCCCCTGAGTGGTAGTACCTGTTAGGGTACCATCTATAGTTTAAAAATTGATAATGATGAATAGGAATTGACCCCAGCACCCATACAGTACACTAGCATCGCAATCAAAGAATATAAAGTTTCGTGTATCCACTAGTGGCTGCGGTAAATACTGAGGAATTTAAAAAAAAACGACCTCTGGTGGTGAGCTGTATGTATTAAGTGAGGCATCTCACGTTTTCTCATTGTATGCCGGGAGATAAATACCTCGTCTGTGAGTCCGTAGACTGTTATTGGCTTTATTTTTTTTGCGGGGGTAGGGGTGGATGGGCGAACACGGATTTTTAACACTGACCAGACGGATGTATGCTATTTTATTCAGTCGTTAATTTCCTTCGACCGACAGAAGGGGTGCGGGGGTCGGAGACCGGGGGGAGGTTAAGGTCGGTCTGGTGAGTAGGGAAATGGTATCCGGCAAATATTTTGAAATCCAAAGCCGAAAACATAACTAATTGGTGGCTTACGCAGTCGCAATCAGATTCAAATTGGCATTCGTGGACAACGAAAACAGAAATGGATGAGTTGATAGATCATTAATGGCTGGCTTAATCGCATTGTTTTGTAGTCTCCAGAGCCAAAATAAAATCGTTCGGTGTGGTTTAAAGTTAAGCAAGATACACCTAGGACAGCTTTCAATGAGTAAGCCATGATACACAATTCAAAGAATTTTGTACTTGCCTAGGATACCCTATTCATCTTATCCGTTATACAACCGAGACCCAAAACTGCATCTAATGCTGAAGTTACAATTGTGGAGGTCTGGTGAGTTTGGAGTACTTCTTTGTCGTCATTAGATCATTAATCGTTGACTTAATCGCATAGGTTTGTAGTCTCCAGAGCCAAAATAAAATCGTTCATGGTTTAAAGTTAAGCGACAGTCAATGAGTAAGCCATGATACACAATTCAAAGAATTTTGTACTGTGCCTAGGCGTTATACAACCGAGACCCAAAACTGCATCTAATGCTGAAGGTGGAGGTCGGTTTGGAGTAATTCTTTGTCGTCATTAGATCATTAATCGTTGACTTAATCGCATAGGTTTGTAGTCTCCAGAGCAAAATAAAATCGTTCGGTATGGTTTAAAGTTAAGCAAGATACACCTAGGATAGCTTTCAATGAGTAAGCTATGATACACAATTCAAAGAATTGTGTATTGTGCCTAGGATACCCTATTCATCTTATCCGTTATACAAACGAAACCCAAACCTGTTTTAGCATATATGTGCGAGAAAGCGGTGTCATGATACACAATTCAAAGAATTTTGTATTGTGCCTAGGATACCCTATTCATCTAGGATACCCTATTCATACAAATAAACCCCAAACCTGTTTTTAGCCTATATGTGCTAGAAAGCGGTGTCTGAGGGACTTAGTGTTATGGGTATCACATTAAACTGCATCTAATGCTGAAGTTCCAATTTTTGGGCTCTGGTGAGTTTGGAGTAATTCTTTGTCGTCATTAGATCATTAATCGTTGACTTAATCGCATTGTTTGTAGTCTCCAGAGCAAAATAAAATCGTTCGGTATGGTTTAAAGTTAAGCAAGATACACCTAGGATAGCTTTCAATGAGTAAGCTATGATACACAATTCAAAGAATTGTGTATTGTGCCTAGGATACCCTATTTATCTTATCCGTTATGCAAACGAACCCCAAACCTTTTTTTAGCATATAAGTGCTAGAAAGCGGTGTCTGAGGGGCATAGTGCTATGGGTATGACGTTAAACTGCATCTAATGCTGAGGTTCGAATTTTGGATCTCTGGGGAGTTTGGAGTACTTCTTTGTCGTCATTAGATCATTAATCGTTGACTTAATCGCATTGGTTTGTAGTCTCCAGAGCAAAATAAAATCGTTCGGTATGGTTTAAATTTAAGCAAGATACACCTAGGATAGCCTTGAATGAGTAAGCCATAATACACAAGTCAAATATACTGTGCGGCGGATCCTCTATTCATCTAACCCCAAACCTTTTTAACATATATGTGTTAAAATCGGTGTATGTGAGTCTTAGTGACCTGGGTTTGATGCTAAACTGCATCCAAAGGCGAAGTTTCAATATGGGAGCGGTACGGTTTTGGATTTCCCTTTTATCGCTATTAGATCATCTATCCATATATAAAGGGTATTTTTGTGAATCTTGTATGTCCGGAGAAAACTTCAATATATATACACATTAAATATCACCAGGGCTTGGTTTTTGAGCAAAAATAATGAATGTTTGATTTACACTCGTGAAGATGATTTAAAAAAATTAAAATTTAGATGATAACAGACTAGATTTTGTTTGGATTTAATATTTTAAATATTAGACATTGTTTTTTTTTTCTCTTTTCAGAATGGCTGGATCAACGCAAGGTCTTTTTTTACATAGGGATTTTAATGTGGAATACTACCAGGATCCAACTCACGATTCAATAATAATGGATCTGTAGGACTAACATTTTCGCATTCCCTCTACCCAGGTGACGCCGAGTAGCCGCTTCTAGTTATGAATATTGCATTATGTGGAGGTCACCCTATTCATCTGATCCATTATACAAACATGACCCTTATGGAGGCGCGTGGTGTAATGGTTGGAATCATAGGAAATGGTCCCGTTAACCCAAGTTCTGGACAAGGCTGTTTGTCTTTCACATAGTGCTAATACCGTTGGGAAATGTATGCATCCAATTACTCTCACTCGAGCTATGGGTAAATAGTAGAGCAGACTGGGCTCTTTCACCTTAGCTAGATAACCAGTCTCGGAGAAGGAAAACTCTTACTTCAAACCCGTTAAACCTCGCTCAAGAAATCGACCTTGTGTCACATCCTGCTCCTGTAGAAGAATTGGTAAATATATATACAAACACGACCGCCAATGTTTCTTATCCATTATAAAAACATGACCACCTACTTGTCTTATAGTCCTGGGTAAGATATTAAACTGCATCTAAATGTACAGTTCAGATTTTGGAGCTCTGGGGGAGTTTGAAGTACTCCTTCATTGCCATTACTCCCAGGTCCACTCTCACACTATGTGGTAATCGCTTTTAGGATATATGTATCGGTTAAATAGAAAACGGTGTTTTTAAAAATGTGTTAAAATTGAGTAAAAAAATCAAATACCCAATAAGAATGAATAAAACAATGTCTTTGGCATAGGATAACTTAACAAGTGCGGGCATGCCGTAAAACCCAACCTATATATATATATATTATATATATATATATATATATATATATATATATTATATACTGAAGTATAAAAGAATTAAATTATTTATTTAAAGATATACAAACGCCTAAGATACAAATATGGGTACATTCAACAACTTTCGGTCATTTCAAAAAGCATAGGTGTTCCTATATATAATATATATATATATATATATATATATATAGAGAGAGAGAGAGAGAGAGAGAGAGAGAGAGTCGGGGTGGCTTAAAGTCGGTAACACCCTCACAGTGAGTGAGTATATTTCCTTTTCACTCGCGCAAGACCAACGATATTGTCTTGGCGTCAGACGTGGAGTGTCACAGCTACCATCAGTTCCTCACTTTACCGTACAGATGACTGTGCTACTCATCCGCTAAGTTGCTGAGGTCCGGTATCAAAGTTGGACGCACTACGGACTGAACTAAACCGATATATATATATATATATATATATATATATATATATATATATATATATATATGGTAGAAATATGAGAACACAGGTAGAAAACCCAGATAAACGTATGTAAGAAATATATTTCGCTAGGCATTACGCTCAGCATAATCAGTCGTTTATTCATTATTAAGGCATCGTACAAGTGTTTTATAGCAATGAGGTTGAGCTTAATGCTTAGCGAAATATATCTCCTACATACGTTTGTCTGAGTCTTGTTCCCGTGTTCCTCATATTTCTACCACACTCTGTCGGATTTACTCCAATCCTCCTTCGTTATATATATATATATATATATATATATATATATATATATATATATATATATATATAATTGAAATATTTATTTAAAGATGGAGAAACACTTTTACTACAAATATGTCCAGATATTATCGTAGAACCATAGAATATTGGAACTCCTAAAATACCAAAAAGGAAATTAAATGGATGTATCACGGATACACATTGACTGCCCGGATATCACCAAAGAGATACGAAAGAAACATTAACAGCTCAATTCGGACTTACTTCCGGTTGAAGACAATGCGACTATTTCTTTTCACCGCTTGTTGAAAGGATAGGATTCCCGAAATTTATCAGAAAAAAAAAACGTTTTTTTTTATCATATTTCACTCCAAATAACTTTTCATTGTAAGTATATTTTTTAACACTTGTTCATTGTAAGTATTTTTTTAACACTTATTTTTTTTAAAAATTATATACGGCATGGCATCTAACAGACACACACATATAAATGAAAACACATAGCGCGTGGTGTAATGGTTAAAGTCATGGGAAGTCGACCCGAGTTCAAATCCTGGACGTGGCAATTATTTCAGTTAATGCTAATACCCTTGGGAACGGTATGAATCCTACTCTCCCCCCAGCTATGGGTGAAATAGTAGGGCAGACTGGGCTCTTTAACCTTGGTTAGGCAACCGGTCTAGGAGAAGGAAAACTCTGAATTCAAACCTGTTGAACTCCGCTTAAGAAATTCACCTTGTGTCGCATCCTGTTCGTGCGGAGTGGTTGGTAAATATATATAAATGCACACACACACACACACATATATATATATATATATATGGTATTGTGGAAATTCTGACTTACCGGTGAAACAGATCACAATGGTTAGTTGATGCAAGATTCACAATGATAAGGCAGCGATATGACAAATATAAAGTGCTCCATACGTTGGTAGAGCAAATTTATTATGATAATGGTCCACGGTAATAACCCATCTTCTATTAATCTATTAATAATGGAGATTCGCCTCCGGTTTTTGTCTGTAACAAAAAATACGTCACTGCTTACGTCGCATTATCAAAAATCGTCATAACATAGAATAAATACACTCAAAATTTAAACATGCAACATTAGACAGTCCTCATTGTTTTTTATATACCTATATATAGTTTGTTTTATTTTAATACATATTTAAAGTTCACCTTTCAAATTGTTTTAATTTTTAATCCTTCAATGAATTTGGTGATTTTTTTTTACTTAGAGTACAAACTCGCTGACATTGAATTTTTTACTCCCACCCCTCAGGCAATATTTTTCAAAAATCGCCTTCAAATTTTTTAAACACATTTTTAACACTCATATTTTTATCTAACCCATTGATGTAATACCACTCCGGGTCATGGTGTACCTCGGAGTGATGGTGCTAAAGAGGTACTCCACATTCCTCAGTATTCTAGAATTGGAACTTCCTGTCTAGATGCAGTTTGCTGTCATACCAAGGACACTATTAGTATTATCTGCGTTATTCGGACTATTGTCTTCATCTTCATTGTTATCTATACAACGTTTCGGCCGATATGCCCTCCAGACTTCTTCAGGTATTTCTTGTCGGACTCGGGAACCTTCTTCTCGGACTCGGGAACCTTCTCCTCGTAATCGGGAACCTTCTTAAGGTAGTTAGGTTAAGACAGTTCTAAGTGACAGTTATCTTTAGATTGCAGGTTCAATCTTGATCAAGGACAACAGTAACATATAATAATAATTAACACAGCTTAACGCCCCTACCCCATCTATGGTTAGCGGAATGAGAACAGGATAACCCCATGGACTGAATAAAGGGTTAGGTTCAAAGTTCCATGATGGCTCCCGATTACGACAAGAAGGTTCCAGAGGCGGAAAAGAGGGTACCCGAGTCCGAGAAGGTTCCCGAATCCGAGAAGGTTTCCGAGTCCGACAAAAAATACTTGAAGAAGGCTGGAGAGCATATCGGCCGAAATGTTGTACAGATAACAATGAAGATGAGGACAATAGTCCGAATAACGCAGATAATACTAATTATCAAGCCTAATCTCAAACATTCAGAGAACAAGGACATTATGTTCCTCAAACATCACCTTCCAACACACGATAAAAAGGATTAAGGATTGCCATAGGATCAATACGGTCGGGACAATCATACAGGCGCTAGGGCTTGACGTGACCATCCGACTGATCGGAGAGAACCTACCCAACTGCCCGTCTAGCCTAAGTAAGAGCAAAAGTGGAATGTTGTATGTCATGGATTGCTCAACCACCAGGATTCCGTCCTTAAGCATTTCGAGTCGCAACCCACGGCTACAGGTGGCTCAATTTGGATGATTTTACTGCTCTGTTGAGGTGCAGTCGGTGTATTCTACAGCCTCAGCCGATAGGGTGGTATCCATGGTGACGCGGGGTGGGGGTGGGGTGGGCTTCAGTAAATACATCTGCAACTTAGCCTACCGCTTGTCATTTTCGGATGAGTTGGTTGCAACTGCTAAATAACCGACATTGCTTCGATAAATGCCCGAGTGGATAATGATGGTATTTCAGTTATTTACTGGGTCAGGGAATATTTTGATTTAGTGCCGGTGGGTAATGTATAAACCCGTTTCTCCCAATATGTCAGTACATGTCAATTCTAGGAATTAATGAAAGCGTTTCTGACTATATATATATATATATATATATATATATATATATATATATATATAGAACACTTTCTTTTATTTTGTATTTAAAATAATAATAGATAGAATACAGGTATACACATAAAAACTCATGGCCGAAACACGTGTCAGTAAAATATAATAAAATAAATCCTATTTTATCCATTCAACATTTTCTTTCCTTTATTTTTAATTTCAATATATATATATATATATATATATATATTGAAATTAAAAATAAAGGAAAGAAAATGTTGAATGGTTAAAATAGGATTTATTTTATTATATTTTACTGACACCTGTTTCGGCCAGGAGTTTATCTATGTGTACATGTATTCTATCTATCATTATTTTAAATACAAAATAAAATCGCTTGAAGAAAATGTTCTAACGTGATGGAGAAAACAGTTATGATGACCGTCATCGTTGCATGCGATGGATTTTGAACCAGATAGAAAATGGCTGGAACAAAGTCAAGCGATTTAAAAAAAGTTCTTCTTTTTCGAACATCTCGGAAATCCTCCGTATTTCAACCGTTTTCATTTAAAACAATAAGGATTTACTCTGACGAAGGACGCTATTTCTTTGTATACTAAACATTTCTGTAGTTTTTTCAATCATTATTTTATTTTATTTTGTATTTAAAAAATTGGTTTCTTTGTTTAATGGCATATCAAGCTTCGTGAATTATTTCATACCAAACCATGCTTGTAGAAGAGCAGTAGTGCTGCTATTTAACCCATTGCTGGTCGCATGTCTTTGCTTAAGGGTACTATTCCGAAATTAAACTTAATAGAGCCACTGTCATTCAAACACTCTTACAATGAGATTTATATTAAGAATTTTATCCACTACGGCATGGAGACTACCCAATGCGCTTTCAGTTGTAATAATTTTAAAGACTGGTAAAACTATAATTGCTAAGCAGATATATTTTCGTGCTAATTTCATGTTACGTCGGAATGATGCTATTCCGTATTGAAAATGGACACTGCTATGGGTTGATAATTTCATAAGCACAGGTTTATCGATTAAACGAAAGCTATCTGAATAAAAAATGTAAACATGCGTTTTCAGTTGAAATATTTTTAAAGACTGGTAAAACTATAATTGCTACAAATAGCTATTTCCGTGCTCATTTCATATTACGTCGGAATGATGCTATTCCGTATTGAAAAGAGACACTGCTATGGGTTGATAATTTCATAAGCACAGCTTTATCGATTAAACGAAAGCTATCTGAATAAAAACATTTAACCATGCGTTTTCAGTTGAAATATTTTAAAAGACTGGTAAAACTAGAATTACTAAGCAGAGATATTTTCGTGCGCATTTCATGTTACGTCGGAATGATGTTATTCCGTATTGAAAATGGACACTGCTATGGGTTGATACTTTCATAAGCACAGGTTTATCGATTAAACGAAAGCTATCTGTAAAGAAAATTTTAACCGTGCGTTTTCAGTTGAAATATTTTTAAAGACTGGTAAAACTATAATTGCTACACAGAGACCTTTCCGTGCTCATTTCATATTACGTCGGAATGATGCTATTCCGTATTGAAAATGGACACTGCTATGGGTTGATAATTTCATAAGCACAGGTTTATCGATGAAAACGAACGCTGTCTGAATAAAAATAATGTAACCCTTTATGAAATTAACAGTGAAATTTTTTTTTTAGATACGAGTGATCTTAGTTAAATAACAGTGGTCTTAGTTAATCTTTGAAAATCATGACCAATCCAAGCCACCAACCTAACTGGTCGTATCGGAAAAATAATGGTAACACATTACCTAGATAGAGCTACAATTGCCACTTGCCTAAGTTTATATACTCCCCACAGTTAACATTTTAAAATATGTGAGGTATATCTGTCGCACCCTGTACATTCACAAAATAGTGGAAAGTACTTTTTTGTAACAGAATATAGCTTACAAATAATTTCCTATATTACCTGTGATTTTTCTCTATGTAAGTATCACCGTTTACATGAATGAACGTGAAAAGGGTGAGATTTGAAAAGCTGCACATAAAAAATATATATACATATATATAAAAAGTGTATTTTGAAATTCTATAAGGTACAAAAGTGTTTCACATCTGCCGATACTATCATTTTCCCAAAGATATATAGATTACAAATGCAAGTCATAAAGCTAATATATATATCTATATATATATCTATATCTATATATATATATATATATATATATATATATATATATATATATATAGTATATTATACTTTATAAGAAGATAATGCTCAATATTTTAGGTAGATTGGACATGAAGTCAACTGCACTTGGTTAGTGACATTTTGTCGTCACTGTTCATGAATAATAATAATAATAATAATAATAATAATAATAATAATAATAATAATAATAATATGAAATAAAAACGGATCACCTTATCCCAGCAAGAAGACCAGACCTAGTGTTGATAAACAAAAAAGAAAGAACTTGTCAACTGCTGGATTTTGCAGTGCCAGCAGATCACAGGGTGAAGCTAAAGGAAAATGAAAAAAATGGACAAATATCTGGACCTTTCCAGAGAACTGAAAAAGTTATGGAATATGAAAGTCAAAGTGATACCAATTGTAGTTGGTGCTCTTGGAACAGTCCCAAAAGGATTGGAAAAGAGTCTGGAATGTTTGGAAATCTGAGGAATGATTGAAACCATTCAGAATACTGCACTGCTGCAATCTGTCAGAATACTCAGAAGAGTCCTGGAGACCTGAGGAGACTTGCTGTCACTCAGACTCCTGTGAAAGACCATCAGCTGATGCTGATGTGAAAACTCAAAAGGAGCAAATAATAATAATACAAAGCTATGCGTGACTGGGTTGGAAAGTTGATTTACAGGGAATTATGCAAGAATCGTTAATTTTTACCATACAACAAAATGATACATGCATAAACCAGAATCTGCTCTTGAGACTGAAACTCATAAAATTCTCTAGGACTTTGAGATTAAGACAGATCACCTTATCCCAGCCAGAAGACTAGACCTAGTATCGATTATTAAGAACAGGATATCTTGTGGACTGGTAGATTTTGCAGTAACAGAAGATCACAGGATTAAGATGAAGGGAAACGAATTGATAGACAAATACCTGGAGAATTGAAAGAAAAAAACACAAAAAATAAACTCTGGAATATGAAGGTGAAAGTGATTCCAATAGTTATTGGGACACTTGGAACGGACGGCACAAATTTTAAAAAATAAGACTAGAGGAACTGAGAATCAGAAGAAGAATTGAGACCATAACCCCCCCCAAAAAAAACAAAAAAAAAAAAAAAAACAAAACAAAACAGCATTGTTGAAATCATCTGGAATACTCAGGAGAGTCCTGTATACATTGGGAAACATGACTCAGACTCCAGTGAAAGACTATCAGCTAAGGCTGGTGTGAAACAAGATAATAATGTATTACCTCAACATTTATATGCGTTGCCTCATATGTTTTATTTTTTCTGTTAACACAGTTATTTACATGGCGTAACGGATATAATAGTTGACTTAATACCGTTCTAAGTAACAATCATCTGCAGGTTGCGGGTTCAATTCTGACTACGGGCAATAATAACATAGATTACTTAACATAGCTTAGCACTTATAGCCGGTCATGGTTAACGGAATTCTTTTGATTCATTTTATTGCAAAAATATTTTAATCTCACATTATATTTGATTTGAGGCTATCCAATATGGCGTCAAATCAAACAGCTGTCCGGACTTGAACATAAGTCTGTAATCAAATCTCTGATGGCTGAGAAGTGCAAATCATGTGAAATTTACTTAAGAAGATGTGACGCATGCGGAGGACCAATTTTTATTCAAAAATGGTTACAAATGGGTTAAATCTGGGTTTGTCACTTCTAGCCTGAGTTGAAATTATCATCTACGGAAGGGAGACACACTGACTTTCCTGTAAAAGAATATTCCGGGCGCAGCAGTCAGTAAAGAAGGTCATGCTGACCTTCTTCTGAGACGTGAGAGACACATCGCTATTGATTTCCTTGGAAAGGGTACAACTGTAAACAGAGCTTTGTATTTCTAAATACATATTACACTTTATTAAGTTTATGACCCTTGTATGTTTTCTTTGAAATATGGTTGTCGATGGTCCATCTGACTAGAATCAGAACGAGAAACCGATACATTGTATCAAATTAAGGTGTGTCGTGTAATGGATATAGGAAATGGACTCGTCGATCTGAATTCAAACACTGGACGAGGTTGTTTGCATTTCCCATAGCGCTAATAACCTTGGGAAATATATGCATCCAATCATTCTCACTCCAGATATGGGTAAATAGTAGGGAAGATTGGGGTCTTTAGTCGTAGCTAGGTAACCAGTCTAGTAGAAAGAAAACTCTGAATTATAACCTGTTAAACTCCGCTTAAGACATTGAACTTTTATCGTATCCCGCTAATGCGGTGGGTTGGTTGGCAGCTGATTGTGGCCGTATGGGTAAGAGCTTTGGCGAACCGGCCTGAGGCAGCTGCTAAAAATTGTATAACTGCACTGATGAGAGGTGATACCTCGAAACACGTGTCTATAGTTTACTCTATTGTACGCTCCTAATTTCAGTTGAGCTAAATCTCAATTTGTTTACAAAGTTTGAGAACTCTTAGTGAATTCATTTCCGCTTAGAAATGTAGCGATTAAATAGCCTGCTATACTTGGCAGCTGATTGTGGCCGTATG
>CM042158.1:53063647-53071147 GCA_023376005.1 Doryteuthis pealeii
GGTAGAGCTTTGGCAAGCATAAGTTCGTTAGGGTCTCGAACCCGGCCAGAGGCAGCTGCTAAAAATTGTATAACTGCACTGATGAGAGGGATACCTCGAAACACGTGTCTGTAGTTTACTCTAGTTTACTATATATATATATATATATATAGTGTGTGAACAAAAATTATTATTAAGACAATCAGGAATATTTCTTGTCTGTTGTTTAATCTCAATTAGTTTCGACCTTCGGTCATCTTCAGGAGAAAATTTCTTATTTGAAGAAATTGTTGATACATTATTAGAAAGGGAGCATTATAGAAGAGTTATAAATGTTCAAGTGTTATAGTGGGTTTAACATGCTGTTAAAATCCGGGTAGGCGAGTGTGTTTGATAGTAGCATGTTCATTCGTTCTGTGAAGAACCTCTATGAGGTAGTTTGTTTTTTGGATGCTCTTATATATGTGAGGGAGGGGTTCATGGGCGTTGTGTGTATGACTGTATGTGTATACATGTATATGACTGTATGTGTATACATGTATATGTATGTGTGTGTTTACATATACTGTGTGGGTGTGTGTGTATGTGTGTGTATACATGTATATGTATGTGTGTGTTTACATATACTGTGTGGGTGTGGGCGCGGTTCTGTATCACAGTACTGTGCGTGTGACTTCTATATTTTTAATTGGGTCAGGAGTGGCTTGTTTGATGTGTGTGGTCAGTGTTTGTTTATTTTGGTGACCTCGGCCACCCTCGTAGGTGTAGACAGTTTTATTATCCACTGTTAAAGAGGACTTGTTTTATGGTTAAAGCCGTATGGATGAAAAGTTTTTAATGTTTTGTATCCATCTGTATTCGTGCTTCCCTATTACCGTTTTGTGTCAGTGTTTGTTAGAATTCTTTCAATGAGCGTAAACTTGGCGTCTCTATTAAAATCGTGATCTTCCAGTCGGAAGTGTTGTTCTATTGGAATGAGCTTATCATAGTCTGTATTTTTTATTCTGTGTATGTAGTTGTTAAGTCTAAAGTAAAATTCCCATTCAGATTTCCCGACGTATTGTCTTTGGCATTTAGTACAATCTAGAAGGTAAATCACGTTTTTCCTTTTGCAGTTTGATTCATGGTAGATTTTAAAAGTTTGTTTTGTTGTGGAGCTTGTAAATGTGTCTGTTGTTTTTATTTGTTTGCAGCATAGGTTATGTTTTGTACTACAGGGCCGGCAGAATTTTGTGGAGTTTATTATAGGTCTCGTGTTGACTACTTTATTGTTTAGTATGTTGTTGCCTCCTATCATTTCTCTGAGGTTATGAGGTCGCCGATAGGTCACTATACCGGGTTCTTGGAAAATGTCTCTTAGTTAAGGGTTTATTTTCAGGATGTTCCAGTGTTTTTTTATTATTTGATTAAGTGGTGGGAGGGTGTTATTAAATGTTGTTATTAGGGGATGCGATGTGTCTTCTTTTTGTGTTTTGATTTTAGGGTTTCTTGTCTAGGGATGGAGATAGCTTTGGCTACGTGGCTATCTATTAAAGTGTGGGAGTATCTACGTGCTGAGAACTGTTGTCTTAGTTTATTTATTGTGTGTCTTAGCTCATTGTCGTCGGTGCAGATTCTTCTCAGTCTTATAGCTAGTGAGTGGGGAGGCTGTCTTTGAGTGTTTTGTGTGAGATGATTTGTAGTGAAGGTAGTTGTGAGTATGCGTTGGTTTAGTGTGTAATGTGGTTTGAAGTTGTCTGTTTTCATCTATATATATTAGAATATCTAGAAATGCTATTGCTTGTTTAGCTCTTTCACGGTCAAATTTAATGAGTCGTGTGTCATGTTTAGGTCGTTTATAAAGTTATTGAATTTGTCCTCTCGCCCGTGTATATCATGAATATATCGTCAATATATCTTGCGTAAAAGAGCAGTCATCTTTAATTTTCGGGTAGATGTGTGTGTTTTCAATTTGTCCATATATCAATAATATCAAAGTAAAATACCAACAAAGTAATTATAATACAGTAACAATGTAAAATATAAAAGCATATACATATTAATTACAACTTTTTAATATAATATAGTTTTCATTTTTCTCTTATTATTTTCCACTTTCTTAATTTTCTCCCTACTTTTCTGTCTTCCTTACATTCAAGGTCCACAAAATGGTTAGAATAAAAAAGTTGAGCCCGTTTTTAATATACTTGAATATCTTTCACAGTTCTGAATTTTTAAAGAATCTAAAACTCCTGTTTATACTTCCTTGCCATTACTCCCATGTTTACTCTGATCTGGATGATAGTACCTGTTAGAACTCATGTATGTGCCAAATACATATGTTTGCAAGTTAACACTATATTTCTAACAGTTTATTAATACACATGAACTTTATGAACAATCTAAGAAAATTATTTCATAATATAATAAAGATTGCATTAAATAATCCAGAAAGGTTGACATGCCACCAAAGAACGGAAGTTAATAGATCTTCTTTATTGGATGAATTTTATCATTGATGATTACTTTTTAAAATTGACAACGTGAAATTACGATTAGATTTAGATTCGAGCTGTTCGCTGGTCATGATTAGACATGGTATTAATGGTTATAAAGGGTTACTCCTCACTCCTAAGAGCTTAACAATTGGAACTTCACTATTAGATGCAGTTTAACATCAAAGCCAGGATAATTCCCTGGTCATGCATATGCCTTCGAGTAATGGTTAACAAGCTAGTCTCACAGATCTATTACTACTGAAAAACTAGTTTGATCCTCACCGGCTGCGCCATACTTGTGACCTTTTGTGAAATCCTACCCGTGGTTAATAGGTTGAGTAAATATGTTTTGTATATGTTTTCCCTTGTGAAAAGTGTTAACCCACATTGTTGGGCATGCCAAACTTCCTGCACTGTGAAAAATTTCCTCATGGAGTGTAAAGTTTTCCTGCCCACCAGAGAGGAATATTCAACGTAAATAATAAGAGAGAAATAAAAACATAGCGAAAATTATGTATCAGATATAAAATACAATCACGAAACTATGTAAAAATGTACCGGTGAAGGAAACTTTTAATTCCCGCTCATGTCATTAGTTGTAGGTGGGAAAGTTCGCGTTTTAATTCAATTAAAATTATTCGTTTATTGTAGGAAAATGTTATTTCTTTTTTAAAGAAATGTTTCATTGGTTAAAAAGTTACATTCATTACAAACTGATATACATTGTTATCTGTAACAAGATGAATAATCGTCTTGAAAATAACTTCATCATCGACAAAACAAATGTAAACTCCATTAATCTAAAGAAATTACAGATATATATATATATTTACCAAACCCCTCCGTACTAGCAGGATGTGACATAAAGTCAATTTCTTAGGCGGAGTTTAACAGGTTTAAATTCAGAGTTTTCCTTCTCCTTGACTGGTTACCTAGCCATGGTTAAAGAGTCCAGTCTACCCTACTATTTACCCATAGCTGAAGGGAGAGTAGGATCCATACCTTTCCCAAGGTTATTAGCGCAAAGTGAAATCCAATTACCACATCCAGGATTTGAACTCGGGGCGACGAGACCATTTCCATGACTTTAACCATTACACTACGCGCTTCCTTACCATTGTATATATATGATAAACGTTCTCTATCAGGTACTTTTTCCCCTGTGATATTTCGCTTTTATACTATATTATTGCAGCAATATCACCGGCCCTTATTAACCCCATTTGATCTGTACCAAGATAAATTATCCACAAATCAAATGTAAACTCCATTAATCTAAAGAAATTACAGATATAACATCTCGTCTGGCGCTGAAGAGTATACCGACTGCGCCTCTGCCAAGGGGTAAGACCTGGTTTATAGTATATAAACACTTTTCGAAGCGCCCTTTAATACTACATTATTGCAGCAATATCAACGACCCTTTGGTGTGTGTCTGGAGCCACTACACAACATATATCTGTATGTCAGCGAATGAATTAAATTAGGCTTATTGAAAATTTAACGAGGCCGACAAACGTGACCAAACAATAAGGTTACACGTAGCTCGATGCAGTGTCATTTTCTTTTAGAAGTGATGTTTAATGTGTCAAGACATAAGCCACAGTCCGGGGGGGGGATGTCTTCCAAATAACAAACTAAAGAAACGTTTTTTGTTCCTTCATGTAAGATGGAATAAAAAGAAAGATATTGTTCATGCATGTATGCTTTTTATGTCACTGCTTTTAATGGTAACACTATTACTGAGGAGACATTCATGAATTATTATAGCTTGCCTGACGATATTCATAATATCCAGACTTGTCACGCATCCAAAATTTGAACAAATGATTCTCTAGGTTTTGGTTTGTTTTGTTTTGTTTTACGGCATATCAACCTCAGTGGGTCATTTAATGCCGATACAGTTTTGAAATAAATCAATTCTTAATGGATAATACAATTGTTTTTGTGAATATGTTTCTTATGATTTTTTTGTCCACGGTCCTATCAAATACAAATAATTTTTAAACAGATCCTAATACCCTTCTTTGGACAATATTTTGTTTGGTTTGTTTTGGTTTGTTTTGTTTTACGGCATATCAACTTCAGTAGGTCATTTAATGCCGATAAAGTTTTGAAATAAATTAATTCTTAATGGATAATACAATTTTTTTATAAATACATTTTTCTATTCAACCCATAGATGGGACCCTAGTGGACCAGGGAGCAATGGTGTTGATGGAGGGGTGCTCCACATTCCCCAAACCTCCAAAACAGGAACCTCACCATCAGATAGAGTTTAACGTCATTCCCAGGACATGTAGACCCGCAGCCACCGCCTTCTAGCACCCATATGATAAAAAGGGGTTGGGGCTTGCCATAAGGGCAATAGGGTTGGGAAAATCATATAGGTGCTAGGGCTTTCTCTAGGTTTTATTTATACTAACACTTTCACTGATATCTTAGTTAAAACTGTGCAAATTATTTGTATTATATAGGAATACTTGAATCCATATAACTGGGAGTAGATTATTTGTATTAGAGAGGAATAATTCAAACCATATAGATGTGTAAAATTACTAGTATTAGATAGGAATAATTGAAACCACCCAACTGTGTGAAAATGATTTGTATTAGGCAAATAGATAATGAAGGAAAGCAAAAATAATACACGTGTCGATGTGTGACTAGACACAACTATCTCGATATTTTATCCTTTCGTCCACTGACAGTTGGAGCGGGGACTGGTGTTTTTAAACTATTAAGTACATAGGTTTGTTTATGTATATATGAGATAAATTATATCAAAAGTCAACCAAAAATGTGGTGACAGCATAACAGTTTTCCATACCTCCACTGCTAAAGGAAAAATAATATTTTTGTGCGTTTATTAAATATTCAATAGTCTGGTCAGTTCTAAAGAATTGGATGTTGTTTACTCTTGCTAAATTAAGCTTACCTTTTTAAGGTAAAGTTCGACAACAGAATTCAATAAAATGATTTATGGCTTGAAAGAAAAAACATATTCACTAATAAGAAAGCCAATGTCGCTAATGTGAAGATCTATTTTTTTAAGTTTCTCTATGAAGCTAACATATCTTCTTATAATGGAGAATCGATGTATGTCTGTAACCGAAACTACGTCATTCCTTGTGTTACAATACCCCAGGAATATACGTATGTTTATCAATAAGTATTTAATTTAAAGTGAAAATAATAATTACATAGAATAAATCTTATTTATCAACGTTGGCTTTATGAAAATCGGAGTTTAGTCGGTGCCCAAACACTCAACCCATATTCCTAACCTGACCTAACACACACCATCCCTACAGCAACAACTATAGCTAACATCTGCTTCCTACCAAACATTCAACCCACATCATCATAAGTTGACCTCTGCCCTCTCATACTCACGACCACAAGACACTCACTCGTCAGTAAGAGAACCTAATCTTTCAATACAAAGAACCCAGCTCATATCCTGTATAAGGTTTAAAAGACCGAAACGTTATAGCATCGACATTATCACTAGTATTAAACTTCCATTCATTGTAACATACCGCGTGTTTCTACATTTCTCCACATATCAAACATTATATAATATATATATATATATATATATATATATATATATATATATATATATATATATATATAATATGTGTATATATATATATATATATATATATATATATATATATATATATATATATATATATATATATATGTGTGTATATATATATATATATCCTCGTGACATGGAGGATGGACAAAGGCCGCATCCCCAAAGACCTACTGCATGGTGAACTAGTGGAGGGCACCCGACCGGTAGGGAGACCACGTCTACACTCCAAAGAGGTCTGCAAGAGAGACATGAAGACATGTCACATCGACATAAACACATGGGAGACTTGTGCAGTAGACCGTGCGACCTGGCGCTTCCTCGTCAAACAAGGAACAGAAAGGAGTGAAAAGGAGAGGAAAGAATCCGCCACAGAAAAGAGAGCTAAAAGGAAGGAGAGACAACAGCACTCCGACACCTACAGAAAGCATCACCTTTTGTTTGCAATCACTGTACCAGAGACTGTCATTCAAAGATCGGTCTGTTCAGCCATGCACGAAGCTGTAGGTAAACAAAAAAATGGACACTACGCCATCATCTTAAACAGACGGAAGGTTGCACACACACACACACACACACACACACACACACACACACACACACACACACACACACACACACACACACACACACACACACACACACCACACACACACACACATACATATATATATTATATATATATATATATATATATATATATAGTAACATCGCTGATGAGACTTAATATAGTTGAAACAGACTGTACGATGTTCTAGCATCGCATGATCATTTGCGAAATTCACTTGTCATGGTTATTTTCTATAATTATCGAATTTTATACGATATACGCATTGTAATTGCCTTCAAGCAAAAAATATAAATAATAATATATACTTTATCAACAATGCTTCTAAAAAACAAACATCCAAAAATCTTATATATATATATATATATATATATATATATATATATATATATATATATATTCCTTCCCGTTAAATTAGATTTGGTCTTTTCTTCATTTTCTCATTTTATTCTTCATTGGCCGAAACGTTATAACATCGACATTATCACCAGTATTAAACTTCCATCCATTGTAACATACCATGTTTTTCTACATTTCTCCACATATCAACCATTATAATAATTAGTTTATATATGTATATATATATATATATATATATATATATATATATATATTCGTTCCTTGCCGTTAAATTAGATTATCCTCATCTTCTCATTTTATTCTTCAGTGACCGATCGGTCAACGTCAACCTTTAAACGACAATAAGTAAATATAGTGAAAAAGATGCCCAAATAGGTGCTAGGGAGCAGTACGTAATTGATTGATAGGCCAGTCATCAAGGAAGTTCATTAATGCCTAATTGCAAACCCCGGGCCAGTGCCGAGGTATCTGTCTCCGATCATCATCCGATCAGAGACCGTATCTCGTCCCCG
>CM042158.1:53078647-53091147 GCA_023376005.1 Doryteuthis pealeii
TATGATCGTTCCAAGTGCAGCAACTACAATTGGCATCACTTTCATCCTCATATTCCACAGCTTTTTCAATTCTCTGGCAAGGTCCATGTAATTGTTTATCTTTCCGTTTTCCTTCATCTTCATCCTGTGGTCTGTTGGAACTGCAAAGTGCACCAGTTGACCCATTCTCTCTTTTTTTTTTTTTTTTTTTTTTTTGCTAATCAACACTAGGTCTCGTTTCCTGGCTGGGATAGGGTGATCCGTCTTTATCTCAAAGTCCCAGAGAATCTTATGGGTTTCATTCTCAAGAACAGATTCTGGTTTATGCATATACCATTTTGTTGTATGTTAAAAAATCCACTCGGAATGATGCAAAAGATCCACCATACAACAAAATGGTATTATTATTATTATTATTATTATTATTATATGCAGGATCTGTGGATACGCCACACCATGACAATTCAACCACTACATCGTTTGATATGTTTACCCACGAGCCATCGCAAACCGTTCGGACTGAGAGGGTAAGCTTCGATCAATTGGTTGTTAACGTCAATCCCTATCCCCTAATGAATAATATATAAAACAAGATAATAGGTCAATGAAACTATCTACAAGATTATAGCCGTAAAGCAAAACTGATTACTGTTGTCTCACACTTTATTTAAATATAAAATATTTACCTCCAATTCATTCACTTACAAATCATATATACAAAAAATAGTGGAGTCGCGGGGTGCAATGTTTAGAGACATACGAAATGGCCTCGTCAATGCGAGTTCAAATCTGGATGAGGCTGTTGGCCATTCACATAATGCTAATACCCTTGGGGGACGTATGCATCCACGTACTCACCCTATCGTAATGGGTAAATAGTTGGGTAGACTGGGTTCTTTAACCTTGGTTAGGCAACCTTAATTATATCAACTTTTAATTGAATGAAAACGTTTTTTTTTTTACCATTAAACAGGTCAACTTTTAATTGAATTTAATTGAAATTGAGAAATAATAAAATTGATTCTAAAATCTTTTTTGTTGTTTTCAATTTTTTCCAAACTGAAATTTTATTTATTTATTTTTTTTTTTACTACAATTTAAAAAGGATAGATTATTGCATTGGATAGCAGGAGTCTACAATCTTTTGTAGATAAATATACATCATGTTCCTAAAATTCACACACACAACACAAACTAACTATATATATATATATATATATATATATATATATATATATATATATTATATATGTATGTAGTTGTAAGAAAATATTTTTTCTCTACCATGGTTTCGGTGTTCAAGTTAGACCCATCCGAGGAGTGTACTATGAACACCGAAACAGTGGCAGAAAGAATAACCCACTTAATGAAATGACCTTGTCTCCAATCCTGATCGCATGGTGTTCGGTGAAACCCAAATAGTATATCAAAAATCTAAAGAACGAACTAACATTAGGCCATTAATAACCGGATGTTTGAGTATGCGTTAACAAAAAAAACTGACTATATTTCTAGATGCTAAATATGTCAGGCGATTGCATACCGAGATGTAGTCCGATAGAAGTCTGCAACTAACATATATTATTGTCAGAACATGATATTTGCATGATCGTGTTTTTGAGGAAAAAGACTGCGCAATTAAAGATAATATAGAAAGAGGGCCTAGCCGTCATTAAGAGAGATTGCAACTATTACAAATCAACGGTTACGTACTGCTCCCTATGCACTATTTCGCCATTCTTCACAGGTGAGCTATTTAGTTCATGTATTGTTGACAGTTGACTGATGGACGTGAAGAAGAATAGTAAAGGAAAAATAAAAGATCCAGTCTATATTCTCTGCTGGCGTCAGGACAACATTATTATGAGAGGACGTTTCCAGCACACTTACAGCAGACTTCCGTCTGCCCGATGTACCCTTTTCCAACTCGTCATTTGCAGTAAAATAACCCATACTTCGACGATGACATGACCAAATTGTGATTCTTAATCAAAGTAACAAATATGGCTTCAGTAAAATATTCTTTAAAGACAACTAGCATTATCCTTTTATAAAAGTTACATGGTTAATTATTATCCCAGCACACCCAGCAACCAACCATAATAGAAGCAGAGAAGATATTACAAGGATCGTTGCGATAAAGTAGTATAGCGGTTTTCCTATTAAATTAGTGTGCTAAAATAAAAGTCATTGCTTGATCTGTCAGGCTAACAGCATGTTGGAAAAAGATGCAGAAAGTTATTTGAGTTGACAATACTATTTAACGCAGACTGTTTGTTTGATCTCAAAAACATATCACCCAGTTACTACGATGTAAAGTGCGAAGATAGTGCCAATCAATATATAGAATAAAAAACAGATACAGGAATGAATGATCTAAACGTTGAACTGGGCGTCGAGCGGAGAGTCAGGAAGGTAAAATGGACCGGTGTTTACTATTCCAATGAATACACTATCTTAGCTACAGCCGATGCTTACTGATGACTGGATTTCATGGAAAACATAATAATAACAATATAAAAAATAATAATAGAAAATCAAACTAATAATAATTCATCGATCCATGATAAGAGAAGAATCACTCGCACAGCAGCACAGTACTATAGCTCCTGACTCATCTCTCAGACATCTATTTGCCATAAGGCGGCTAACTGGGTTTGAAAGTGATGTAATAAGAAGCGCTCCAGATATGGATGATAATAGTCACGGACGGAGAGGAATAGTAGCGTTTCCTTGCGACAGGCGAAGGGTCCAGAACAAGAACAATAAACAATCATCTTATCGCTCAGTTATGCAATGAGGGTTAGAGATAATGACAAAGACGTTATACGGATCCTATGAATGTGGCATAGAAAAACAAGTTAACGTGCGCTGGCGGCCGACGACCCACGCTCCAGCACCACTTTGCACATATAGTAGGAAACAACCCACGACGTTTGGCTTAACCCACAGTGAGAATGAAGAGTACAAATATATGAGCTTTCTGGTCCGGCAGCTAGCAGTGTCACATGCGTAGCGAAGTGCGATACCGGGTCTGTCGGTGTCACCATACTCACGGAAGTGGTTTGGGTATCAACGATGGTGTGGTTGTGGCTTAATATAGGGTGTGCAAGGGAAAGGATTACATCGTGAAAACAGTCTAGATTGAGTGCCATGAAGCAAGACTGCTCTTGTCTGTGGGGCACAAAGGCTGCTAGGTGTATAGATCCAACCTGACTTGCACATCCAACACAAACATTGACTCAACGCAGGAATTAGTATACCATCTGGAAGAGTCGCCAGTAGGAAGTCAACACATCTGAGCTGCGTATGTATAGACTGGACGCTGGTGGACAAATTTGGGCCTATGAGGATGTGTGGGTGCGACTGAGTATGAAAGTCCAAATACGAATAGGTGCCGCCATCCCAACAAACCAGCAGACACCGGCACCTGGAAGCGCGAACTTATGTGATGATTTAAACATTTTAGATATAACAGTCGAAGAAAGCTCGTACGAAGCGATTATCCAATGAGTGATAATTGTTCTGTGGGACTATGTCTTTGTGGAAAGTTTCAGTTAACAGACGCCCACGATAAGATTTGACAAATCAACACACAAAGCATATTCACTGTGGATGGATATTACGACTAGATGTGTGGAATTGTTCCTAGCTGGCTTATTGGACTTCCAGTCGAGTGTGGAGATTTCTCTTTATCTTTGAACTCAGTAGCCTCAATATTACCGGAGTTGTACATATCTTTGCGCCTCAAGCTATCGTAGTGATGGAGGTCACCTCTGCTGCCGGTGTTCTGTAAAAGTGCGAGTCATTAGAGCGGCCTAAAACTGCGTCACTGACTGGTTTCTGTTGTGGGTATGACGTGTGCTGCTTCTTGCGGCCTTTTTTTAGTATGAAACTTTTTTTCTTTTATGGTAACGTCATAATGATGGTTGGGTCTAGGCATATATTACCAATATATATATGGGGTGCGGGATGTATCGTCACTTGTGAGGGGACTCTTAGGCGACGATCAAAAAGATCATGTTGTCGAATGCAGTGAAGAAGGTGAACGTACCGAAGTTGAAGAAACTAGCTATTGAAAGTGTCTTTGAGTAAAGAGCATCAAAGAACAGATGCCGAACATTGAAGCGGCGAAAACAGCAGTAGAACAATGAAAATTAAATTATTGAGGCTGGAGGACTCAAGGTAATGGCCTAGGTAAGATAATACGAACAGTGTTTCCGGCCCAAAAGATCACAACACACGTCAACAAACGCATCACACCCAGAGAAGACGACAACACACTCCACTACCATACTCCGCAGCCCCCGAGCTATAAAAACACTAAACAGTGTAGAAAAATCCAACCAAGAATTATATGCGCTTACTCACTTATCGGAATCCCTGCATGACAGTAGTCTATGCTATATCCCAATAATGTCAGTTAAGAAACGGATATCGTAAAGTTTATAATGAGTTATCCTACCTATGCAGACAGATTCCAAACACAATGTCCTAGTCATTTGGTGGCGACATAAATGCGCATATAGGAAAACGACTTAACAATAGAGATACTGTCTTACATAACATGCCATAGAAACGGCGAACTCCTAGCCGAGTTCAGTCTTGAGAACAGGCTATTATGCTTAAATACAACATCTAAAAAGAAACGGCAAACTATGGAACTAAACATACCTAAACAATACAAAAGTTCAATTAGACTATATTCAGTAAATAAAAATGGATAGATAGTGTAATGAACTGCGAAGCATATTCCTCTTTTGAAAGAGTATCCTCCGATAAGAATAGTCGAAAAACGAAATGCAAACCGTAAATCTGTAGATCGACTGGTCACAAATTGAACAGTGATATATGCAATCGCTGTGGCAGTAAGAAATAAATTCGATATCCTCTAGAGAGGCAAAGCTTCACTCGAAACAAGGAATACGAAAAATGTGTCAGGAAAACTCTGCATTCAAACTTGTTGAACTCCGCTTAAGAAATTGATCTGGTGTCACATGCTGCTCGAGCGGAGGGGTTGGTAAAAATATATATAATATGGAGTAACCAAATTTTGTGGAAAAAATATTGAAGGAACTTGTAATTTATATTGCTGAACACAAATTTTATAAACAAACCTAGTAGCAAATCAGTTTGCTGTTAAAGTACTGGTCATTCAGAACTTAAGAAGGGGTTGATTGAAACGAAACAGGGTTTGAAAAAATTGTTTTAAAAAATTGAATTTAAAAAAATTGAGTACCAGTCAAGAATGGATAAAACAACACGTATTCGGCATGAAATAACCCAACAGAGGTTGGCATGCCGTAAAATTCAACCAGCCAACAACTGTGAACTCTGATTGATTTTTTCAAATGCTAAATCAATTCATCTTCGATAAACAAATGACGAAGTTGTAATATTACCTGCTTCTACTTAAATTGCCACTCACTTAAGTACTGATCAGACTATTACAATCTTCAGAGTCATCATGGAGCTCTTAAACAAGAGCACTTATCCAGTGGAATTGGATCCTTGATATAGAGTCCCTCGATAACGAGTCCTTTGGTTACTCAGGTAAAGAGTTCTCAGTTCATTATAAAGAGTCTCTCGATAATGAGTCCTTTGGTTACTCTGGTAAAGAGTTCTCAGTTACAGGTATAGAGTCGCTCGATATTGAATCCTTTGGGATTGCTCTGGTAAAGAGTTCCCAGTTCCTGGTAAAGAGTCTTCTATAATGAATCCTCTGGTTCCTTCGGTTAAGAGTTCCCAGTTTGTAAGAGTCTTTCTATATGAAGTTCTTCGGTTAGAGTTCCTCCAGTTCCTGGGAAGAGTCCTTCTATAAAGAATCCTTTGGTTCCTTCGGTTAAGAGTCTCAGTCTTGATAAAGAGTCTCTCGATAATGAATCCTTTGGTTACTCTGGTAAAGAGTTCTCAGTTCTCGTATAGAGTCGCTCGATATTGAATCCTTTGTTCTCTGGTAAAGAGATCCCAGTTCTGGTAAAGAGTCCTTCTATAATGAATCCTTTGGTTCCTTCGGTTTAGAGTTCTCAGTTCTTGGTAAAGAGTCCCTCGATATTGAATCCTTTGGTTACTCTGGTAAAGAGTTCTTAGTTTCTGGTATAGAGACCTTCGATAATGAATCCTTTTGTTACTCTGGTAAAGAGTTCTCAGTTCCTTGTCTAGTCCTTCGATAATTAATCGTTTGGTTACTCTGGTAAAGAATTCTCAGTTCCTGGTATAGAGTCCTTCGATAATGAATGAGTGCAGTTAGAATTATGTCCAATGTGTGTGTGTGTGTGGGGGGTAAGTATTCTATCATCCCCGCAGTATTGCTAGTGATTGGCTGCAAGATTAACTCACGTGACCCTGGCTAGTCTATAAATCTAGGCGAGGAATTAGAGCACACCTTATATACCACAAATATTCAAACACAGACACATCGCTGCTTAACTTCGGTGATCTAGCCAGAATTGTTGGTTTCCGCGTAAAGTAAAAGTAAAGTTGTTGGGGTGGCCTAATGGTTGTGTCAAATAAAAAAAGAGTTATAAAATTAATTTAGTCTATTATTCATTGGGGTTTGTCATAAGGGCAATAGGGCTGGGAGATCATCCCATTTTCACTAGCGTCAGATCAAGGAGATTGATTTTGGGTCTGAGGTGGAGTGCCACACCCATCTACAACTTTCACTTTGCCGCTGAGATCCCTGTGCTACTCATGCGTTGAGTAGTATCGAACCAAGAATCTTGTGGTTCGTAGGCGGACGCTCTACCGACTGAGCTAAACCGGTTTTGTTAAGCGTAATTGTTCAAGTCGAAAAAATAACAAAGAAACAAGAACAAAGAGGTTAGTTATTGACTTGGAAATACACCGGATATGACAAACAATACCGGAAGTCTGAATCTTACTGTTGTTAATGTCAATTTAAATAACACTAAAGTGAGAAAATAGTCGGAATGATACGTAGAACAATTCCGGTTTAAATAATCAACATAGTTTTTCATATTTCTCCTCATTTTTCAGATGAGACTTGATAATTTGTGTTATTTGGATTATTCGGACAATTGTCCTCCTTTTTATTGTAATCTGCACAACGTTTCCGACGATCTACCCTCTGGTCTTCTTCAGGTGTTTATTGTCGGACTCGGGAACCTTGTCAAACTCCCTCCTCGAACATTGGAACCTTCTCTTCAAAAGCGGGTACCATGTTTTAATCGGAGGCCTAACCTAAACTTTTATTCAATACACGCGGGAAGACTGTTCTCATTCCGTTAACCATGATCGGGTACAAATGTTAAGCTTTGTTAAGTATTCTATGTTACTGTTAGCCTTAACCAGAATTGAACCTGCAGCCTAGATGTAAATGTCACTTAGAACTGTCTTAACTCAATGCCCATATCCGCTACGCCATGTGTTCAATAGAATATAGATTTGTAGAAGTGAAGTGATTTGTTTACATTTGAGATTTACAAATTGTTGTAGAAAAGTTAACACCTCTACAAGATAGACTGGCCCAGAGCCATATAAGATTCGACGCAGCAGTGACAGAAGTTGGGGGAAATATTCGGACGAAAATACATATTCACCATGCACCCTGAGTTCTCTGTGTATATTCTTCCACCTCAAGGATACAACAAAAAATCCTGGACATTTATTAGTGGAATTTCAATATTATATTTTAATTTCTAAATATCTTCAAATATAAATCAAATGACTTTTGCACAAAAAAACAGGAACTGCTGATATTTAATGTGTATTTATATTTACTTTGTCGTTTCCTGTTTTAATTTCGTAATTTCATCAGGGCATACATACATACAAACCAACTGCACTTTATATATATAATATATATATATATATATATATATATATATATATATATATATCGACACCTCCGCATGAACAGGATGTGACACAAGGTCAATTTCTTAAGCGGAGTTCAACAGGTTTTAATTCTGAGGTTTCCTTCTCCTAGACCGGTTGCCAAACCAAGGTTAAAGAGCTCAGTTTGCCCTACTATGTGTCCATAGCTGGAGGGAGAGTAGGATTCATACCTTTCCCAATGGTATTAGCGCTAAGTGAAATGCAATTACTTTATCCAGGATTTGATCTCGGGGCGACGAGTCCAGGTCCAATGACTTTAACCATTACACCAGGCGCTTCCAATAGTTAAAGTGTTTGACACATGAGAAGGTATTTTATGTTGCTCGGAGTGTCTTGAGCAGTGGCAACGATCAATTGACTGGTCAGGTCAAATCTTAGCATCTATATGATTACTCAACTTTATTGCTGTTATGACAAGTTCCAATGTTAGATTTGAGACTAAACTAAATCTATTACTTGAATATTTTAACTAAATGACTACAGATTTGTATGCCATTTTATATTGAAGGCTTATTGGACCAAAATAGTTAAAGTGTTTGACACCTGAGAATATATATATATATATATATATATATATATATAATATATATATATATATATATATATATAAATTGTTGTTTTTTTTGCCAAATATTGTACCAATATATTATTTTTGGTAGTACGATTATCTTTTTTTCTCTCCGGGTAATGTTTGGTAGTATATTTTTACAATCAAACTATTTGCTGGATTTTTTCTTAGCGCTAGGATTTACCAACAAGTTTGGTATATATATATATATATATATATATATATATATATATATAGAGAGAGAGAGAGAGAGATAGAGAGAGAGAGAGAGAAGAGAGAGAGAAAGAGATGTTTGTGTGTGTGTTTGTGTGCGTGTTCTTGTTCTTAAGTCCGAACCATATGTGTGTGTGTGTGTGTGTGTGTGTGTGTGTGTGTGTGTGTGTGTGTGTGTGTGTGTGCTATTTCTATGTGAGTGTGTGGTTGTTGGGTGTGTTTCCTAAATGTTCGCACGTCTAGCCTAAATAAATCACTCACAATTTTTTTTTTCAAACAATATAAAATAATCATCTCTGTTGAAAATAAAATAAACCAGTTCCTCCTTTGGAAGAATAAACAGAAAATATTTCAGATTAAAATAGAATGAGTAACACTCCCAACACAAATAGATCTGAAACCTAACCCACGGAGAATAACACTAAACCATAATTACTTCCTTCATATATTTCATCTTTGGGTTAAATAGAAAAAACATGAGTTTTAAAAATGTGTTTAAATAATTGAGTTTAAATTAAAAAATAATACAAAATAATATATAATCCAAAATAATATATAAAAAGGTGATTAGAATTTTTTGATGTAACCGAAAAGGGGAATTCAGGAGCCAGGAATCGTACACATATTTCACATATTCATGTATTGAGCACGTAGAGAGGGTTCAATTATTAGGCCAGTAGTAAAATCTATACATATATAAAGGGCAGTTGTGTGTATGTGTATGTCCGGAGGAAATTTCGATAAATAAACAATTAAGGACAAAATAAATATATACACATTAAATATCATCAAGGTTTGGTGTTATAGGTGACACACCCTATAAGACCAATGGAATGCGCCAACAGCTTACTATAAATAAACAGGGATAATTGTGGCTTTAGAAGCAAGCCAATGCGAGTGCCAGTAACTCTGTTCGTCGGACGTAATTTCCACATCTCTCTATTGTATTGCCTACTTTCTGTTAATACATTTTTCTACTTTTCGTTACCCGTTGTTTTGTTCTTATTTGACTCCTTAAAACCTCACAACACTTGGTTTTGGGGCAAAAATGATAGAGATTTGATTTATATTCGTGAAGATAAATAAAAAATGAAATTTAAATGATAACAGCATGGATTTTTTTCAATTAATATTTTACATAGTAGACATTAAGATTTATTTTCTAAGTAGCTAGATCAACGCAAGGCCTATTTTTTACATAGGGATTTAAATGGAGCATCCCACGAGGATTCAAATCACGATTCAGTAATAATGGATCTGCAGGACTAACTTAACCCCTACTCTAACCAGGAGTCACCGGGTAGCCGCTGCTAGTATATCAATAAATCTAATTTATGTAGATATGTGACACAGAAGCCCAAATAAATGTTCAGCTATTAGAAAAAGAATTTGTTGCGTCTGATTTCTTATTAGCTTATTTACTGCTAACATACCAAGAGTTCTCTCTCTATATATATAGGATATGTAAACGAATGTTTAATAGGTTGATATTTTTATTTTGTTGGGTTTTAAAATGTGGTAGAAATAATTTTCATTCAAGGAAATAAATACGTATGATATCCGTAAGGTTTTTAGGGAAATCATGCGATATGTAAATATGCCGAGAAAACTGAGCGGATATTTTTAAGAAAACAAAAAATAAAAGAACCTTTGCTACTACGAATAATTTTAGAATACGAAAGGTACAAGGATATCCAAAAGGTTTGTTGGATTTACGGCATGTCAATACTTGTTGTGTTGTTTTACGCCGAACACGTTTTATTTTTTAAAAAACACATTTTTAAACTCATTTTTTCTATTCAACCCATAGATGTGAATGTGATTTTAAAACCAATATATATATATATATATATATATATATATATATATATATATATATATATTATATATATATATATATATATATCCGTGTATATATATATATGTATATCCGTGTACCTTTCATATTCTATAATTCTAAAAAGATGTTTATATGTCTAATCGATTTCAAAGCGAAGCTTTATCGTCAGAGACTTATTTCAGAAATGACGTGCTTATGTTTTTTTTATTTGTGTGGTTATAATTTCTCTTCTTATTTCCTTTTCCTCTCCTTTTTTTCCTCTCTTTCTTCTTCTCCTCCTTTATGAATGGGCGAATAACTGTAATTTCTTATTTCTCTCTTTCTTTTTTTTCTTTCTTAAAAGAAATATATATATATAAATATATATATATAGTTGTAGAAAATGCATTTCCCTACCACGGTTTCGGTGCTCTTAGTACACCTTCTTCAGGGGAACTAAGTAAATCTCTCTGGCTAATGAAATATATATTCGCCTGATTTAAACTTATTTTTATTCTATATCTCCTAAAATTCTAATAACATTAGTCCCCAAATCCTCTTCCTTTGAAGTTAGGGTTAACTCAAAATTATGTTGTCAGGCAGAGGTGATTACTGATTCTATCTAGCTATGCCCCCCCCCATCCTATATTTTTATTGTCTCTTTCTTCTTTACATATATATATATGTGTGTGTGTGTATGTGTGTATGAGTGTGTATGTGTGTGTGTGTGTGTGTGTATGTGCGTGTGTGTGTGTGTGTGTGAGAGAACAATGCGTCAGAAATGGATAGATAACGGATGTATTTCGAACTCGGATGCAGAGGATTTATTATCAACTCAACCTTGGAATTTTTTTTACTAAACTTGGACTTTCTCCAGCAGACAAGAGGAAATACATGAAAAAGATCCAGGATAAAGCTCTAACCGCATCACCGTGGATATGGCAGTCATTCAATGTGACATTAATGATAATGATGCTTCGGTCCCGAAACCATGCCTGAACTCATCTGATGAATGTTGGTTGCAATGCTATGTAAATAGCAGTCATTGTATGAAGATATATATATTATATATATATATATATATATATATTATATATATATATATATATATATATATTAGGGATCTTTGCTAATCCATAAAGCAAATAAATTTACTTCTGGGTTAATAAAAATCGATTTAAAAGTGCACAATAAAAAGAGCTAAATATACGTTTTTTTAAATGCGAATGTTATAAAATATTCCAACTGCAGTTTCTTGCCGTAGCAATTATTCAGGGAATTCCCTGAAGAATTGCTATGGCAAGAAACTGCAGTTGGAATATTTTATAACATTCGCTTAAAAAAAGTATATATATATATATATATATATATATATATATATATATATATATATATATATATATATATATATATATATATATATATATATATATATATATATATATATATATATATATATATATATATATATATGAGTAAAGAGTTATTGATCCAGAGATTGAATGTTTGGTTACTAGCAGTGATTGGTTGCCTTAAAACGATAGTAAACCCCTGAATGAAATAGATATATTGCTTGGGGATGCTTTCATTCATCTATTCATTTATTGAGGGAGAAGAAGAGGGAGGGAGGGAGGGAGAGAGAGAGACAGAGAGACAGAGAGACAGATTGACAGACGGACATATAGATAGACAGACCGAACGAGGGGATATTTTATAGCCAGACTTCATCGTGTCCTTCCAGCTGGAAATACTGGGTTGCCAATAATTCGATCCAACAATGATAAATGCCTAGATATATGTTTGCGTTAAAAGACATTTATACGATCATTTTTCAACCACTGTCAAGAAGTGAAAAAAAAATAACAGAAAAAGAAAAAAAATGAAGGCCCATATTGCAATAAATATCTACGTCAGACATCAATCCTAAGAATAATAAATGTACTTTAATGAATTTATTGCGTTAGTCTGGTACAAGGCTATCCTTGTTGAGCACTCGTAAACAAGATAACAGTAAAACTGTTGGTCAATGTGTTTTTGATTGATTAAAGTTACCTACGCCTA
>CM042158.1:53096147-53108711 GCA_023376005.1 Doryteuthis pealeii
CTCTCCCTCACTCTCTCTCTCTCTCTCTCTATATATATATATATATATGTGTGTGTAGAGGGAGAGGGAGAGAGAGAGAGAGAGAGTTCAACCAACCAGGGGTGGGCACACACACACATATATATATATATATGCGTGTATGTGTTTGTGTGTTCCCCACCCCTAGTAGGTTGAGCTCTTTGGAAGGGATTTTTTGGTCGACCGCCGATTATGCTTTAAGGCAAGGCTACCCTATAATATATATATATATATATATATATATATATATATATATATATATATATATAGTATGAACAAAACGTAATAGGACAAGCAGGAATATTTATTATATGCCGTTTATTCTCAACTAGTTTCAACCTAGGGTCATCGTCAGGAGAAAATTTCGTATTTGAAGAAATTTTTTATAGATTTTTGGAAAGGGAGCATTATAGAAGAACTATAGAAATTGAAGAGTTTTTGAGGGTTTCACATGCTATTAAAATCCGGCTAGACGTGTGTGTTAGTAGTAGTAAGTCCATTTGTTCCGTGAAGAATCTCTATGAGGTGGGTTATTTTTTTAATCCTCTTATATATGTGAGGAAGGGTTCATGGGAGTTGTGTATATGACTATATGTGTATACATATAAATGCATATATATATATATATATATATATATATATATATATATATATTGCTGCCATCTCCAAGCTATGTAGTAATGACTTAGCCTGTTCCGGTGCATTTGCAAGAAGTGCTAGGTCATCAATGTAGTCTGCCTCTGTGATAGTCTGTGCGGAATATTGCCTGCTTCTTGCCTTTTTAGTGTGAGGCCCTTTTCTTTTATGGTAACTAATGATGTTTGGAGTACGTAGTCTAGGCATATTATAAATATATATGGTGCTAATTTATATCCCTGTAGGCCTCAAAGAAATCTGTCACCATCAGCTGAGCGTAACATTGCTTTAGTGTTTTGTAGAGCATCATTATAGCGGTAACTGTTTCTTTGGGAAGACCGTATGCTAGTAGTCTTTGTTCCATTTTCCTTCTGTGTATTGAATCAAATGCCTTGGAGAAATCTACGAATAGCTGCGTTGTCTCTAGATTGATTGCTCGAACCCCTTCTATGATCCGTCGAATAGTCAGGATTGTGAATCGATTTTTTGCGGAATCCGTTTTGGTTTGTCCTAAGGATTTTCTCTATTTCGGGTCGGATGCGATTAGGAAGTGGGGCATTATATATCTTAGCTGCAATAGCAGTAAGAGTTATGTCCCCGTAGTTCTTGGCGATTCTGAGGTCTCCCTTTTTGGGGGAATGGGAGGATGCATCCTTTCGTTCACTTATCTATTCTTTTTTTTCCCTGTCTTCTTGGACAACACTTCAAGGCAAAGTAACCTACCTGCCATACAGGCGCTTAACACCTGAAACCATGGATAGCAGCATGGTGGATGTGAGACATAGTGGATGAACCCAACATGGGCCAACGGTGTATCTTACACGATGCTAGACGGATGAGCCCAAAAGCGCCCTACGGCCAGGATCAAACATTTCAATCGGGAAACTACTACTCCTCATCTCTAGGTCTGGCATCTATTGAGGAGTTCACAAAACAGCCATCGAAAGGTATCGATGACTTCGAGCCAACCAAATCTATATATAGCACATATATATGGATAAATCCTGGAGGCATAAAGGCGTGTAGTCTAATGCTTAGTGTCGTAGAAAGTGGACTCGTCGGCCCGAGTTCAATTCCTTGACGAAAGCTGTTGCTATTTCACATGGCTCTAATACCCTGGGAAACATATGAATCCAATTCTCCCTCCAGCTATGGGTAAATAGCAGAGCACACTGGGCTCTTAACTATGGCTAGGTAACCAGTCTATGAGAATGAAAACTCTGAATTCAAACCTTTTAAACTCCGCTTAAGAAATTGACCTTGGGTCGCATACTGCTCATGCGGAGGGGTTGGTAAATATATATATGGATAAGTCGTGAAATAACATTGAAAATATGTAAATATTAAGAAAGTACACCAGTAAGATGAAAATGAAGAAAATTCCGTTGTTGAAATGATCTGTCCTCAGGTAATAAAATATTCAGAACGGTGCAACTGTGGAGTTTGGTTGAAAAAAACACAAATAAAGGATCCCAGAAAATATCCAACTGTGAGATGAAAGACGATGATAAATCATTCACGAAGGAAAATTATAAGCTTAATTAAACTGAGAGAAGGGGGAAATATTGAAAGATAAAATTACAATAAATATATAATGAATCAATGAAAGAATCAAAGAACAAGAATGAAATCCCATACAAAAGAAAGAAAGAAAAATAGAAAGAAAGAGAATGAAAGATACATTGGCAAAGAAGGAAATAATGCTTCTCATCGTATGTTCTGTCAATCTTATTTTTCTTTCTCTCTCTCACTTTTTTTTTCTTTCTTTAATTCTTTCTTTCTGTTTATATATATATTTTTTAACTTTCTTTCTTTATTTCTTTCATCACGTTTTCATTTCAGAAAGCAAAAAATAAAAAATAAAAAATAAAAAAAGAATGAAAAAGTGACAAAAAGAGAAAAATTGTGAAAGAAAGATAACTGAAATAGTGAAAGAAAGAGTGAAATAAATAAAGAAAGAAATATGAAGGAAAGAAAGAGTGAACATTTAAAAGAAAGAATGAAAGAGTGAAAGAAAGAAAGAAAGAAAGAAAGAGTAAAATTGTGAAAGTAAAAAAGACAGAGAAAGAATAAAAGATATGAATAAAGTGAATATTGCTTCGAAAATAGAAATAATTAGAGATAAAAAATTCGTCGGGGTGGCCTAAAGTCGGTATCAGCCAATCATCGAGGGAGTCTATCCCCTTTTCACTAGCGCTAGACCAAGGACATTATTTTATAGTCTGAGGCGGAGCGCCATAAGCACTTTACTTTACCGCACAGATCCCTGTGCTACAACAGACGTTGAGTTGGGGAGGGCCAGTATCGAACTAGAAACCTTGTGGTTACCAGTCGAACGCTCTACCGACTGAGCTAACCCAGCATTACTTAATTGCAAAAGAAAAAAGAAAGGTAAAACATTTCCGAAACTAATAATACAAGATAGATAGATCGATAGTGAGAGAGCGAGAGAGAGAGAGAGAGGGGGAAGAGGGGGGAGGGAGGGAGATAGAGGAAAGGAGGGGAGAAAAAGATAGACATAAAGAGAGAGTGCGAAAGAAAGGGGAAATGAAGAGGAAAGTTACGGAGAAATGGTTGAAAATATACAAAGTTGAAACAAAGAAACATTAAAGGAAGGAATAAAAAGAAATATTGAACCCCCCCCCAAAAAAAAAATGATAAAGAAATCAGAAGTAAGAAGTTCTTAAAACTAGATTGCTTAATTGCAACAAAAAATGATAAAACATTTCTGAAGTTAATAATATAAGAGAGAGAGGGGGGGAGACAGACGGGGACTCACATCCACAGAGGAGAGAGAGATGGAAATGGAGATAGAGATAGATACCGAGCGACAGAGAGAGAGAGACAGACCGGGACAAATGGAGTCAGGAACAGTGTGTGTGTGTGTGTGTGTGTGTGTGTGTGTGTGTGTGCGAGAGAGAGAGAGAGAGAGAGAGAGAGAGACGGGGACTCATATCGACAGAGATACAGAGAGGGGAAGAGAGAGGAGATGTAAATGGAGATAGAGATAGATACCGAGCAACAGAAGAGAGAGAGAGAGAGAGTGAGAGACAGACAGACAGACAGACAGACCGGGACAAATAGAGTCAGGAACAGACAGTGTGTGTGTGTGTGTGTGTGTGTGTGTGTGTGTGTGTGTGAGAGACAGAGAGAGAGAGAGAGAGAGAGACGGGGACTCATATCGACAGAGATGCAGAGAGGGGAGAGAGAGAGAGAGAGAGAGAGAGAGAGAGAGATGTAAATGGAGATAGAGATAGATACCGAACAACAGAGAGAGAGACAGACAGACAGACAGACAGACCGGGACAAATAGAGTCAGGAACAGATAGTGTGTGTGTGTGTGTGTGTGTGTGTGTGAGAGAGAGAGAGAGAGAGAGAGAGACGGGAACTCGCATCGACATAGATACAGAGAAGGGTGAGAGAGAGAGAGAGAGATGTAATGGAGATAGAGATAGATACCGAGCGACAGAGAGAGAGAGAGAGAGACAGACAGACAGACAGACAGACCGCGACAAATAGAGTCAGGAACAGACAGTGTGTGTGTGTGTGTGTGTGTGTGGTGTGTGTGTGTGTGTGTGTGTGAGAGAGAGAGAGAGAGAGAGACGGGGACTCACATCGACAGAGATACAGAGAGGGGTGAGAGAGACAGCGAGAGAGATGGAAATGGAGATAGAGATAGATACCGAGCGACAGAGAGAGAGAGACAGACAGACAGACAGACAGAGAAAAATAGAGTCAGGAACAGACACAGAGAAACACAGTGAGTGTAAGTGAGTGAGTGAGTGAGAGAGAAAGAGAGAGACAGAGACAGAGACTCACATCGACAGAGATACAGAGAGGGGAGAAAGAGATGGAAATGGAGATAGAGATAGATACCGAGCGACAGAGAGAGAAAGAGAGAGACAGGCAGACAGACAGACAGACAGACGGACAGAATGACAGACATACATGGACAAATAGAGCCAGGAACAGACACAGGGAAAAACAGTGAGTGAGTGAGTGAGTGAGTGAGAGAGAGTGAGAGTGAGACAGAGAGAGTTACAGATATAGACAAACATAGAGAGAGTGTAAGAGAGACATAGATAGAGATGGAGAAAGACACATACACATAAGAGAGAGAAAAAGAGAGAAAGACTGACAGAGAGGGAAATAGAGACAGAGAGACACATAGATAGATACATAGATAGATATAGACGGAAAGAGAGAGATAAAGAGATAGATAGATAGATAGATAGATAGAGAGAGAGAGAGAGAGAGAGAGAGAGATAGAGAGAGAGAGAGAGAGAGAGAGAGAGAGAGAGAGAAATACATAATGAAGGGGAGAAGGAAAATAACAGGAAAAGTACAGGAAAATTATTAAAAAGTTTAGAAGTCGAGAAAGAAAGTAACATTAAAGAGAATGATAAAAAATACTTTAAAGAAATAATGAACACTAAAATGAAAAAACAAAAAATATAATAAAAAAATAAAAAAATAAAAAAGGGTAAACTCCATGCCCACACCGAAAAAAAAACTAATAAAAGGTATATAAGCAAACCAAAAATAAATGTATAAAAACTAAAAAAACAAACAAACCTAAAAACAACAAAAAACAAACAAATCCGAATCCGAAAGCCCCTCCAACACAGAAAAAAATACTAGCAAATTTAGCATGGAAAATCGGGGATTTTTTTAGCAATTGTTTACGCGGAATCTTTAATTACATCTCTATCAATCATGTCTGGCTTTGGTAAAACGTAAGTCCCGCACAAGCCGGGGGTTTTGTCATCAATGCGACTGTAGGAAGGCGGTTAGATGCCTAAGGTAGCAAAGTGAGTATTTCGTAAATTTCAGCCATTGGCTACGCTAACCACTGTTGTTTTTATCAACTACTTTTTTTATTTTTTTATTTTTATATTTTACTTTCTCCACAGCTAATCTCCCGTTTTCTTTCTTTGTTTTTTTGGGTTTTTTTTTTTTGTTTTTTTTGTTTTTTCTTTCTACTCGTTCTATTTCAACCAGTGTTAATACTACAATTTATATACGGCCATGTTTTTTCGCCGCTATTTCTGTCTTCCTTATCGACATCACATTCTATTAGAAAGCAAGTCGTTGATAATGAACAGAGGAGGTTTGAATTCGCTTGTTCAAGTTATACGTCTATATGAGCATCCGGACAATAAATGGCTGCTGGCTCGCAAGAAAGGCGGGAAGCTGTAGGTATCAATGAGCATGCGTAGGTATTATTTTTTTTCTTTGTCTTTTTTTTTTGTTGTTTATTTACGAGCTTTATTGGGTTGGTTTTATTTTTCAGTGGACTGTTGGTCCGTATCGATATCCCGATCTGGACAGACAATGATTCAACTGCAGTTCATACAGTCTCTATAAAGTAGCTGAAAATATCGAAGTTCATTTTGTTTGTTTTCCTAATATGGAGGATACATATTTCAATCTATATATTTCTAGAGTTCGCATTATTGTTTGTTTCTGTTGGAGGCGCGTAGTGTAATGGTTACAATCGTAGGAAATGGGAATAGCGAGACGAGTTCAAATCCTAGAGATGACAATTTGCATTTCCCAAGGCTAATGTTATATACTCCTCACTCGTGTTGCCGGTATATAAACAGTTATTTAACAGAGAAGAGATGAGAGATTGACAGGTAGACAGTGACATGCATAATTGCATTACTTACTTTCTCTGTTCTTCGTTCGTTTGTCCGTTCGTGTGATGTCTAGTTTCTTTCTGTTTTGTTGGTTGTTCGTCTTTGATTCATTTCTCCTTCTTGGTCAGTCTTTTTTGCCAAGACATGCATCAACCAACAACACCATGTTATTTCTTTTAAATACTTTTATTCTTGACTAAGTTTTCATTTCTTACTAACTACAGCGCGCATGCAGGTGAGTCCAACTAACTAAACAAGAAACGTCTTTCTTGCTTAGGATCCTCGCTGGAACTGACGAGTTGACTAGCTCTCACGTGACTTCACGTGATTCGCGGGCTTTCTTTAATATTCCATGGAAAGTGTTGCCCGTGATATGAAAACGGACCATCCTGTAGAACTACAGGGTTTGCTTATAATATATGCCCCCACTTTCCATGGAATATTACAAGAAGCCCCGCCGATCACGTGAAGTCAGTGAAGCTAGCTCAACTCGGTCAGTTCAGCGAGGATCTAGCAAGAAAGACGTTTCTTGTTAGTCTAGTTGGACTCACCTGCATGCGCGCGTATTAGTAAGAAATGAATAGTCAAGAATAAAAAGTATTTAAAAGAAATTAACATGGTGTTGTTGTTGATGCATGTTCTTGGCAAAAAGACTGACCAACGAGGGAAATGAATCAAGACGAACAACCATATAAACAGAAAGAAATCTTAGACTCACACGAACGACAACGAACGAGAAAGAGAAGTAAGTAATGCAATTATGCATGTCACTGTCTACCTGTCAATCTCTCATCTCTTTCTCTGTTAAATAACTGTTTTTATACGGCACACGAGTGAGAGTATATAAATTTAGTGCTTGGGAAAATGCATTGTCATCTTAGGATTTGACTCGTCTCGCTATTCCATTTTCCTACGATTGTAACCATTACACTACGCGCCTCCAACAGAAACAAACATATAATGCGAACTCTAGAAATATATAGATTTGAAAATATGTATCCTCCATATTAGGAAAACAAACAAATGAACTTCGATATTTTCAGCTACTTTATAGAGACTGTAGATGCGTTGAATATTGTCTGTCGCAGATCGGGATATCGTACGGACAACAGCACTGAAAAATAAGAACCAACCCAATAGCTCGTAAAATAAACAACAAAAAAAAAAAGACAAAAGAAAAAAAATAATACCTACGCATGCTCATGATACCTACAACTTCCGCCTTCTGCGAGCAGCAGCCATTTATTTGTCCGGATGCTGCATATAGACGTATAACTTGAACAAGCCAAAATTCAAACTCCCCCCCTTCTGTTCATTTCACGACTTGCTTTCTAATAGAATTGTGATGTCGATTAAGGAGACAGAATAGCGCGAAAACATGGCCGTATATAATTGTAGTATTAACACTGGTTCGAAATGGAACGGTAGAAAAGAAAAAACAAAAAAAAAACACAAAAAAAAAAAACCCAAAAAAAACAAAGAAGAAAACGGGAGATTAGCTGTGGAGAAAGTAAAATATAAAAATCAACAATAAAAAAAGTAGTTTGAATTAAAAAAAGTTGGTTAGCGTAGCCATGCTGAAATTTACGAAATACTCACTTTGCGTAGCCTTAGGCATCTAACGCCTCTACAGTGTTGATGAAAACTCCCCCGGTTGTGCGGGACTTACGTTTTACCAAAGCAGACATGCTTGATAGAGATGTAATTAAAGAATTTCGCGTAAACAATTGCTAAAAAATCCCGATTTTCCATGCTAAATTTGCTAGTATTTTTTTTCTGTGTTGGAGGGCTTTCGGATTCGGTTTGTTTGTTTTTTGTTGTTTTTGGTTTGTTTTTTTTTTAGTTTATACATTTATTTTTGGTTTTGCTTATATACCTTTTATTAGTATTTTTCGGTGTGGCATGGAGTTTCCTTTTATTTTTTTAATTTTTTTATTATATTTTTTGTTTTTTCATTTTAGTGTTTATTATTTCTTTAAAGTATTTTATCATTCTCTTTATGTACTTTCTTTCTCGACTTCTAACTTTTTATATTTTCTGTATTTTCCCTGTTTATTTTCTCTTCCCTTCATTATGTATTTCTCACTCTCTCTCTCTCTCTCTCTCTCTCTCTCTCTCATGCTCTCTCTCTTCTCTCTCTCATCTCTCTTATCTATCTATCTATTATCTATTTCTTTTACTCTCTCTCTTTCGTCTATATCTATTATGTTCTATCTATGTGTTCTCTCTTCTCTATTATCCCTCTCTGTCAGTCTTTTCTCTTGTTTTCCTCTCTTATTGTTGTGTCTTTCCTCCATCTTATCTATGTCTCTCTTACACTCTCTCTATGTTTGTTTATATCTGTAACTCTCTCCTGTCACTCTCCTCTCTCTCACTCCTCACTCACTCCTCACTGTTTTTCCCTGTGCTCTGATTCTGCTTAATTGTCCATGTATGTCTGTATTCTGTCGTCTGTCTGTCTGTCTGTCTGCTGTCTCTCTTTTCTCTCTCTGTCGCTCGGTATCTACCTATTCTCCATTCCATCTCTTTTCTCCCTCTCTGTATCTCTGTCATGTGAGTCTCTGTCTCTGTCTCTCTCTTTTTCTCTCACCAATCATCACTTACACTCACTGTGTTTCTCTGTGTCTGTTCCTGACTTATTTTTCTCTGTCTGTCTGTCTTCTGTCCTCTCTCTCTCTGTGCTCGTATCTATCTCTATTCATTTCCATCTCTCTCGTGTCTCTTCTCACCTTCTGTTCTCTGTCGATGTGAGTCCCCGTCTCTCTCTCTCTCTCTCTCTCCTCCACACGCACACACACACACACACACACACACACACACCACAACACTGTCTGTTCCTGACTTATTTGTCGGCGGTGTCTGGTCTGGTCTGTCTGTCTCTCTCCTCTCTTCTCGTCGCTCGGTATCTATCTCTATCCCATTTACATCTCTCTTCTCTCTCTCACCTTCTCTGTATCTATGTCGATGCGAGTTCCGTCTCCTCTCTTCTCTCTCTCTCTCTCACACACACACAAACAACAACACACTATCTGTTCCGACTCTATTTGTCCCGGTCTGTCTGTCTGTCTGTCTGTCTCTCTCTCTGTTGTTCGGTACTATCTCTAATCTTCATTTCATTCTCTCTCTCTGCTCTCTCTCTTCTCTCTCTGCCCTCTCTGCCTCTCTGTCGATATGAGTCCGTTCTCTCTCTCTCTCTCTCTGTCTCTCAAAAAAACACACCCACACACACACCACTACACACACTAGCTGGGTCTGTATTTTTTATTCTGACTTCTATTTGTCCGGTCTGTCTGTCTGTCATGTCTCGTACTCTTCAACTCTCCTCTCTCGTCTCCTCTCTTTCTGTTGCTCGTATCTATCTCTATCTCCATTTACATCTAACTTCGTCTCTCTCCCTCTTGTATCTCTGTCGATATGAGTCCCCGTCTTCTCTCTCTCCCTCTCTCTCTTCTCTGCAGACAAACACACACACACACAACACGACACACACACACTGTTCTGGACTCCATTTGTCCGGGTCTGTCTCTCTCTCTCTGTCGTCGTATACTCATCATCTCATCATCCATTTCGCATCTTTCTCTCCTCCTGTGGTGTGAGCCGTCTGTCCCCCTTCTCTCTTATATTATTCTTCAGAAATGTTTTTATTTTTTGTTGCAAATTAAAGCAATCTAGTTTTAAGAACTTCTTACTCTGAATTTCTTTATCATTTTTTTTTTTGGGGGGGCGGGTTCAATATTTCTATTCTATATTCACTTCTTTAATGTTTCTTTGTTTCAACTTGATATTTTCAACATCTTTCCGTAACTTTCCTCATTACCATCTTCCCCTTTCTTTCGCAACTCTCTCTTTATGTTCTCTTCTTCTCCCTCCCCTCCTTTCTCTCTCTCCCGCTGCCTCCGCTCTTCCTCTCTCTCTCTCTCTCGCTCTCATCACTATGAATCCTATTATCTTGTATTATTAGTTTCGGGAAATGTTTTACCTTTCTTTTGTTGCTTTATGCAATTAAGTAATGCTGGGTAGCTCAAGTCCGTAGAGCGTCGACGGTAACAAAGGTTTCTAGTTCGATACTGGCCCTCCCAACTCACGTCTGTTGTAGCACAGGGATTGTGCGGTAAGTAGAAGTGCTTAGTGGCGCTCGCTCAGACTATAAAATTAATGTCCTTGGTCTAGCGCTAGTGAGGGATAGACTCCTCGATGATTGGCTTGATACGACTTTAGGCCACCCCGACGAATTTTTTATCTCTAATTATTATCTATTTTCGAAGCAATATTCATTTTCTATTTTTATTCTTTCTCTGATCTCTTTTTCATCGATTTCACAACTTTTACTCTTTCTTTTCTTTCTTTCTTCTTTCACTCTTTCATTCTTTCTTTTAATGTTCACTCTTTTCTTTCTTCATATTTCTTTCTTTATGTTATTATCACGTCTTTCTTATCATATTTCAGTCTATTTTCGTTATCAACAAATTTTCTCTTTTTTGTCACTTTTTCATTCTTTTTTTATTTTTCTATTTTTTATTTTTTGCTTTCTGAATGAAACCGTGATGAGAATAAAGAAATAAAGTTAATAAAATATATATATACCGAAAGAAAGAATTAAGAAAGAAAAAAAAATTGAGAGAGAGAAAGAAATAAGATTGACAGAACTACGATGAGAAACGCAATTATTTTCTTGCTTTGGCAATGTATCTTTAATTCTTCCTTTCTTTCATTTCTTTCTTTCTTTTGTATGGGATTTCATTCTTGTTCTTTGATTCTTCATTGATTCATTATATATTTTTGTAATTTTATCTTTCAATATTTCCCCTTCTCTCAGTTTAATTAAGCTTATAATTTTCCTTCGTGAATGATTTATCATTGTCTTCATTCACAGTTTGGATATTTTCTGGGATCCTTTATTTGTGTTTTTTTCAACCATAACTCACAGTTGCACCGTTCTGAATATTTTCTTACTGAGGACAGATCATTTCCAACCGGAGTTTTCTTCATTGTCATCTTGACTGGTCGTACTTTCTTATATTTACATATTTTCAATGTTATTTCACGACTTATCATATATATTTTACAACCCTCCGCCTGACGCAGTCATGCCGACCAAGGTCTTTCTTACAGCGGAGTTAAAGGTTTGAATTCGAGTTTTCATTCTATAGATGGTGGTACTAGCCAATAGTTCAGAGGCGCCAGTGTGGCTCTGTATCCTTACCATAGCCTGGAGGAGAATTGAGAATCATATGTTTCCAGGGTACTTAGAGCCAATGTGAAATAGCACAGCTTCGTCAAGGAATTGACCTCCGGCCGCACGAGTCCATTTCTAACGAACTAAGCATTAGACTAACGCCCTTTAATCTCCAGGATTTATATATATATGTGCTATATATAGATTTGGTCTGGTCGAAGTCATCGATACCTTTCGTGGCTGTTTTGTGAACTTCTCAGCTAGATGCAGACTAGGATGAGGAGTATTTTTTTTTTTTTTTGTAGTTAGCGATTGCAAATGTTTGATCCTGGCCGTAGGGGCTTCTTGGGCCATCGTCTAGGATCGTGGTAAGATACACGTTGGCATGTTGGGCATTGCTCCATATGTCTCAATCCACCATGCTGCGATACCTGGTTTCAAGTGTTAGCGCTGTATGGGCAGGAGGTTACTTGCCTTGAGTGTTGTCAGAAGACAGGAAAAAAAGAATAGATAAGTGAACGAAAGGATGCATCCTCCATTCCCCAAAAAGGGAGACCTCAAGAATCGCAAGACCTACGGGGACATAACTCTTACTGCTATTGCAGGCTAAGATTATAAGCCCACTTCTAATCGCATCCGACCCGAAAATAGAGAAATGCTTAGGACAAACAAAACGGATTCGCAAAAATCGATTCACAACATCCGATATTCGACCGATAATAGAAAGGGTTCGAGAGCAATCAATCTAGAAGACAACGCATGCTATTCGTAGATTTCTACCAAGGCAATTTGATTCATATGCCAGAAGGAAATGGACAACAGACTACTAGCATACGGTCTTCAAAGAAAACAGTTACCGGCTATATGATGCTCTACAAAACACTAAGCAATGTTACGCTCAGCTGATGCGTGACAGATTTCTTTGAGGCTCGGATATACAATTAGACATATATATTATGATATGCCTAGACTACGTCATCACCCACATCATGTAGTTTAGCCATAAAAGAGAAAGGGACCTCACACTAAAGGGCAGAAGCAGCAATATTCGCACAGAGCTATCACAGCGGCAGACTACTTGATGCTACACAT
>CM042158.1:53108811-53113811 GCA_023376005.1 Doryteuthis pealeii
AAAGTAAATTAAAAGGGCAAGTGTCCTAGTTTCGATACCGGTCTCGCCACTCAGCGTATGAGTAGTAGCATAGGATCTGTTGCGGTAAAGTAAAGAGCTGATGGTAGGTTGTGGCCGCTCCACTCAGATGCTAAAAAAACAATCTCCTTGTCTAGCGTATTGAAAAGGGATAGACTCCCTCGCTGACTGTCTGATACGCTTTAGCCCCCCGACGACTTAATAATAATATATATAATGTGTAAGAACAGGGGAATGAAACACGGATCAACACAACTGCTGTTAAGAAGAAAACAATTTATAAATATAATCATAGCTGAAACTGATCAATATTTCGATTTACAAATAATCATCATCAGAGCTCATTCACTCGTAGTTGGTTTGGTCGGAGAGGAAGTCAAAATGAGTTTACAAACAAAAAAAAACTTAATACTGCAAAAACGAAAGACGTTACAAATATCACCAACGTGGGCATTTCGCTCCATATATATGTCGGGCATGTCTGATGTATATCTTTTGTCAACAAATGTAGCGAATTTTTGAGATGTTTGGCAACAAGACGAAACAATTTAAACGGAAGGGGCGGGTGTTACTTAATATATATATATATATATATAATATATATATATATATATATAAATATGCTACAAACACTGAATCTGTCCTAGAAAATGCGACGCATAAATTATCAGGATATATCAAGTAGGAAGACGGTTGGCCAGTATATATATATATATAATATATATATAATATATATATGAGAGAGGAGAGAGAGAGAGAGAGAGATAGATATACTCTATCAGCCTCCCTCTCTCTTTATCAATCTTTATCTCTACCGTTCCGTTCCTCAATAAATACATTTACCCCCTCTCTTCTATCTATTTCTTTCTATCAATTCTATCTGTCTTGCTCTATCTATCTTTATCTTTCACTCTCCCATTTCGTGCATTGAAACATACCTTTATTCTATCTATCTATCTATCTTGCTGTATTATTTTTCACTGTCCCCTCCTTTCTGTCTCTGTCTCTATCTATATAGCTATCTATCTATCTACCTCTATCAGCCCCCTCTCTCTTTATCAGTCTTTATCTTTACCATTCCGTTCCTCGATTAATACATCTATTCTTTCTCGCTCTCTCCTACTCTCTCTCTCTCTCTCTCTCTCTCTCTCTCTCTCTCCTCTCTCTCCTTCGCTCTTCTCTATATATATTTCTTTCTATAATTCTAGCTGTCTGCTCTATCAGGATCTCTCTATCTATCTATCTATCAATCTTTATCTTTCGTACATTGAAACATTCCTTTATTTTGCTGTCTATCTATCTATCTATCTATCTATCTTGCTCTATTATTTCTCTGTCTCCCTTCTTCTGTCTCTGTCTCTATCTGTATAGCTATCTATTAATCTATCTATCTATCTATCTACCTATATCTTGCGTATTATTTTTCTCTATCCCCTCCTTTCTGCCTCTGTCTCTATCATCTATCTATCTATCTTGCACTATTATTTACTCTCTCCCTCCTTTCTGTCTCGTTCTATCTATCTATCTTATCTATCTATCTATCTATATATTATATAATATATATATTATATATCTTGCTCTATTATTTTTCTCTCTTCCTCCTTTCCGTCTCTGTTTCTATCTATAAGCTAGCTAGCTATCAATCTATCTATCTATCTATCTTGCTCTATTTTTTATATCTCCCTCCTTTCAGTCTCAGTCTCTATCTATATAGCTATCTATTCATCTATCTATCTATCTATCTATCTATCTATCTATCTATCTATCATCTATCTTGCTCTATCATTTTTTCTCTCTCTCCTCTTCCTGTCTCTGTCTCTATCTATATAGCTATCCATAAATCTATCTATAAGTTATCTATTCATCTATTATCTATATATCTATCTATCTATCTATTATTTTTCTCTCTCTCTTCTCCTCCTTCTGTCCTGTCTCTATCTTTATAGCATCTATCATCTATCTATCTATCTATCTATCTATCTATCATCTATCTTGCTCTATTATTTTTCTCTCTTCCCTCTGTCTCTGCCTCTATCTATATAGCTATCTATCTATCTATCTATCTATCTATCTATCTTGCTCTATTATTTCTCTCTCTCTCCTCCTTTCTGTCTCTGTCTCTATCTATATAGCTATATATTCATCTATCTATCTACCTTTCTCTCTTCCATTGTGTTCCTTGATTATAGGTTATTTTACCTATTTGTCTATTCCTTGTATTTTATCACTTTATTCTCTTTAATGTTTTTTTTCTCAGTCCCATTCAGCCAACACAAAGCGAAAATACAGCAGAAATGATAATGACAATTGCAAGATAAACAAAGCACGAGAAAAAAAAAAGAAAAATTTCAACACAATTTGTAGAAACAAACTGAAAATTCTGTTTAAAATTTCATGTATTTTTCTTTTAAGATAGACAAATGCCATTCACTCGAATATACAAGGCGTTTAAACATTAAACATATAATTCGGAGTCGTATTTACACATACTGTTAAAATTTGCGAACATTTGGATGACAAAAGTTCAAGTTATTAGATTACGAAATGATATCAAACTGAAAAACCTTGCAAATCTCAAATGACATATATATATTTACCAACCCCCGCACGAGCAGGATGTGACACAATGGTCAATTTCTTAAGCGGAGTTCAACAGGTTTGAATTCAGAGTTTTCCTTCTCCTAGACCGGTTGCCTAACCAAGGTTAAAGAGCCCAGTCTACCCTACTATTTATCCATAGCTGGAGAGAGTGAGTAGGATTCATACCTTTCCCAAGGGTATTAGCGCTAAGTGAAATGCAATTACCACATCCAAGATTTGAACTCGGGGCGACGAGTCCATTTCCCATGACTTTAACCATTACACCACGCGCTTCCTATCTCAATGACATATATGGTACTATGTGGAAGCGCGTGGTGTAATGGTTAAAGTCAGGGGAAATGGACTCGTCGCCTGTTGAGTATCTGGCCGCCATCCTTGGTTCCAGAATTAGTAAATAAGTAAGCAAGCCAATAAGTATCCGGTGTTATAGTATTCTTTGTAAGTCCGACGTCCAAGATGAATCCAAATAGCAATGAGCCAAGGTTAAGAATCAGACTAGTTATAAATACAACAACAGCAGCAGCAGCACTGCCAGTGATTGGACAATAGGAATCTCGGTGGTCACGTGGTAGTCAACGAGTCTATATTTAGAAGTAGGCATCTGTCACACGTCTTATATCCAAAAAACTCCAATATCGCCCCGACTTCAAATCCTGGATGTGGTAATTGCATTTCACTTAGCGCTAATACCCTTTGGAAAGGTATGAATCCTACTCTCCCCCAGCTATGAATAAATAGTACGGTAGACTGGATTTTTAACCTTGGTTAGGCAACCGGTCTAGGAGAAGGAAAACTCTGAATTCAAATCTGTTGAATTGGAAGTTCTTAGTTAACTTGAAGAACAATGAATATTCCCACCTACTCTAAGCAGTACAGGTTGGTTGGTTGGTTGATTTTACGATATTCAAATCTTTTTGGATTATTTTATGCCAAAGACATTTTGCTCCATTTATTCTCGATGGCTATTCCAATTTTTAAAAATTAACTCAATTTCTAACACAATTTTTAAAAATTCATATTTTTCTATTTAACCAATTGATGGAATGCCAACAGGTACTCTTAATCTGATTCAGGGTAAACCTGGGATTAATTGCAATGAAGTACTCCACACTCCTTACAGCTGCTGAATTGGAGATTAAGACGCTCAACCATCGCCTTCTAGCACGTATAGGATAAAAGGGTTGGGAGTCGCCACGAGGACTATAGCGTTGGTACAATCAAATAGATGCTAGGGCTTGGCGGGACCAGTTACTTTATCGGAGGGAGGCTCTTCGACTGCTCGTCTAGCCTAAGTAAAAGCCAAAGTGGTTGTTGCGTGTTATGGATGGCTTAGCTAACAGGATTCCCTCCTCAGGCATCACACAGTGCCAACAGGTGGCCCAATTGGTGAGATTGTAACCTCTTGTAGCATAATGGACCCAGGAACACCATAATTGTGGCCTTGTGCTAGACACGGAGAAACCTTTATAGGATGTAGCACGATTCTCAGACCTCACGGGAGTGGGTGAGCAAGAACAATATGAAATTCTAATTATCACCTTGAGTCTATTCGTAGCCAAGAAGTCTGGGATTTTGCTAGTAAAATTTAGTTTAATCGGTTTGTCAGAAGAAAGGATAGTTGACCCGTTGACCTCTTAATGCACGTGCAATTTGGTAGAACAATTAGAATCTTCGAAAGATTCCAGGACATTCTAGAAAGATTTTTAGCCATTTCTATATAATGAGGGAACCTTAGTTTTGGCAGTTGAGTCCCGGAGACCGAGGGAGTGAGGTCAGTTGAGTTTGGTTTGACCGAGTTGGTGAGAGGCGAGCGACTGGGATCCTGGAATGGAGATATGGTGTCGCTGGTGTGTGAAACCTGAGATGTAATATTTTACACTGGACGAAGTTAAAAACATACCTATTAATGAAGCCTGATAATTGGTGCTGACCGTTGGAACGAAGTTAAGGACATTACAAAAAAAAAACATATGTGTTATGAACCGAATCTCTCTCTCTCTCTTAATAACTTGCATTAAGGGAATACATTTATGAAAAGCACGAAATACTGCCCTCATCTTTAATTTACTACGCCAAAGAAATCGTACGGGAAATCATGAATGAAAGCCATTAAACAAACAAACGTGAACAGATACTTGACTGATGCTAAGGAGATATATACTTGTCAACAAGTCAAATTGACCGAAACTAAAAAAAAAAAAAAACGGTCGTGAAACGTGATACATTTTGCTTGACCATAAACGAAAGGAGGAAGGAGGATTTTTTGCAAGCTTGAAGGCTGACTGCTAGATTTGTGTGCGCTTGTAAACGAACGCGCGTTGCCGACCCCTGATAGAAATTCTATACGATAATAGTGCCGTGCATTTTGAGGCACTGGAAGA
>CM042158.1:53116311-53127141 GCA_023376005.1 Doryteuthis pealeii
TGTGCGCATAAAATTCGAACTTTTCTTATAGAAAATGAACTTGTAATCCCGGCAAAGGATGGCTCGGTGTGTAGAATACCGTACAGACTGTTTCGACTTTATTAAAGTCTCATCAGCGGTATATAACATTTCCCTCCGACAGAAATCGAAACCGGGACTTCAGCAGACACAGTGAAACACTAGTGAAACACTTTATCGCCTCGGCCACAGTACACAGCTGACCATCCTAGCGAAATTAAGCTTGTCAAATGATACTACACGCCTCTACCATAATAGGTAAGGGGTGTTATTGAGAGAATATAACAACAAACAGACCGTATGCCTTCGGCGAATGAATAAGATTTTGGATGTTTGTTTTTTAGAAACGTTGCTGAATAAAGTATATAAATTTTACTTGAAGGTACTTACAACGCATGTATCGCATAAATTCTTTTTCTTATAGAAAATGAACTTGACAAGTGTATCCCGGCAAATGATGGCTCGGTGTGTAGAATACCGTACAGACTGTTTCGACTTTATTACGTCTGTACGTATTCTACACACTGAGCCATCCTTTGCCGGATACACTTGTCAAGTTCATTTTATAAGAAAAAGTATCGTTTTATGCATACATGCGTAAATACACTTGTCTCATTTTACCCTACCTCGACTTGACTTGTTTTTTTACTGTTGAACTAACATCACAACACACACACACACACACACACACACACACACACACATATATATATATATATATGTGTGTGTGTATGTGTGTGTGTGTGCGTGTGTGTTTGCGTGTGTACGTGTATGTGTCCGTGTCTTCGTGTGTATGAATTATGTTGCTATATTTGTGAGTAAACCGTGCTCAATATAATTGATAGAATATCTATATTTAAGTTTAGGTAGCGTGGACATGGAGTCAACACCGTCTGGTTAGTGACAGTTTCTCTTACTTAAGAGCTATTGCTAAATAGTCCAATACATAAAAGATATAATACATTTGATTTAAATCTCTCCCACACCCATTTCTTTCTTTTCTTCTTTCCTTCTTTTCATTATTTTCGATTGAAATAGATTAGAGTTATCGCTTCCATACCCTCGATCTCTCTCTCTCTATCTTTCTCCTACTCTCTCTCTCTCTCTCTCTCTCTCTCTCTCTCTCTCTCTCTCTCTCTCTCTCTCTCTCTTATAAGCACGAACTGAAATGAAATTGTGAACAGCCTCGTCCAGGATTTGAACTCAGATCGCCGATTCTATTTCCAAAGTCAATAACCGTTACGCAATCGCACAGGCAAATTAACAATAAAAAACCCTGTTACCTCCATAATTATTAATTTTCTGACCAAAGACTTTCATTTTATCCAATTGTTCTCTATAACGAATCCAGGTTTGTGCATAAAACATGTTGTAGCATATCCATATGTAGCAGTTTGGTAACGAATATGGCCCACTAATATATTCAATTTCGATATAAAACCTTAAATTTGAAAAAAAAAAGTTGTATATCTCTTGAGCAGGAAATAATTTATTTATTATAAAAAACTTGTAAATATATGCATTCATTTAATGTAATTGTAAAGTTTTTAAATGCCATCCTTGGCCAGTTGAAAAGGGCTTAAAGAAAGTCCTATGTTATGGAATCCTTTGATGATCGTATAAATCCTATCCTGACCAGTGAGCTCCGGCCCTGAACATGTTGTGTTTAATTAATAGCGTCGATCCCACGCGCCCCCTTGAGGCAATGCCAACGGGATCGACGCAATTTTTCTACCTACCACCCATGAGTCTCGGCTTGTGGGTGGTGCCCACATAAAACGGACTTGTGCCATATCGTGTGAAAGTGGGACACTTATAAATACCCCTATCCTGCGTATTGATAAAGGTCCAGTAATTTAATCCTATGTCTGTCGTCTATGAATGTTGGTGTAATTATGACCAGTAGGGTCAGTTTAAGTATTGTATCAACCTCAGAGTACTGCCAGTGATTGGCCAAGAGTTAGATCCATGATTTTGGAATAGTCTATAAGTAACAGCGGGCATTTAGCACACACCTTATATACCAGAAATTCTCCCCCCACCAATTTTGATATAAAATATTATACTAAATGAAAAAGAATAATAAAACTAAATAAGAATGCAGATATAAAGATTTGAAACAGCGGTGGTATAATTAAAAAAATAGAACAACTGAAACTTACTCTTCCATCCCTCTCATCTTTCATTGCTAAATGATCCTAATTTAACTACTTAGTTAAAATAGGAAGTAAAGACTAAAATTAGTTATTTCTTCTTGTTAATGGATTTCATTTAAGATTTATCTCTTAGATTTTTGCGCATATTCATTAAGATAAAACCAAAGAATTAGAAATCAATAATGCTAAGCACATATTTAGTAAAATCAAATTTGTAATATCAATATGCAAATTAGCCCTACCGTTCCCAGTGTAAACCGCTATTTTGTTGTATATATAAATGCAAGTGCATGCCATTACGTAGATATAATAAACAGTTTTATCAATAATTGAGGTTTATGTAATAATAAAATTATGGAGAAAAATTATGGTAAATAACAAAGGGAATTGTGACTTGAGTAGTGATATAGTTTCGGTTACAGACAGACAAACACACAATCTCCATTCTAATAAGATTTGAAAAAATATTTCGAGTGTACTTGTTTATGAGCTATACCGTATGACAGTTTCATAAAATGCATTGCCCAGAAAGGTTCAAATCTATTTCTACATTCAGAGAGCGTAACATGTTAAAATTTACACTCATCTCACGATTGCACAAGGTAGCACCTTGTGTCTTCGCTTTTATATTGAATATAAAGACATATTCTAATGGACAGTCTAATGGTCGGAGATATATACGAGGCTGATATAACATTTGTTTGGTTTCTTATTCTGGCAGTGTAGTCTATGATACACTCTTAGCTTTAGACATGAGAAAAATTCTAGAGTTTCAAAAAAAAAAAATAAATGTATTTCAAGAATCAATTATTACCATCGACGATATATTTGAATGAGAATATAGAATGCTTCTTGTCAACGATTCCGTGATCCTGTGTCATGTAGTATAAGAGGTGATAATTTCACTGGGATTGTTAGCTGTGTACTGTGGCCGAGGCGATATAGTGTTTCACTAGTGTTTCACTGTGTCTGCTGAAGTCCCGGTTTCGATTTCTGTCGGAGGGAAATTGTTAGTATATATCGCTGATGAGACTTAATAAAGTCGAAACAGTCTGTACGATATTCTACACACCGAGCGATCCTTGGCTGGGATTACACTTGTCAAGTTCATTTTCTATAAGAAAACTATCGAATTTTATGCGATACATGCGTTGTAAGTGCCTTCAAGTAATCATTTAATATAATATATATATATATATATATATAATATATATATATATATAAGAAAAAACGCGACCCGTTGGATCACCCATCGGCTCTGGGTAGATAATTGAGATTAGGAAAAAGGAACTTAGCAAAGCGAATAAAAAGTTTTTTCAAAATTAATACGGCCATATATATATATAATATATATATATATATAATATATATATATATATATAAAAGAGAGATATTGTTTTTGCATCTGAGGTCGAGCTACCCGTATTTTGGAGTACACGTATGCTTTTTTGTTGATGTATCTCAGGAAAGCACTAAATAAAGCTGAACATCAAAGGCAGGTTGTGACATTGACACTCTGACCCATAAAACACCAGAGACTACTGAAGTCTATATATAAAACCTTGTAAAAGAAAGATGGAATCTTTCGAAATATTGGACATTCTGAATGGAACTTAGTACATGATATCCAACGTATAATATATAATATATATATATATATATATACACAGAAAATTAGACATCATATGTACACACACACACACACCACATACACTGGGACCACCCTCATAAAATAGCTAAATCTCTAGCTAAAAACTAACCCTCTCTTAGGTACAGTTAGCAAATCTCATATTAAAAATTTTAATAGCTTAATTGAAAAAATAAGAAATATAAACATGAACAACAAATGACTAGTAAGCCTAGATATTAAATCACTTTACACCGGTTGACAAATGCATCACTCGTTTAGAAAACTATCTCAACAAAATTAATACTACATATATATATGTATACCCCATTATAACAAGCTACTGTTACATAATTATTAGATTCCTAATATTTATGTACAGTAGTGTAGAAACCAAAATGGCTGTTATAAGTTCAGCCGGCAGCCTTGAAGGATTGAATGACAAGGTTTGACCTCAGTCCTGATCCTTCCGGTGAGAATCGGTGGAGAAGACCCTCTTCCGGTTTAGATTAGAAAGAGTTGTTTTAGTCAGAGCGGCCAAAGCCACGACGGTGGTAAGTCGTGTTATGCACGGTGCCGACTCAATCTGCGCAGGTAATCTGGTGGGGATTTCAGAATAAATTATGATCTAAGTTAAATCAAAGTCTTGTGTTATTATCTAAAAACTATTAATGACACAGGGCCTCTGATAAAGAGAAATCCCCAATGGAAGACCAGACACGAAGTCTCCAAGACGAAGTATAGATGCTAGAAGAGACGCTAGAAGAACAGAAGTAAGAAAGTAAAGGAAAGAGACTATAAAACACTACCATCATTTTGTTCATCTCTTCCCCAGCGATGAACAAAACATCAACTAGTATTTACCTATTTGACACATCGAGTGTGTTGTTTGTGGCTCAGCAACTATAAATATATTTCTCACTTAAATAAGTTCTATGTTCCTTTCTGTCTTTTCGGGACAGTGTGAATGACTGGAGTCGACTATTACATGGTACATATCGATCTGCCACTTCTTAGACATTAATCACAAATCGCCCCTTATGAAATATTGATTTATTTCCCTTCCCTCTCTTCTCTTGTTCCATCACCTCTCTCTCTCTCCTCTCTCTCTCTCTCTCTCTCTCTCTCTCTCTCTCTGTATAATATATATATATATATATGTATGTATGTATATAGATATATATAAGTTAAAAGTAATGAAATGAATCCGACGGTATAAGAGTATATATATATTATATATATATATATATATATATATAGAGAGAGAGAGAGAGAGATATGAAAACACACAATGCTGTTAAAATGAAAATATTTTATATCATTTTCTTAGCTAATATTGAACAATATTTCCATTTATAAAAATCATCTTCAGAGATTGTTTTTACTCCGGACTCATCGAGAGAGGAGCTGAAAATAATTTGAATTCAAAACGAAAACATTGATGCTCCAAAAAGTCATGCGATCGTTTCTTCACAAGCACATCCACTACGCGTTTCTCGGTCAGCGACAAAATGTATATCTTAGTGTAACAGTTTATATATATATATACATATATATATACATAAATATATATATATATATATATATATATATATATATATTCGTAAAGATAAACTCTTTAGTCTTCCATAGTTGACTTCACGATGCAAATTATCTAAATCACGAAACTGATACTAAGACTGAATTATTCTTTCCCTTAGAGCCCTTCTGGCTAAAAGATGACAGCAGTGTCTTGTTAAAATTTCATATTAACTTCAAGTTTGTCTGGCCACCCAGTGTGACCAATAGAAGTTCACACAGATTTCTCGGGAACATTTGTCCGTGATTTTCTTACAATTCCTTACGGCAATCTAACGTGTGCCATTCGACACAGGACACGCTAATCGAATGCATCAGACACCCGTCGGAATTGCAATATCTTAAAATTCAAAGTTTCAGACCACTCTGTCGCCGAGGCCTAGAATATGCCGACCGTGTTCTCTAAACAGTTATAAGAACCCCCCCCAGGGTATGAATTTATCGAACACATCGGTATCAAGAAAAAGGTAAAGTAAAGTCGTCGGGGCGGCCTAAAGTCGGTATCAGTCAATCACTTGTGCTAGGCTAAGGAGATTATTTTAGCGTCTCAGCTGGAGCGACACACCTACCATCAGCTCCTTAATTTACCGCACAGATCCCTGTGCTACTCATACGCTGAGTTGGCGAGGACGGTATCGAACTAGGAAACTTGTGGTTCCTAGTTTGATACCGGTCCTCGCCAAACGCTCTACCGACTGAGCTAACCCGGCCCCTAAGCAGATTTTAATAGGTTTAGATAGTGTTTTCCTTCTCCCAGACTGGTTATCATACCTAGTTCAAAGTGCCTATTCTGCTTTGCCATTTACCCATAACTAGAGGGAGAATCATACATTTTCCAAGGGTAATAGTGCTAAGTATTATACATGGATAGTAAATCTATATCTATACATATATAAAGGGCAGTTGTGTGTATGTATGTCCGGAGGAAAATAAAACAATTAACGACAAAGTAAATATATATACACATTAAATATCACTAGGGCTTGGTTTTTGAGCAAAAAATAATAGAGATTTGATTTATATTCGTGAAGATAATTGAAAAATAAAATTTAAATGATAACAACATGGATTTCTTTTTCATTTAATATCTTAGATAGTAGACATTAACATTTCTTTTCAGAGTAGCTGGATCAATGCAAGGTCTATCTTTTTACATAGGGATTTAAATGGGGCATCCCACAAGGATTCAACTTACGATTCAGTAATAATGGATCTGCGGGATTCATTTTTTAAAAATCCTCCTCTACCCTGGCGACGCTCGGTAGCCGCCGCTAGTAACATATAATGTGACTATTATTTGTATTAGAGTATTTAGAGAATCTAAGAAAACGACACGAAGTCGATTTTATGCAAATAGTAAGAGTTTAAATTCAGAGTTTTCTTTCTCCTAGATCCATTGTCACACCAAGGTTAAAGTGCTCGGTGAACTCAAGATACAGAGAAGAAAAGATGCTGGAGGGAGAATGGTGGTAATCATAACTTTGCCAACGGTATCAGCGCTCTGGGAAATGTAAACAGCATTAGTATTATCTGTGTAATTCGGACTATTGTCCTCATCTTCATTGTTATCTGTACAACGTTTCGGTCGATATGCCCTCCGGCCTTCTTCAGGTATTTCTTGTCGGACTCGGGAACCTTCTTTCGAAACCGGTCCAAACGTTTTTACAGATAACAATGAAGACGAGGACAATAGTCCGAATAACGCAGATAATACTAATCATCAAGCCTCATCTCAAACATTCCGAGAAATAGTAAACAGCATCGTCCAGAATTTGAACTCAGTCACAGTAGACATTTCCCATTATGGCTGAGTGACTTAGTGTCCTTGGTATGAGAATAAACTGCATCTAATAAAACAATTATGATAATGTAAATTTATATATACATTTCCTATCATCTATAGGGATCGGCCCATTATTTTTACGGCATTGGGAGTGACCAAATTAAAATAATTAAGTTCTCTTAAATAACTAGTTTTACAATGTATGTCATGATTTAAATTAGGTAAACAAAAGAGAATCGAATGAATATTAGTTTAGAAATATTTTAGGAACAATAGAAACAATGGTTTAAATTCATCCGTAATTTATGTCACCAGAATTCCACAGATACCAAAATCATTCGATATTGCATCATTGCAAATCACCTGATATTTGATGATATTTTAGCTTAATGATCACATAGACAATGACAATAAGAAAATATAAAAGGCCTATTAGCTGAAAGATGGGACACAGAGACAGTGACGAGCTTTCGCTCTCCTGACTCAACAAGTTGGAGAGGATGCTCCTAACTCCGACAGATGGGAACGTCCGAAAACATCAAATACGACTCAACATCCGTCTATCTTCGTCTCCTATTCTCTTCTCTCCTCGTCAACAACAACAACTTTCAATCGGGCAAGTTCCAATCCACAGACAAAACTACTAATATGTTGACACAAGGCAATCACCACTAATATAAACACCATGTCACAGTTGGTCACCACACACTATACACGGACACAATCAGACTGCAACACCACTGGAAAGGAACAATGAAACTAATTAATCTGCTTACTAGGCAATATATGCACCCTCCGGGTGCAAGATTTAAGTTTTAAAGTAATAATATTATATTCAAATTTTAGAAAAGCAATGGAAACTAAATAAAAATCAGATAAAGATTGAACATTAGACAACTGAAACTTTTACCCGTTCCATCACTTTGCCGTCCATGCTAATTCAATTAACTATAAAAGTAAATAAAGAATACAAATACAGTATCTCGTAATGGAAAAAATATATAAGCAATGGCTCTATCATAAGATAAAACCAAAACAATTAGGAAATCTGAATAAACCCTACCACACATATACGTCCAGGACGATCAACAAGTCAACATGCAAATAGCCTGCCATCACATAAACCGCTATTCGATATAATACAATAATCACAGAGTAAGATACAACCATAAATGAATGAAAACAAAAATAATCTGAGAATAAAATAATAATCAAAAAAAATACCTACATTAAAACAATAAGACAAGAAAAATGAAAACAGTGTTTAATATTAATATTTCACTGTTTTACTTCCCTACTTTAACCCTAAATAAGCTTTAAATTAGAAAATTAAGCAATGGAAACACGGAATAAGTAGTATGAAAACGAGGAGATACAGTAGTACCAGATTCCATAAAAATGATTCTTATCGCATATTCAACATCTCCCTTTTTTATTATATAACATGCATTATAAAACTTATTTTCAGTTTCAATAGCCTTTTACTATAAAGTAATTTGACTAACACTTATAATGATTTTATCTATCCTTAAACTTATAAATACTTGCAGCCCGTTAACGAGAGAGAATGCAACATCCTGAATATATGCATCCAAGTAACAAATTAATTAAATAGTTATCTATTGGATTCTTTCCAGTGCGTGTTGCTGTCGAGTCGATGCACTTGACTGCTCCAGACCCAATGCTCATCTAGTCTCATGACTAATACACCCCAATGTGACAAACCCTGAATAAGACACCCCTGTGTTGTTTATATTTAGTGTGATTGCTTTGTGTCAAAACATATTAGTAGTTTGTCTGTGATTTGGAACTTTGCGATTGAAAAGTTGTTGTTGTTGAGGCGAGAGAGAGAGAGGAGAAATAGGCGAGACGAAAAGATAGACGGAACCTGTTGAGTCGCTATTTGATGTTTTCTCGGCCTCCAATCCATCCCACACTGCCTTCGTAAAACGTATAGGAGCATAACCTCTTTTCACGAACTCTGATTGAGAATCAGGCAATAACAAGAGTCGGAATAACAAAAAAAAAATGTCTCTGTCACTATTGTTCTTTCTGAAATAGGTCCCCACTGTTTCAGCATATGTATAATAGTGTCCTTTAATAATTTATACTTGACTTGTCATTGCATCTATACTACAATAAAACTAATTACTGTGGAATCATTAAGCTAAAATTATTCATCAAAATATCACTGGTGATTTGCAAAATTGATTGCATATCGAATTGAAATTTTCAGGATCTATGTCCGAGCACAAATAATCTGCGGTGACTTATATCATGAATTTAATCGGAAAACCATGCAAGACCAACCCACAACAATAATCTCCAACTACCCCACAAATCCAACCGGACCACCCATGAATTAACACCATCTTGAATATTATACATTCCACAAAACAAACCAACAAACCCTGTCTTCTAACCAAGTATGTTTTCTTAAACCTAATTATTCATGTCGATTCTCTTTGTTTTAACCTAATTTCGTAAAGCTCATGACCTACCATTTGTTTTAAACACTAGCTTATTTACCATGCAACGAACTTAATTTTACTAATCTCTCGGTCAACTCCTCAGCAAATGCCGTAAAAAATAAGGAGGACCGATCTACACATAAATAGAATGATAGGAAATGTATTATATAATTTACATTATCTTAATTGTATTATTAGTATGCGCTAGGACTTTCATTCCTCCCATACCAAAAGGACACTATAACGCTCAACCCACCTCACTGTAATGCGGACACATGTCTATGTGACCGAGTTCAAATTCTGGACAACAGATGTGTGTACTCCAATATCCTCGGAACACCACATCAGACTCATTAATGAGATGAGGGCTGATGATTAGTATTATCTGCGGTTATATCGGACTAATTCTCCCTCCCCTCGTATCATTGTATATCGATACTAAGGCGTTCCTGGACCGGTTCCGAAAAGTAAGTGCGTTTTCCCTGAGTCCGACTTAAATGCGCCGAACTAGAATACCTGACAGCCCTAAGGGCCCCGATGATGGGGCATATTCGACCCGAACTGGTCTCATATCGATAATCACAGATAACCACCATGAAGATAAATATCACTCTAGAAAAGACAACTAGCCCTCCCCCGACGCCGAAATCCTCACACAGATAATAACTAATGCTGTTTACATTTCCCAAGCGGCTGATACCCAGCCACGTGGCCAACAACCAGTCCTATAGAATTACCATCCAATCTCCACTATCCTGCATCTTCTTGCTTTCTTACTGCTATCTTTGTAGTTCTCACCAGCGCAACTTATACACCTTTAGAGCGGCGTGATGACAAACATGGACCTCTAACGTACTGAATGCCATAAGAATATACTCTGATATGATTTATAAACTGCGGTACTATTTGTAACGATGATAAAATCGACTCGTGTACGTATATGATTTTTAGATTCTCTAAATAATCTAATGACAAATAAATAAGATCTACCCTTCATATGGTACGGTAGACTAGGACGAACTGGTGCGTAACCTGCGGCGTGCCAGATAGGTAGAGGAGGGATTTAAAATGAATCCCGCAGATCCATTATTACTGAATCGTAAGTTGAATCCTCTGATGGGAATGCTACACATATATTTAAAAATCCCTATCATAGTGAATAAACAGACTAGTATCCCGGTGGCATGTCGATCCAGT
>CM042158.1:53127241-53134741 GCA_023376005.1 Doryteuthis pealeii
AGAGATGAGAGGATTCGATACAAATTAGCTAGGGAGTTTCAAAAAAAAATAAAATAAATGTATTTTCAAGAATCAATTATTACCAATCGCGATATATTTGATGAGAATATAGAAATGCTTCTTGTCACGATTCCGTGATCCTGTTCATGTAGTATAAGAGGTGATAATTTCAACTGGGATGGTTAGCTGTGTACTGTGGCCGAGGCCGATATAGTGTTTCACTAGTGTTTCACTAGTGTCTGCTGAAGTCCGGTTTTCGATTTAATGTCGGAGGGAAATCGTTAGTATATATCGCTGAAATGAGACTTAATAAAGTCGAAACAGTCTGTCGATATTCTAGCAACACCGAGCGATCCTTGGCTGGGATTACACTTGGCAAGTTCCATTTTCTATAAGAAAACTATCGAATTTTATGCGATACATGCGTTGTAAGTTGCCTTCAAGTAATCATTAATAGATAATAATATATATTATATATATAATATATATATAATATATATATGAGAAAAAACGCGAACCCGTTGGATCACCCAATCGCCTCTGGGTAGAATAACTGAAATTAGGGAAAAGGAGTTAGCAAAGCGAATAAAAAGTTTTTTCAAAATTAATACGACCGGATATATATATATATATATAGAGAGAGAGAGATATTATTTTTGCACCTGAAGTCGAGTACCACAGCTACTATCAGCTACCCGTATTTTGGAGTCCACGTATGCTTTTTTGTTGATGTATCTGAGGAAAGCAATAAATAAAGCTGAACATCAAAGGCAGGTTGTGACATGGACACTCTGACCCATAAAACACCAGAGACTACTGAAGTCTAATATAAAACCTTGAAAAAGAAAGATGGAATCTTTCGAAATATTGGACATTCTGAATGGAACTTAGTACATGATATCCAACGTATATATATATATATAGTATATACACTGAAAATTAGACATCAGGTGGACACACACACACACACACACACACACACACATACACACACATACACTGGGACCACCCTCATAAAATAGCTAAATCTCTAGCTAAAATACTAACCCTCTCTTAGGTACAGTTAGCAAATCTCATAAATTGAAAAAATAAGAAATATAAACATGAACAACAAATGACTAGTAAGCCTAGATATTAAATCACTTTACACCGGTTGACAAATGCATCACTCGTTTAGAAAACGATCTCAACAAAATTAATACTACATATTTATATGTATACCCCATTATAACAAGCTACTGTTACATAATTATTAGATTCTTATATTTATGTACAGTAGTGTAGAAACCAAACTGGCTGTTATAAGTTCAGCCGGCAGCCTTGAAGGATTGAATGACAAGGTTTGGCCTCAGTCCTGATCCTTCCGGTGAGAATCGGTGGAGAAGACCCTCTTCCGGTTTAGATTAGAAAGAGTTGTTTTAGTCAGATCGGCCAAAGCCACGACGGTGGTAAGTCGTGTTATGCACGGTGCCGACTCAATCTGCGCAGGTAATCTGGTGGGATTTCAGAATAAATTATGATCTAAGTTAAATCAAAGTCTTGTGTTATTATCTAAAAACTACTAATGACACAGGGCCTCTGATAAAGAGAAATCCCCAATGGAAGACCAGACACGAAGTCCCCAAGACGAAGTCCAGACCTAGAAGAGACGCTAGAAGAACAGAAGTAAGAAAGTAAAGGAAAGAGACTATACAACACTACCATCATTTTGTTCATCTCTTCCCCAGCGATGAACAAAACATCAACTAGTATTTACCTATTTGACACATCGAGTGTGTTGTTTATGGCTCAGCAACTATAAATATATTTCTCACTTAAATAAGTTCTATGTTCCTTTCTGTCTTTTCGGGACAGTGTGAATGACTGGAGTCGACTATTACATGGTACATATCGATCTGCCTCTTCTTAGACATTAATCACAAATCGCCCCTTATGAAATATTGATTTATTTCCTCCCCCTATTCTCTTGTTCCCATCACCTCTCTCTCTCTCTCTGTCACTCTCTCTCTCTCCCTCTCTCTCCCTCTCTCTCTCTCTCTCTCTCTATATATATATATATATATATATATATATGTTAAAAGTAGGAATGAATCCGACGGTATAGAGTATATATATATATATATATATATTATATATATATATAAGAGAGAGAGAGAGAGGGAGAGAGAGAGAGACAGAGAGAGAGACAGAGAGAGAGAGAGATAGATAGATATGAAAACACACAATGCTGTTAAAATGTAAATTATTTTATATCATTTTCTTAGCTAATATGGAACAATATTTCGATTCATAAAAATCATCTTCAGAGATTGTTTTTACTCCGGACTCATCGAGAGAGGAGCTGAAAATAATTTGAATTCAAAACGAAAACATTGATGTTCCAAAAAGTCATGCGATCGTTTCTTTCACAAGCACATCCACTACGCGTTTCTCGGTCAGCGACATAATGTATATATTTAGTGTAACAGTTATATACATATATATATACATATACACACACACACACACACACACACACATTATATATATATAATATATATATATATATATATATATATATTCGTAAAGATAAACTCTTTAGTCTTCCATAGTTGACTTCACGATGCAAATTATCTAAATCACGAAACTGATACTAAGACTGAATTATTCTTTCCCTTAGAGCCCTTCTGGCTAAAAGATGACAGCAGTGTCTTGTTAAAATTTCATATTAACTTCAAGTTTGTCTGGCCACCCAGTGTGACCAATAGAAGTTCACACAGATTTCTCGGGAACATTTGTCCGTGATTTTCTTACAATTCCTTACGGCAATCTAACGTGTGCCATTCGACACAGGACACGCTAATCGAATGCATCAGACACCCGTCGGAATTGCAATATCTTAAAATTCAAAGTTTCAGACCACTCTGTCGCCGAGGCCTAGAATATGCCGACCGTGTTCTCTAAACAGTTATAAGAACCCCTCCCAGGGTATGAATTTATCGAACACATCGGTATCAAGAAAAAGGTAAAGTAAAGTCGTCGGGGCGGCCTAAAGTCGGTATCAGTCAATCACTTGTGCTAGACCAAGGAGATTATTTTAGCGTCTCAGCTGTAGCGCCACACCTACCATCAGCTCCTTAATTTACCGCACAGATCCCTGTGCTACTCATACGCTGAGTTGGCGAGGACGGTATCGAACTAGGAAACTTGTGGTTCCTAGTTTGATACCGGTCCTCGCCAAACGCTCTACCGACTGAGCTAACCCGGCCCCTAAGCAGATTTTAATAGGTTTAGATAGTGTTTTCCTTCTCCCAGACTGGTTATCATACCTAGTTCAAAGTGTCTATTCTGCTTTGCCATTTACCCATAACTAGAGGGAGAATCATACATTTTCCAAGGGTAATAGTGCTAAGTATTATACATGAATAGTAAATCTATATCTATACATATATAAAGAGCAGTTGTGTGTATATATATGTCCGGAGGAAAATAAAACAATTAACGATAAAGTAAATATATATATACACATTAAATATCACTAGGGCTTGGTTTTTGAGCAAAAATAATAGAAATTCGATTTATATTCGTGAAGATAATTGAAAAATAAAATTTAAATGATAACAACATGGATTTCTTTTTCATTTAATATTTTAGATAGTAGACATTAACATTTATTTTCAGAGTAATTGGATAAATGCTAGGTTTATTTTTTACATGGGAATTTAGATGGAGCATCCCACGAGGGTTCAACTCATGATTCAGTAATAATGGATCTGCGGTACTAACTTTAAAAAATCCCCCTCTACCCAGGCGATGCCGGGTAGCCGCTGCTAGTAACAAATAAGGTGAAAATTATTCGTATAAGAGTATTTATAGAATCTAAGAAAACGACACAAAGTCGATTTTATCAAGATTGTAATAGGCATAAATTCAGTTTTCCTTCTCCTAGATCCGTTGTCACACCAAGGTTAAAGTGCTCTGTGAACTCAAGACACAGAGAAGAAAGTGTGCTGGAGGGAGAACGGTTGTAATTATACCTTTCCCAAGGGTATCAGCGCTATGGGAAATGTAAACAGCATTAGTATTATCTGTATTATTCGAACTATTGTCCTCATCTTCATTGTTATCTGTAAAACGTTTCGGCCGACATGCCCTCCGGCATTCTTCAGGTATTACTTGTCGGACTCGGGAACCTTCTTTTCGGACTCGGTCCAAACGTTGTACAGATAGCAATGAAGATGAGGACAATAGTCCGAATAACGCAGATAATACTAATCATCAAGCCTCATCTCAAACATTCCGAGAAATAGTAAACAGCATCGTCCAGAATTTGAACTCAGGTCACCGTAGACCTTTCCCATTACATGACTGAGTGTCTTAGTGTCCTTGGTATGAGAATAAACTGCATCTAATAAAACAATTAATGATAATGTAAATTTATATACACATTTCCTATCATCTATAGGGATCGGCCCCTATATTTTTACGGCATGTGGAGTTGACCAAATTAAAATAATTAAGTTCTCTTAAATAACTAGTTTTACAATGGTATGTCATGAGTTTAGAATTAGGTAAACAAAAGAGAATCGAATGAATATTAGTTTAGAAATATTTTAGGAACAATAGAAACAATGGTTTAAATTCATCCGATAATTTACGTCACCAAAATTCCACAGATATCAAAATCATTCGATATTGCATCATTGCAAATACCTGATATTTGATGAATATTTTTAGCTTAATGATCACAATAGACAATGACAATAAGAAATTATAAAAAGGCCCATTTAGCTGAAAGATGGGGACACAGAGACAGTGAGGAGCTTTCGCTTTTCCTGACTCAACAGAGTTGGAGAGGATGCTCCTTCGACAGTGGGAACGTCCGAAAACATCAAATACGACTAAACAGGTCCGTCTATCTTTTCGTCTCCTATTTCTCTCTCTCTCTCTCTCTCTCTCTCTCTCTCTCTCTCTCTCTCTCTCTCTCTCTCGCTCAACAACAACAACTTTCAATCACAAGTTCCAATCACAGACAAACTACTAATATGTTGACACAAGCAATCACACTAATATAAAACCATGTCACAGTTGTCACACACAACTATACACAGACACAATCAGACTGCAACACCACTGAAAGAACAATGAAACTATATTAATTGTATTTATGTATATAAAGATTTTTTCTTTACCACTTTTGTTTTCTTCTTTTGTTACCTATGGAAACTACATTTCCGTAGTCCTTATATATATAAATTGTGGGGACCCACAACTTCAATCTTCAACTCCTCAACTAAACACTCCCCAAACAAACCGGGTCCCTACACATCAGATCTTGCCTTTTGAACAAAATAGAATGATTTGATTCATATTCGTTTAGATAACTAGAAAATGAAATCTAAATGATAAAAGCATGGAAGTTTTTTTTAATTTTTTGCATTTACTATTCTAAATAGGAGACATTGATTTTTATTTTCAGTGTCAGGATCGACACAAGTTATTTTTTACATAGGGATTTTAATGGAGCTTCTTGCAAGGATCCAACTCGCTATTCAACAATAATGGATCTGCGAGACTACTTCCCACTATCCAGGCGACGCTGGGTAGCCGTTTCTGGTCTAATATATTTCCTTACATTAAAACTTAGTTACAATTCTAGAGCTCCGGGTTGTGTGGGGTACCTTTTCATCACTTGTTATTATTATTGGCGTTTCAGTCTCGGAAGACTATAAAATAGTTTTTTGTACCCCAGAAGTTACAGCGTCTCCTGTGACATTATAGTCCAATGTTCGAAAACATTTTCGACCACAGATGTTGCATGTGAAGGCTGTCCCTGAAGATGTTGATGTGCCGGTGTTTTGTTGCCACTGTTGACCTCCTAGCTTCATGGTGTTGTGCCAGGGTGACATCACACATGAACAGTCCTCTACAGAGAGCCTGCCGCCAGCGAAGGCGGTCCTGAGTCAATTTTTTTTCTATTCATCACTAGATTATTGTTTATATGATTAATCTTTTTCGTAATTGTTTCCACACATACTACCCTATCTATTCTGCTGCATCTTATCTATTTTTGCTTTTGATATATTCGGGTTAAGGGATATATTATGAAGTTGTAGTAAGGTATATTCTCGCAGGTAAGTAGAAGTTGGTGAGTCGAGTAGCATTGATTGCAGAACGTCTTCCGAGCAGTCGGCGTGGCAGTCTTGCTAGCAGGCTAGTAGGCGCTTGTACCACCTTAGTGTCAAGTATTTATGGAGGACACTATCCAATCATATTATAGTGAGGGGGTACCTAGGTATGTGCATATTCATTACATAAGCTTTAATATACTTTGTTCTTATGACATTGTTTTGTTCTTCAATTATGATTCATTTTCACTCTTGAGGTTTCACTTTCTTAGGCATGTCTACATCTTCCCATCTGCAATCTCTCCGGTTTGTCGCTTGAAGTATCCACATAGTTGTTTTTCTTCCCATTTCTATTTTATTATGTTTCTGCTGACCCATAATGTTGTAATTGCTGTCTGCAGCAATTCGTCTTTTTGCTCTTTTTAGTTATCTTTCATAAATTAGTATGTTCCTTATAGTCTATCAATCTTTATATCTTGATTAGTATGTTCCTTTGAATCTATCTATCTATCTATCCATCTAATACTTTATTGTCTCCTCCAATATCTTCCCATAATCAATCTTCATTAGTATGTTCATTTCAGTCTATCTATCTATCTATCTATCTATCTATCTATCTATCTATCTACCTCCATTAGAATGTTCATTTCAATCTATTTATCTCTCTATCTACATTAGAATGTTCATTTCAATATATCTATCTATCCATCTAATACTTTATTGTCTCCTCCTATATCTTCCCACAATCAATCTTCATTAGTATGTTCATTTCAGTCTATCTATCTATTTATCTATCTCCATTAGAATGTTCTTTTCAATATATACATCTTTCTTTCTATCTATCTATCTATCTGTCTATCTATCTATCTCTATTATAATGTTCATTGCAGTATATCCATTTTCCCATTTCTCTCTCTCTCTCTCTCTCTCTCTATATATATATATATATATATATGAGTAAGAAAAGGTGGAATGAAACATCACACAATGCTGTTAAAGCTTTTCTTACTCATATTGTCGGATTCATTTCCTTTCTTTTAACTTATATATATATATATATATATATATATATATATAGAGAGAGAGAGAGAGAGAGAGAGAGAGAATGTTCATTTCAATATATCCATCTTTCTATCTATCTATCTATCTCCATTAGAATGTTCATTTCAATATATCCATCTATCTATCTATCTATCTATCTCCATTAGAATGTTCATTTTAAGCGATCGATCTATCAACCAGTTTTTTTTTTTTTACAGATTATCAGTCATATGGAAATCCGATCTTACGTACAAGTTAAAGCGACAATTCTTTCAAGCTGCGGCTGTATCAGTGCTACTGTATGGTTGCACCACTTGGACCCTAACAAGGCGAGAATAAGCTAGATGGGAGC
>CM042158.1:53139741-53144741 GCA_023376005.1 Doryteuthis pealeii
TTAACCTTAACATTTAACACTATAAAACAATATATATATATATATATATATATATATATATATATATATATATATATATATATATAAGTTAAGAGGAAGGAAATGAATCCGACAATATAAGTATAGATAAAAGGATATGAAAACACACAATGCGGTTAAAATGAAAATATTTTAATCATATTCATAGCTAATATTGAACAATATTTTGATTTATAAAAATTCTCATCAGAGCTTGTTTTTAATTCGGACTCATCGAGAGAGAAGCAGAAAATAATTTCAATTCCAAACGGAAGCATTGATGTTCCAAAAAGCGTGCAAGCCATGCGATCGTTTCGTCATTATATATATATATATATATATATATATATATATATATATATATATATATAAAGTGCTTAATTGGAGTTGTACCTAATTTTGAAAATTAATTAATTAATAATGAATTAGGCGGGAGTACCTATTTAAATGTATGGCTAAACAAATCGAGAAAAATCAATCTCTGTATGTACATTTCGGCCTATTAGGCCTCATCAGCAGAGCTATAGATCGGAAGACCGCCCTGTGCGTGATTTGAAACCGGACTGCCAAGCTGACAGGCCGATCCCATAACCCCTACACCAAACGGACTTCTTAGATTTTACGATTTGTTTAGAGTAGGGTAATATTCCTCTTCTAGTGACTTTTATTTCACGACGATATGATAAGTTGTAAACACGGTTTGTTTGGAATGGCTTTTTGCCGACAATTTTTGGGAGAATAAGTGCTTAATTGGAGTCGTACCTAATTTTGAAAATTAATTACTTAATAATGAATTAGGCGGGAGTACCTATTTAAATGTATGGCTAAACAAATCGAGAAAAATCAATCTCTGTATGTACATTTCGGCCTATTAGGCCTCATCAGCAGAGCTATAGATCGGAAGACCACCCTGTCGCAAAAAGCCATTCCAAACAAACCGTGTTTACAACTTATCATATCGTCGTGTAATAAAAGTCACTAGAAGAGGAATATTACCCTACTCTAAACAAATCGTAAAATCTAAGAAGTTCGTTTGGTGTAGGGGTTATGGGATCGGCCTGTCAGCTTGGCAGTCCGGTTTCAAATCACGCACAGGGCGGTCTTCCAATCTATAGCTCTGCTGATGAGGCCTAATAGGCCGAAATGTACATACAGAGATTGATTTTTCTCGATTTGTTTAGCCATACATTTAAATAGGTACTCCCGCCTAATTCATTATTAATTAATTAATTTTCAAAATTAGGTACGACTCCAATTAAGCACTTATTCTCCCAAAAATTGTCGGCAAAAAGCCATTCCAAACAAACCGTGTTTACATATATATATATATATATATATATATATATATATATATATATATATTCGGTTTCAATACATATATAGGGACGGTTTAACTCAGTCGGTAGAGCATCTGAGGGTTCCATAACGGCCCTCGCAAACTCAGCGTATGAGTAGCACATGGATCTGTACGGTAAAGTGAGGAGTTGATGGTAGCTGTTGGGCTCGCCTCATACCCCTTAACAGTCTCCTTGGTCTAGTGCTTGGGAAAGGGGATATACGCCCTCGCTGTCTGGTTGGCATTAGGCCACCCCGACTACTTTACTTATATATATATATATATATATATATATATATATATATATATATATATATATGAGTGTGGTTTTTATACACACCCACATCTTTGTTCATCCACAGACACCGTGTTTCGACATTTATTGTCTCTTAAGTATCGATAGAGTTAGCAGACTATCTCCGGTCGGGATCGAAACCCGACGGAATTTTTTATCAATCAGGCTTCTTAAACACTGGATCATGAGCCACCTGAAAGCAAGGGGCGCCATTAACTGATGAATTCATTCATACAACCGACAGTCAAATTTCACCCTCGAGAGCCCAATCAATAAGGTTGGGATCATATATATTTTGTCATTCACATACACCATATTTCAAAGTACCACGTCTCTTTAGTAAAAACGTGTTTAAAAAATTGAGTTTTGAAAAAATGGAATACCCATGAAGAATTAATAAAACTAAACTTTTCCTGTTTAAAATAACCCAGCAAGGGTTGACATGACCTTAAAATCAACCAACCAACCGACCATAACACCAGAAAGGATTTTTTTTTATATAAACCTTTGTAGATGTGGCGGAGATACGTGTGACGATATGGATAATATGCAGGATTGAAACAATGTAGTTAGTAAACCGTTAAAAAAGGAATTATCGTTACATAATTGTTAGTACCCTAGCATTTATGTACAGTTAGAATAGAAACCAAAATGGCTGAATGAGTACAGCCGGCGGACTTGAAGGATTGAGTGACAAGTGTTGATCTCACCCTGATCCCTTTTCCGGTGGATACCGTGAGAATCGGTGGATAAGGCCCTCTTCCGGCTTAGATTAGAAAAGGTCAGTTAGTTAGTATTGGCCGAACGACGGAGGTAATAAGTCGCGTTAAGCGCGCTGCCGACTCAATCTGCGCAGTAAGTCTGGTGGGGATTTCGGAATAAAATATCTAAAGAAAATTGAAGTCTTGGGTTATTTATCTAAAAACTACCAATGATCCACGGCTTATGATAGATGAGAAATCCCCAATGGAAGACCAGATACGAAATCCCCAAGACAAGTTCCAGACGCTAGAAGAAGAACATAAGATACAAAAGATGATAAGAAGAAGAGAGTATACAACATTATTAGCTTATTTATAAAAGGTGTTGAGATATGCTGCATTCATTAGTTTCACCTCTCCAAGAGTTTCTAGCAGGAATTTATTTGGCTGTCTGTAGCAAACAACATCCACTCTTTATGAACCTTTCTCTCCCTCCCCCACACACTGAATACATGTTCCATTCCAACTGCTTTTCGAACTCCCTCATTAATGTTTCTTCCCAGTTACAACCTTGGATTACAACCTGGTTGAGGATTTAATTATTACAATTTTTTATATGTTTACTTAAGAGCAAAATAGTTCAATATGTAAAAAGTATAATAATCTTGATTTCACTCTCTAACTATTTTTTCTTTCTTTCCTTTTCATATTTTCATTATGTTTGATTAAAACAGATTAGTGTTATTGTTTCCGCGTGATCATCTCATCTCTCTATTTCCCTATACTCTTTCTTACTTTTCTCATATTTTCGCAGTGTTGCTTGTCCATTTTATTACCATCTTTTATAACAAAAACGGAATGGTCCATTATTTAGCTGATGTTACAACACTTATAGCAAATAAGAATTCGGTGGATAACCGACACCAGATAATCAGGATTCACATTTTGCATTTTATCTTGGAAGATTTGAACGGTCTCATTTTTAACTGAGGGTGATGCAAGATGATAACGGTTGGAAAATTAAGGAACAAATGTATTGATATATAAATAAGAAAAAAGTGCCCAGAAGGACCATATGACCTTTAGGCACCCCTTTTGCTTTGCTGATTCATAAGTATATTTTTTTTCATTTAAACCGTCAACATCCGGTTGTTTGTTAACAGACCATGTTTAGAATTTTTCTTTTTAATTATAAAACTAACCCCTAACCCTAATCCCTAACAAACAACCAGATGTTGACGGTGTAAATGAAAAAAATGTACCTATGAATAAGCAAAACAAAAGGGGTGCCTAAAGGTCATATGGTCCAAATTTTCTTCTAAATCTAAACCAGTGGTTGGAAGTTTTGTGGTAGTTTTCAGCATTCACTTGTTATGTGATTAACATTTTCATTTCTGTCTTCACATAACCAAGATTAGCTATGCTGTTGTCTGTGTTGCTGTGATATAATTAGTTTTTATGACATCGTTTTGAGCAGCAATTATGAGTGACTTGGTTTCTCTCTTAAGGTTTCCTCTTCTTAACCATATCCAGCTTCTTCTTCTTCTTCTTCTTCTTCTTCTTCTTCTTCTAGTACTTAGTTTTTCACACCGGCTGATGGTATTTCCCTGGAATCTGAGTGACAACAAATCTCCTCAGGTCTCCAAGATTCTTCTGAGTATTTTGGCAGATTGCAACAGTGCAGTAGTCTGGATAGCCTCAATTCTTCCTCTGATTTCCAGATTTTTCAGTCTTTTTTCCAATCTTTTTGGGACCGTTCCAAGTGCACCAACTACAATTGGTATCACTTTCACTTTCATATTCCATAACATTTTCAGTTCTTTGGCAAGGTCCAGGTATTTGTCTATCTTTTCGTTTTCCTTCAGCTTCACTCTGTGAGCTGCTGGAACTGCAAAATCCACCAGTTGACAATTTCTTTCTTTTTTGTTAATCAACACTAGGTCTGGTCTTCCTGCTGTGATAAGGTGATCCGTTTTTATTTCAAAGTCCCAGAGAATTTTATGCGTTTCGTTCTCAAGAACAGATTATGGTTTATGCATATACCATTTTGTTGTTTGCATAATTTTTTGCATAATTCCCAGTGGATCACCTTCCCAACCCAGTCGTGTCTAGTTTTGTACTCCCGTTGTGCTAGTTTGCTACATTCACAGAGTATATGGTTTACAGTCTCATCTCTATTACCGCAAAGTCTACATTTACTATTTTGTTGGGTCTTATCAATTTTCGATTTTATATAGTTTGTCCTTATGGCATTATTTTGTGCAGCAATTATTAATGATTCTGTTTCTCTTTTGAGGTTTCCTTTTCTTAACCATGTCCAAGTTATTATTGTTATTATTATTATTGTTAAAAATATATGTACCTTCCAAGTATTTAAGTTATAAGGTAATAAAATATTATACTAAATTTGAAAGGCTTATGAAACTAAATTAGAATGCAGATAAAAATATTTGAAACAGAGTGTGGTATAATCAAAACATAGAACAACTGAAACTTATTTTTCCATCACTACCGTCTTTCATTGTTACATTTTCCTAATTTAACTATTTAGTTAAGTTAGGATGTAAAGTATAAAATTACAGTTATTTCTTGTTAATGGATTCCTTTTAAGATTAATCAGCAAGATTTTTGCTCACATTATTTAAAATAA
>CM042158.1:53147241-53164741 GCA_023376005.1 Doryteuthis pealeii
TTTATAAATATATCAAACTATCCTATCAATATTAACACACACACGCACAAACACACACACACATACACACACGCGTGCGCACACACACACACAAATATGTATATATATATATATCTTTGAAAGGAAGGAAAAACTCAATAAACCGTCATCTTGTAAAAAATTCATTTCGACCAAAAGTTAAAAGGCTTTTAGAAATTTCAATAAATTCCTAAAACTCGACAAAATGTCATTCTCATCAGACAGGCGGCAGGAGTTTTAGGAATTTATTTAAATTTCTAAAAGCCTTTTAACTTTTGGTCGAAATAAATGTATAACAGGATGACGGTTTATTGAGTTTTTGTAAGTTTTTATGCTCTGTATTTGATATAAAATAGATTATTATACATTGAACTCTCTTTAGGGATTCATAAAATTCCTTGTATTTGTGCATACTAAAACATGCAATAATTATACAGTGATATTTTGAAGATCCCATGTAGAATCATCCCTTACTACCAGTTTTGGATACATTACACACACACACACACACACGCATATATATATATATATATATATATATATATATTATGCACAGACACTAATTGGTAGAATCTTTAAACAAAATTGAAAAGCAATATCACAATATAATTCAACTGTAAGAAAAGATGTAAGATACAGTCAAATATTTGGAATAATAGGTTACCTGAGATCGTAACCGTCAAACTCTGAGTTGGGATTGTTAACCTGCCTTTCATTATACAACACACACACACACATACACACAGACACAGACACAGACACACATATATATATATATATATATATGTGTGTGTGTGTGTGTGTGTGTGTGTGTGTGTGTGTGTATGGTATAATGAAAGGCAGGTTAACAATCCCAACTCAGAGTTTGACGGTTACGATCTCAGGTAACCTATTATTCCACACAGTTATACACACACACATACACACACACACAGACACGCACACACACATATATATATATATATATATATATATATATACATATGTGTGCGTGTGTGTGTGTGTGTGTGTGTGTATGTGTGTGTGTGTGTGTGTGTACTTTATCTTTCAAGGAAATATAGGTATAATCAATTCCCTTATAAGAAATGTCTATAAAGGAAACTGGTTCTTATAGAAAGATCGATATTAGATTTGGAATATTTCTTCCATGATTTCCCACGTGTCCCACAGAGGTTGAGATATCAAAAGAAAGAAGGGAAAACACTAAACACAATAGTTATAGTGAACGTAAAATAAAAAAAAGGCAAAGAGGAAATATAAGAGGTTTTATTAGGTGAAGTTTATACGATAATTGGGCTTCCATACATCGGGCCATGGCATTTGCTTTAAGGAACGCAAATTAATCTCTGATTATTTTTAATTATTACAAAAAATGTAACAATGTGATTACTAATATCATTGCATTCATTTTCCTTTCATATAACATACACATACATTATATATACTAGCAAATATATGCACCCTCCGGGTGCAAGTATTTAAGTTTTAATATAATAAAATATCATGTTAAATTAGAAAGGCTAATGAAACTGAATAAGAATTCAGATAAAAATATTTGGAACAGAGGGGGTATAATCGGAAAATAGAACAACTTTGAAACTAACTGTTCCACCATTTTCCCTTACTCCCGTCTTTCAGTGGTAAATTTCCCTAATTTAACTATTTAGTTAAAATAGGAAGAAAGAATAAAATTACAGTTATTTCTTTATGTTAATAGATTTCTGTTAAGATTTATCCCCGAGATTTTTGCTCATATTTATTAAGATAAAACCAAACAATTAGAAATCAATAATACTAAGCATATATTTATTAAAATCAAATTTTTAAAGATCAATATGCAAATTAGCCTTCTCATTCACACTGTAAACCGCTATTTCGTTGAATATATAAATATAATTGCATGTTATTAGTGTGTAGATATTGTTAACAGTCTTAATGAAAAACAATTTTACTAATAATTGAGGTTTAAATAAAAAAAAATGGAGAATATGATGTAAATAACTAAAGGAATTGTGACTTGTATAGTAATATAGTTTCGGTTACAGACAGACAAACCCACAATCTCCATTATATTAAGATATATATATATATATATATTGGGAATTGGGAAGTCGTTGTCCTAGAGGTGCCCTTGCCCTCTGTAATCCTGCGATGGGATACATGGCAGTATAGGTTAGGTGACTGCGCATTTGAATTAATGTTACCATTGACTAGATGATTTGGCATTCTCCGTTTGTGGCATGGACTGGTGGCCCAGTGTGTTAAGTCTCCACTCTTCACGCTGTGGTCCACTGGTTCAATCTCTAGTGGTGGAGATTGTGGTATGCACTGCTGATGAGACCAAAGGAGGTCGAAAGAGCTGTCCAGTGCTCCGGATGTCGCAAATGGTGTTTGCCGAGTTGTCTGGTCGTTGTAATATGATTCAAAATTATCAATTATATATATAATTCCTCTATCAAAAATTCAATATATATATATATATATATATGGTTTGGTTTGTTTTACGGCATATCAATCTCTGTGGGTCATTTAATGCCGACAAAGTTGTGAAATAAATTAATTCTTAATGCATAATACAATTTTGTTTATAAACTCGTGTTTTTCTATTTAACCCATAGATGGGCCGTGACAGGTACTACCAATCCGGGTCAGAGTGGACCAGGGAGCAATGGTGATGAAGGAGTGCTCCACATTCTCCAAACCTCCAAAACTGGAACCTCACCATCAGATATAGTTTAATTTCATTCCCAGAACATGTACACCCTCAGCCACCGCCTCCTAACACCCATATGATTAGAAGGATTGGTGGTTGCCATAAGGGCAATAGGGTTGGGGCGATCATATAGGTGCTAGGGCTTGAGGTGGCCAGCCAATCCCCGTCTAGCCCAAGATAGGGCCAAAGTGGAGTATTGAACTGCTCATCCATCTGGGTTTTATCTTTAAGCATCATGGGTCGCCACCCACGGCCAACAGGTGGCCCCATTGGTGGAGTCTTACCCATCTGCAGAGGTGCAGTCTGTGCATTCTAACGCCCCAGCCGACAGGGCAGTTAGGTGCGATAGGATATATATATATATATATATATATATATATATATATATATATAAGCTAATAAGTAAAGAGTGCTCAATACCTAAGTAGAGCAAATAATAAAGTTAAAATTAATGAGTGAGATATACCTACTAAAAGTTTCACTTAGTGCTCTTCAGGGCTAAGATCTGACTCTCTCTCTCCCTCTCTCTCTCTCTCTCTCTCTATATATATATATATATATATATATATATATATATAAATAATTTTGGATGTTTGTTTTTAGAAGCATTGTTGAATAAAGTATATATTATAATTTATATTTTTGCTTGAAGGCAAGTACAATGCGTATATCGCATAAATTTCGATAATTATAGAAAATAATCGTGACAAATTTCGATTTCTGTCGGAGGGAAATCGTTAGTATACATCGCTGATAAGACTTAATATAGTCGAAACAGTCTGTACGATGTTCTACACACCGAACAATTCTTTACCGAGATTCACTTGTCTTGATTATTTTCTATAATTATCGAATTTTATGCGACATACGCATTGTAATTGCATTCAAGCAAAAATATAAATAATAATATAATAATAATAATAATATATATATATATATATATATATATATATATATATATATATATATATATATATGAAGAAAAAGTGGAAGTAAATTCGATAATATGTAATATCATAGAAACTAGCAAATATATGCACCCTCCGGGTGCAAGTATTTAAGTTTTAATGCAATAAAATATTGTATTAAATTAGAAAGGCTAATGAAACTAAATAAGAATACAGATAAAAAGGTTTGAAACAGAGGGAGTATAATAAAAAATGGAACAACTGAAACTTACTCTTCCATCACTCTCGTGTTTCATTGTTATTTTTTCTAATTTAAGTATTTATTTATAAGAGGAAGTAAAAAATAAAATGACAGTTATTTTATCTTGTTAATGGATTTCATTTAAGATTCATTGAAGAGATTTTTGCTTATTCATTAAAATAAAACCAAGCAGTTAGAAATCAATAATACTAAGCACATATTTATTAAATTCAATTTTTTAATATTAATATGCAAATTAGCCTTCCCGTTCACACTGTAAACTGCTATTTTGTTGTATATATAAATATAATTGCATGTTCTTAGTATGTAGACATAGTTAACAGTATTAATAATGTAAGACAATTTTATTAATAATTGAGGTTTAGATAAAAATAAAATCATGGAGAATGTGATGTCAATAACTAAGAGAATTGTGACTTGAGTAGGATTATAGTTTCGGTTACAGACTGAAAAACACACAATCTCCATTATAATAAGATATTATGAAAAAACACAAGTTTCATTGACGTATGATGGTAGTAAGCCGACCTTTAGTATTTTGGTTTATTTACAAACATTCGTCAGAGCCGTCGTTTGTTTTAATAATAATAATAATAATAATAATATATATATATATATATATATATATATATATATATATATATATATATTGTAATGCAGGTACAACTACCAGGTTCGTTACAGGATAGACTATCCCGTAACGAACCGTTTATCGCGAAAGACACACGCGTGTAATCGACTGCAATTAATCAATATCTTGATTAATCCAGTGCATTTAACCCTGAAGATCCTTATGGTGAAACTCGAGTAGGTTATTACTTGTACCTGTATTACAATAAATTTGCTCTACTAACGTATTGAGCACTTTTCATTTGTTATTTCGCTGTCTTATCTTTCTGAATTTTACATCAACTAACCATTGTGACCATCTTCACCGGTAAGTCACCTTTTCCAAATAACACACACAACATATATATATATATATATATATATATATATATATATATATATATATTACATGGAGGATATACTTCTAGTAAATAGTGCTCAATATCACTGGTAGAGCTTCCAAAGTACCGTGGATGTTGAGTCAACGGTTCCTGGTTAATGAAAGTTTCTCGCTAATATGATCTTCAGGCAAAACTTGAAAATTGGGAAAGTTTTCCCACAGCATCTATCATCTATTCAGGTATTCTATTAAAGTATTTCATATTGATATTTGGTTTTCAGTAAAGTGTAGCATTATTACAACTTTTACCTTCCATATTTGATGCCATAAAAGATGTTCAATCATCCACATGTACTTTGTCAAGGCTTTCTTCTGTGAGTCGACTGTTAAGACCAGTTGTTGAATTAAGATGCCTCAAAGCCCACACAACATATATTGTGTTATTCACTCATAGGAGCCATTGAATTCGCTAACAGAATTGTATTCTAGGGAATTCTCATGCCTCCCCCCCCTCTGCAATCCCAGGATTCTGCTGAATAACTTCGTGCATAACAACGAAGTGGAATTTCCTGTGATGAAGGTAAATATAGAACTACAGGGTGTTCAAAATGTAAATTTTAAACTATTTATATATTTTTTGTATATATGCAGTTATATTTTTCTCAATTCTTGAATCTATGTTCCTTAATATACAACGTGATTGAAAAGTAACTCCCTATTTTAAGACATTAATAATCTTTATACGCTGTTATATTTCCTCAGTTCTTTAATATACAGGGTGATCAAAAAGTACATGTTAACCTATTTATATTTTTTATATATGCAGTTATATTTTTCTTAATTCTTGAATCTATGATCCTTAATATACAACGTGATTGAAAAGTAACTCCCTATTTTAAATCATTAATAATCTTTATAAGCTGATATATTTCCCCAATTATTTAATATACAGGGTGATCAAAAAGTACATGTTAAACTATTTGTAATTTCTATATATGCAGTTATATTTTTCTTAATTCTTGAATCTATGATCCTTAATATACAAGTTGATTGAAAAGTAACTCCTATTTTAAATCATTAATAAATTTTATAAGCTGATATATTTCCCAATTCTTTAATATACAGGGTGATCAAAAAGTACATGTTAAACTATTTGTAATTTCTATATATGCAGTTATATTTTTCTTAATTCTTGAATCTATGATCCTTAATATACAAGTTGATTGAAAAGTAACTCCCTATTTTAAATCATTAATAAATTTATAAAGCTGATATATTTCCCCAATTCTTTAATATACAGGGTGATCAAAAAGTACATGTTAAACTATTTGTAATTTCTATATATGCAGTTATATTTTTCTTAATTCTTGAATCTATGATCCTTAATATACAAGTTGATTGAAAAGTAACTCCCTATTTTAAATCATTAATAAATTTTATAAGCTGATATATTTCCCCAATTCTTTAATATACAGGGTGATCAAAAAGTACATGTTAAACTATTTGTAATTTCTATATATGCAGTTATATTTTTTTAAATTCTTGAATCTATGTTCCTAAATGTGCAATGTGATTGAAAAGTAACTCCCTATTTTAGATCATTAATACTTTTTATAAGCTGTTATATTTCCTCAATTCTTTAATATACAGAATTCAAACCTGTTAAACTCCGCTTAAGAAATTGACCTTGTGTCACATCCTGCTCGTGCGGAGGGGTTGGTAAATATATATATATATATATATATATATATATATATATATATATATATATAGAGATTTATCCAAAACTTGGTAGTAAGGGATGATTCTATATGTAATTGAGACCCATCTGATGAGACGAAAATTTGGGGAGCCGGTTTAAATCAACTTAGATTTATATGGGCCCCAATTTTCGTCGAAATAAATTTATTATGGGATTACTGTATTGAGTTCTTCCTTCCTTTATATATATATATATATATATATATATATATATATATATATATGATCAAAGGGGTTGTGTTTTGCCATAAGGACAAAAGGGTTGGGACAATATTATACCTATTGCTTGACGTTAACAGTCGATTGACCGCCTGTCTAGCTTAGGTAAGGGCCAAAGAGGAGTGTTGCATTTCATGGATTGCTCAACCACAAGGATTACGTCCTTAAAAATCACGGGTTACCTCACACGGACAACAAGATTTAGCTATATCATCACACATTTTCTACAACGTACACCCACTTAACTAATAACGATGAATATTTAAAGTTATAGGTGCGTAATTCCATGTCAAATCATACAGAAAAAAGTAAAATTGTCATCCACCCCTTTCAATTTAAAAAAATTTTTCCAGGCGTGCACTATGTTAACATTAGACAATCCCCAAAATTTGAGCTTCTAGTTCCAAAAATTGGCGGATTTATGTCGATTTTTATCTCTCAAAATTTGATGGGGTTGGCGAAAAATCACAACTTTTTGTAAACTATTTTGTCTGTAAAATGAGTTCTAGAGCTTCCCTACTACTAAAGATTGGTTTATAAAAACATTTTTGACCGAAGAGTCCAGAAACATAACCAAAAAAGTCTTAAAGTCAATCAATTTTAAGTTTTGAGGATTATTTTTTCATAGCAACATCAATATCCTGATATGGCACTGTGTATACGACAACAATTTTTTCTATTATTATTTCACTTATATTGAACATTATTTGTACCAACAATTAGTTTGATATTTGCTCAGAACTGAATTTTGGCTAACTTTATTATAATCCACAGAACAATTGAGGGGATGGGTGACATGGCCTAGATAATTTGTCATTGAATTACCCAGTTACTAACATATTGCCTTAGATGAAGACGTGTATTAGGAAATAGTATTTCTTTAAAGATTTATGGGATATTGACGTCAAATTTCCTTTACTTAACTCAAAAAATAATGCCACGAGGACTAAACATGAAAGGAAAAATTAATAAAGCAAAAGAGAATATCAAATATAAACTCTGTGGTCGTAGAGAGAAAACGGATAACCACCTAACAAGCAAATGCAGTATATACGGCTACAAAAGAAATACAAGACAAGATATTGCTGGATGAGAAAGGTGACCTACTGGGAATTGCACAAGAGATTAAAATTTTATCATTCTAAGAAATGTTATATGCACAACTAGTAACTATCTTGGACAATGAGACGCAGAAAGATCCTCTGGGACTTTCAGAAATAAACGGATCATCCAACTGAGGCCTGAAGACCATATAGTTTTAATTATGAAAATAAGAGCTTGACATCCTTGCCTTTTGCCTATTCCCGTTCCAGCAGACCATAAAATGGAAATAAAATAAAATGGCAGACAAATATGTGGGTTAAATCGAACTTAACGGACCTAAATTCCACAAAAACACCAAAAATCAGGAATTAACCGAATTTAATGAAATTTTCACTGTTGATATATTAAGTAATAAAAGATATAATGCACCAGTTATTTTATTCTAACACGTTTACATTTTTTACAAATCAGTTAACTTTGAACCACGTATGTTTGATAATCTGTGTTACGCCTCAAAGATACGTAGTGTATTATATCTTTTATTCATTAATATATCAACACATATATCAACAACTGAAAATTGCATTACATTCAGTTAATTCCCTGATTTTTAGTGTTTTCTTCTTTCGGCGGGGTGACATACGATGGTTAAATTTAGGTCCGTTAAGTTCGTTTTAGCAATATTTGGATCTTCCAAAAAAAAAACGAAACTCGTTGTGGAACATTAAGGTAACGGTGATATCAGTTGTAGTTTGAGCACTTGGAACAGGACCCCAAAGTCTGGAAAATAGAATAGGGGAACTGTAAATCAGAGAAAGAATCGAGAATATTCAAACTACAACACTGTTAAAATCATGTAGAATACTTAGAAGTGACCTGGAGATATGAGGAGTTTTGATGACCCTCAGGCTCCAGTGAAAAACTATTGGTTAATGCTGTAATTAAGACCTCGCAAGATAATTCTTGGGGAAGGTGATCCATTGAGATTTATGCAATAATTAAACTTTGACCATACAACAAAATGCTATATGCATAAACCTGAAGCTCTTCTTGAGAAGGAGACGCATAAAATTCTCTGGGACTTTGAGATAAATACCGATCACCCTATCCTAGCCAGGACACCAGACCTAGTATTGATGAATAAAAAAAGAGAACTCGTCAACTGGTGGACTCTGCGATTCCAGCAGATCACAGGGTAAAGTTGGAGAAAGCCGTAAAGATGGAAAAATACCTCGACCTTGTCTGAGAATTGAAAAAGGTTTGGAATATGAGGGTCAATGTGATACCAATTGGAGTTGGTGCATTGGACCGGTCCCAAAAAGATTGGGAAAAATTGTGGGATCTGGAAATCAGAGGAAGAATTGAGAGCATTCAGTCTACTGCATTGCTGCAATCGGTTAGAATACTCAGAAGAGTCCTGGAGACATGAAGACTCCAGGGAAAGACCATCTGCTAACGCTGGCGTGAAAAGCTCACAAGGAGTGAAAATAATAATAATAATAATAATAATAATAATAATAATAATAATAATAATAATAATAAGCTGATGTGAAAACTCAAAAGGAGTAAATAATAAAAACTTCTAGAAACGAAACTTAACAGCAGAAATCTGATCAAAGGAATTAATACCTGGGCTGTCCCCATTATAAGATACTCAGGACCATTCTTAAAATGGACAAAAGAAGAACTCAGACAGATAGACAAAAGGACGAGAAAATTAATGACCTACACAAAGCTCTCCACCCTAGAGTGATAGAGATAGATTGTATGTGTCAAGAAAGGAAGGGGAAGAGGTCTTGCAACATAGAGGAATGCGTAGAAACCACAATCCAACAACTTGAAGATTACACAAGGAAGAACAAAGACAAACTACTTATGGTGGCCAACAATAGTAGAAACGGCAGATGGACAAACAAAAAAACGACAAAGACTAGAAAACAAAAATGGAAGAAAACAATTATACGGACGCTTCAACGACAAATAGAAGAGGTTGCACATGAAAAGACTTGACATGGTTAAGAAAGGGAAACCTCAAAAGAGAAACAGATCACTTATAATTGCTGCACAAAATAATGCCATAAGGAAACTAATCAAGCGAAATTGATAAGACCCAAAAATAGTAAATGTAGACTTTGCGGTAATAGAGATGAGACTGTTAACCATATACTCTGCGAATGTAGCAAACTAGCACAACGAGAATACAAAACTAGACACGACTGGGTTGGGAAGGTGATCCACTGGGAATTATGCAAAAAATGTAATTTTGACCACACAACAAAATGGTATATGCTAAACCAGAATCTGTTCTTGAGAACGAAACGCATAAAATTCTCTGGGACTTTGAGATAAAAACGGATCACCTTATCCAGCAAGAAGGCCAGACCTATTGTTGATAACAAAAAAGAAGAACTTGTCACTGGTGGATTTTGCAGTGCCAGCAGATCACAGGGTGAAGTTAAAGGAAATGAAAAAATAGACAAATATCTGGACCTTGCCGAGAACTGAAAAAGTTATGGAATATGAAAGTGAAAGTGATACCGATTGTAGATGGTGCACTCGGAACAGTCCCAAAAGGATTAGAAAAGGGCTTGGAAAGTTTGGATATCAGAGGAAGGATTGAAACCATTCAGAACACTGCACTGCTGCAATCTGCCAGAATACTCAGAAGAGTCCTGGAGACCTGAGGATACTTGCTGTCACTCAGACTCCAGTGAAAGACCATTAGCTAACACTGATGTGAAAACTCAAAAGGAATAAATAATAATAAGTCTTGTGTTCGTTAATCAAAAATAAACTAAGGACCAAGACACAGAAGGCTTCTCAAGATCAAGAAGAGAGTTCCGGGTGGTAAATATAATGGTAATAAAAGGACCTAAAATGGAAAATAATAATAATAATAATAATAATAATAATAATAATAATAATAGAGTGAGGAAGGGGTCTTGCCAACATTGAAGACTGTGTATATACGGCAATACGAGCACTTGACGAATACACGAAGAACAATAAGGAAAGATTAATTGCAATAGCCAGGAAAAGCAATTGCAAGACATTGACAAACAGGAAAAATAAAAAATAAAAAACAGAAATGGGAATAAAACAACTACATGGGTACTTAGCGTCAACCAAGGAGATATCACACCGGAAGGCATGGACATGGCTAAGAAAGGAAACCTCAAAGAGAAACCGAATCCCTTATAATCCGCAGCACAAGACAATGCATTATAACAAACTATATAAAGACGCAGCAGAATATCAAGTGCAGAATGTGTGGAGATAGAGACGAAACGGTCAACCATATAATAAGCAATGAAGTAAACTAACACAAAGAGAATACAAGACTAGGCACAACTCTGTGGGAAAGGTAATTCACTGGGAATTGGGCAAGAAATTCAATTGTCACCATACAACCAAATGGTATATGCATAAATCTAAACCTGTCCTTGGGAATGAGACTCATAAAATTCTCTAGGACTTCGAGGTACAGACGGATCACCTAATCCCGGCCAGGAGACCGGATCTAGTACTGATTGACAAGAAAAAGAGAACCTGTCATATCGTGGATTCTGCCATCCCGGCCGACCACCGAGTGAAAATGAAAGAAAGCGAAAAGACTGAAAATACTTAGACCTTGCCAGAGAACTGAGGAAACTTTGGAACATAAAAGTTAAGGTGGTACTAATCGTGGTTGGTGTCCTTGGAACAATCCCCTAAGCTCTGGAAAAGAATTTGGGAGCACCGGACATCAGAAGAACCGAGACCATCCAAACTACAGCACTGTTGGGATCGGCTAGAATATTCAGAAGAGTCCAGGAGACATGAGAAGACTTGCTGTCACTCAATCTCCAGTGAACCACCAGGTGTGAAAAACTACTACTACTACTACTACTACTACTACTAACTAATAATAATAATAATAATATGAGAGCGAGAATTGATAATACTCAACACCATAGCTATTTTAGCTTACCTGATGTATATATTAATCATATAAGCAGAAAACGGGCACAAAAGGAGTACAATATTAGATGGGAAAGGTGATCCACAGGGTGCAAGATATTAAATGACTATAAAGCCAAATGGTAGATTTACAAACAAGACGCAGACCTAAAACATGAAACACATGGAATTAAGTGTGATTTTCACATACAAACGGACCATTCAATAGTAAGTTAAGTCGTTGGAGTGGCCTAATGTCGGTATCAGCCAATCAGCGAGGACAGAGTCTATTCCTCTTCATCGCCTAGACCATAGGTGTTGTTTACCATTTGGTGAAACCCTTTTGGAGATTGTTTTTGAGCGCCACACCTACCATCAGCTCCTTTACCTCACAGATCCTGTGTTACTCATACGCTGAGTTGTGAGGGACGGTATCAAACTAAGAACCTTGCGGATTCTAGCCGAACGCTCTACCGACTGTACGTAGTGTTAATTCAAAGAAAAAAAAGATCTTTTCATCTAGTATCTTTTTGCCTTTCCCAACGGAACACAGAGAATAGTCAGTGTGTCGGTAACATCAAAGACAATATGTTAGTACTTATCATTTTAGATATTTATCATTACAAGCTAAGTAGATGTAAGATGTATAAAAACCGTGAGGATTTCGCTAAGCCCCGACCAGGAGACCTGAGATAGTGTTAATTAACATGAAGAAAATAACTCGTCGTCTATTGGACATTTGTATTCTCCAAAAGATAGCAATCTTTGGAAAGTACATGTCTAAATTCACGAACCTGATAATTAATTCCGTACAATATTACCGGAAGTTGAGAAGAACTGGACTATCTTATTATAATGGAGATTGTGTGTTTTTCTGTCTGTAACCGAAACTATATTACTACTCAAGTCTCAATTCCCTTTGTTATTGACATCACAATCTCAATGATTTTATTTTTATTTAAATCTCAATTATTAATAAAATTGTTTTACATTATTAATGCTGTTGACCTTATCCACATATTAATAACATGCAATTATATTTATATATACAACAAAATAACGGTTTACAATGTGAACGGGAAGGCTAATTTGCATATTGATATTTAAAATGTGATTTTAATAAATATGTGTTTAGTACTATTGATTTCTAATTGGTTGGTTTTATTTTAATGAATATAAGCAAAATTCTCTTGAATGAATCTTAAATGAAATCCATTAACAAGTAAAAATAACTGTCATTTTATTCTTTACTTCCTCTAAATACTTAAATTAGAAAAAATAACAATGAAAGACGAGAGTGATGGAAGAGTAAGTTTCAGTTGTTCTATTTATTCGATTATAGCCCCCCTCTGTTTCAAATCTTTTTATCTGCATTCTTATTTAGTTTCATTAGCCTTTCTAATTTAATACGACATTTTATTACATTAAAACTTAAATACTTGCACCCGGAGGGTGCATATATTTGCTAGTGTAGATAATGTACCAGAACGATGTATGTCACAAATGCCAACTCAAGCTGCAGCTGCAGTCGCCGTCAGTAGCACTAATAGTCGCTAGTTCAGAAACAACATATGCACAGTACAGTCACAGGGGGCCGCTCACTTCTTCGACGCTCGTGGGTTCTTTTTCAGAGAGAAGGAATGATAGAGAGAAAGAGAGAGAGAGAGAGAGAGAGAGAGAGAGAGAGAGAGAGAGAGAGAGAGAGAGAGTACGTTTAAATTACACTGTCGCAAATCATGTTCGCTACCACCCTAACGAACCCATAGGGGGGGGGAACCAGGAAAGCACCACCTGCTTCCCACGAGACCTGGCCGAAAAGAGAAGAGCGATTTTCTTCTTCTTCCATTTCTCGTACCGGGGTCACATCCGTTTCTCGTCAAAACCAGGAACGTCCGTTTTTTATTTTTAGATCTATTTCCGGGGTCATTCTTTGGTCATTGAGTTCAAACTTCGTAATTACGCTACAATAGCAAGGCAGACTGCTTTCTTTTTCTTGGTGTGACAACCAGTCTAAAAGAATGAGAAAGAAAACTATGAATTCAAACCAGTTAAATTCCGTTTAAAAATAGACACTGCGTCACATCCTGCGTAGGTTTTGGTAAATGCATGTATCTTCCAAGAACGTGTAATTCTTCTTCTGGTTCTCTTTTGTGTCATCTATCTATATATATATATATAAAGGACAGTTGTGTGTATATGTTTGTCCGGAGGAAACTTCGAATATATACACATAAAATATCACCAGGGTTTGTTTTTTGTTAAAAAATTAATAAAGATTTGATTTATATTCGTGAAGATAATTAAAAAAATAAAATTTAAATGATAACAGCATGTATTTTTTTCTTCATTCAATATTTTAGAGAGTAGATATTATCATTTTTTTTCAGAGTATGTGGATCAATGCAAGGTCTATTTTTTTACAAGGGGTTTAAATGGGGCATCCCACGAGGATTCAACTCACGATTCAGTAATAAGGGATCTGCAGGACTAACTTAAAAAATCCCCCTCTACACAGGCGACGCTGGGTAGCCGCTGCTAGTTCATTAATAAGTTTGGACGAATTGTTTCATGTACATGATAAGTTATACACATTTATCAATATCCCGTTGTTTTAACATACGATTTTTAGATTAAAAAAAATTAAACTAACCCCTAACACTAACCCCTAATCCAAACCCTAACCGTAGCCCCTAATCGTAACCCCTAACAAACAATCGGATATTGACGTTGTAAATGAAAAACATCTCTTTTCTTAATCGAGATCAAAAAGGGGTGCCTAAAGGTCATATGGCCTCTAATTACTAATAAATGTGTATAACTTATCATGTACATGAAAAAATTCGTCTTAACCTATTAATGAATTAGCAGCGGCTACCTGGCGTCGCCTGGGTAGAAGGTTCTTCTTTAAGTTAGTCTCGCAGATCCATTCTTTTTTAATCATGAGTTGAATCCTCATGGGATGCCCCATTTAAATCCCTATTATAAAAAATAGACCTTGCATTGATCCAGCTACTCTGAAAAAATGTTAATATCTACTCTCTAAAATATTGAATGAAAAACTTCGTGTCGTTTTCTTAGATTCTCTAAACACTCTTATACAAATGATATTCACATTATATGTTACTATCAGCGGCTACCCAGCGTCGCCTGGGTAGAGGAGGATTTTTTAAAAATTAATCCCGCTGATCCATTATTACTGAATCGTGAGTTGAATCCTCGTGTGATGCCCCATTTAAATTCTCATGTAAAAAAATAGACCTTGCATTTATCCAGCTACTCTGAAAAGAAACGTTAATGTCTACTATCTGAAATATTAAATGAAAAAATCATGTTGTTATCATTTAAATTTTATTTCTTAATTATCTTCACGAATATAAATCAAGTCTCCATTATTTTTGCACAAAAACCTAGCCCTGGTGATATTTAATGTGTATATATATATATTTAATTGGGTTATTTTCGAAGTTTCCTCCGGACATACCTATACACACAACTGAGTAGGAAGCGCGTGGTGTAATGGTTAAAGTCATGGGAAATGGACTCATCGACCCGAGTTCAAATCCTGGACGTGTCAATTATTTCACTTAGTACTAATACCCTTGGGAAAGGTATGAATCCTACTCTCCCTCCAGCTATGTGTAAATAGTCGGGCAGACTGGGCTCTTTAACCTTGGTTAAACAACCGGTCTAGGAGAAGGAAAATTCTGAATTCAAACCTATTAAACTCCGCTTAAGAAATTGACCTTGTGTCGCATCCTGCTCGGGTGGAGGGGTTGGTAAATATATATACACACAACTGTGTAATATTAAGGAATTGAAGACTGCATGCACACGAAGCAGTGTATCCTTTTGTTTCAGATAATTGAAATGTACAGGTTAAATATACATAAGGCTCTTTTTCTTCTTCATAATTTACAATACAAATATTACAACTTGGATCTAAAGGAGATTTTGTTCATGTTTAAATTCATCTTCTTTATTTTAATAAATCCAATCCATTGGAACTAGAATTAGTTTATATGCCGTAAAACAAAACAACCAAACAAAACCAAAACCAAACAATAGAAATTCTTATTCATATTTCCCGCTGCTAATTTACGTCTTCCGATCTCTCTTGGTAATTTAAACATACAAGAAGAAGAAATTCATACGTACAACAATAAAATGTCCGACAGAGACATGACGTGATTTCTTTTTGAAAACAGTAGTCTACAGGGATGTCTTGGATATATTATCTTCATAAATTAATTCCGAACAAAGTCATCCCCCCATTATACAAAACAGAAATACAAGAAAATAGAAAGATAAGCATTCTTTATTCGACTAATTCTCTAGGCATAATTAATTAATAGGCAAATCGTGATTAATTAGATCATTTATCATTTTGGATTTCACGTAGCCGTTAAAATTATTATTTCCATTTACGGATCATTCGGTTTGCATTTCACTAATTGCTTTTAATTATTTTTTGTTTTGTTTTTGTTTTTATGACAATTGCAACGAGAATCTATATATTGTATGATTCAATTTTCTATTTGAATAACTCTTTCGTATATATTGCATCACCAGTTGAAGTAGTCCTCTACGTAGGGTAAGCAGCCCTATTGGCTGGTGCTTTAGAATACACTGCCTACACCAGTACAAAGGGGTAAGACACCCCAAGATGGACCACCTGCTCGCCGTGTGTAGCGGTCCGTGATGCTTAGGGATGGGATCCTGGTAGTTGAGCAGGCCGTGACATTTCCTCCACATCGACCCTTAATTAGGCTAGACGGGTGGGCATAATGGCAATTGAGTCGGGCAATCATATCGATAGCCCCGACCCTATTGCCATTATGGGTGCTCGGTGGCTGTAGCTGAGAGTCTTCATCCACTGAAGTGACATTGCTGAGGTTCCATTTCTGGAGGTCTGGGGAATATAGAGTACCTCTTCAGCACCATTGCTTCCAGGCCCACTCTGTCCTGGCATGGTAGTAACTCTTAGGGTGCTATCTGTGTGTTGAATAGAAAAACATGAGTTTATGAAAAATTGAGTATCCATTAAGAATGGATTTATTTCAAAACTTAGTCGGCATTAAATGACCCACTGAGTTTGATATGTCATAAAAGCAAAACAAACCAAACCAAATCATGGGTAAGATATGAAGACTATTTATCCAACACATACCAAGACTCGCCGTACGTGTCAGGTTACCTATCAACTGTGTACGTTAGTGTAGTTAAAAAACTAACGTCATTTTGGAAAATTACATGGAATTGGATTGATAAGATTTAACCTTGAGTTTGACCCCTCTTCTTTGATTAGACGGTCTAACGTAAAAAAGTTAGTTTAGAGAAATTAGATTTTGCTGGTTGACTGGATGAGTCAGACGGACGATGGCATCTCTCGTCCAAATAGCTATTTTCTCACGCGCGTTTTTCTTGGGTTTAATGGGAAATTAAAGGCGTCTATAAAAAAAGGAATGTCTTGTATGCGTTAATCAAAAGCAAATAACGGACCTAGATCAAGAAGAGAATTCCAGATGGTAAATATAAAGGAACCTAAATGCAGAAAAAGAAAAATAATATGGTTCAACTCCCTTTCTGCAAACTAGTAAACATTAACATAAGGGAATTCTTTCTTACATTAGCTAAGAGACACTTTAATAATAATAATCCTCTACATAAGAGCTTCAACAGGAAAACCT
>CM042158.1:53167241-53204741 GCA_023376005.1 Doryteuthis pealeii
CTATCTATATATCTAAGTCTCTTCATATCTCTCTGTCTCTGTCTTTGTCTCTCTCTCTCTCTCTCTCTCTCTCTCTCTATATATATATATATATATATATATATATATATATATATATATATATATATATATATAAGCATCATCTCTTAATAGACAAGAACTACTCTTATACAAACCACACCAAACTAATGACCGAATCCCTATGGTATTTCACCACGGTCGACACATGCACAAACTGACTAAGCTACTCACTGAACAATATAAAACCCTACAAACCGACCCCACAACAAAGTCCATCTTCAAAACCCCGCCCATCAACGCAAAAAAACAACCAGCCATCCTACGTAACATCCTCACTGCATCCAGGAAAAATTCACATAACACCGTACGGAAAGGTAATAAACGATGCAACAAGCCTAGATGCCAAATTTGCAGCCACATACATACGGAAACCGAAATAAAAATACCCTACACAAACATAACAATCCATCCGCCACATCTAACATGCGATAGCACTAACATCATATATTATATATACTGCACACAATGCAGGAATAGCGGATATATGAGGGAAACATCAACACCCTTTAGACTAAGACTAAATAACCACAAATCCACTATAAATCTCAAATCCCCGCATAGTACAATAGCACTTCATTTTAACACCTTATCACACAACCTTACACACCTCAAATGCATTTTATTAGAACACGCATTTCCAACAACGCAATCTAGAAAACAATCAGAAACTAAATGGATTCTAAAATTACAAACACCCGTGAAGGGATTGAACGCAGACATCGGAATTCTCCGTTATTATAAATATTTCACAGACGCTGCCACTGTCGATAACAACAGAGACAAGGAAGCCGTTAAACAGTAATCACATTCATTTGATAAAGGGTATCTAACGAACCTGAAACTTTATGACAAAAAATAATAAAAAATAAGTGAATCCAATACTCCATAATATCGGGTTCATTCATTTATATATTTTTAATGCTTCGTAATAACGCCCAACTTTAAAAAAAATTATATATATATATATATATATATATATATATATATATATATATATCAGTTTTTAATATCTATCTATATATCAATCTATCTCAGTCTTTTCATATCTATCTATCTATCTATCTATTTCAGTGTTTTCATATCTATCTATCAATCTATCTATCTATCTATCTATCTATCTCAGTCTTTTAATATTTATCTATCTATCTATTTCTGTTCTTATCTTTCTCGTCTACTCATATCTAATATATCTGTCTGTTTTGACTGTCTGTTTTTTCATATCTATCTATCTATCTATTTCTGTTCTTATCTATCTCAGTCTACTCATAACTAATATATATGTATGTTTCTATATTTCTTACCCCCACCCTTTCACTTTCTCTTCCATAAAAACAAATGTATGATGCACTAATGTTCAAATAAAACATTGATGAAGTCCTGCTCAAGGCAAGATGAAATATATCTCCTACTTCTACTATCCTCATATATATATATATATATATATATTATATATATATATGTGTGTGTGTGTGTGTGTGTGTGTGTGTGTGTGTGTGATAACCCGGTGATTATAGACTGACATGAAAAAGTCGTTGTATTTTTCAATTTTCTTGTATTTTTTCGAAATATTTTTGTCCTTTTTTGTATATTTTTACGAAATATTGTATTCTTCACAGAGGGTTTTAATATTTTACAATGCCAGCAAAAAAGAATCATAAGAAATAAATAATTTGTAATGATTAATCGTATATCATTCCTAATATCCTTTTCTTGTAAAGGAAATAAACAATAAGACAACGTTCCTGTAAGAAGTGGTAAGTCCATCACACATTATCTGTCAATTTTGTCCATCTGTCTTTTTGTTGTTTTCTTTCAATTTCAGTGTTCTTCCTTGGATTGTGCTTCAGGTAGGATATCTTATGATGCCTTGTGTTTAATCTCATACAGGTCAGTATGGAAATCATTAGAACAGTTTAATAACAGAATATTTAAGCACGGCTTTTTAAATTCATAGGCCGTTGTCGTGTCAGTACTGCTGTACGGCAGAACAAACTTGACCCTAACGACACGACTAGAGAATAAACTATATGTGAGCTGCACAAGAATGCTGCGTGTGATCCTGAACAAGACGTGGAAACAACACATCTTCATTGTTATCTGTACAACGTTTCGGCCGATGTGCCCTCCGGACACATGGCCTAGTGGATAAAGGAGTTATGTTAAGACACTTCAAAGTGACAGTTATATCTTGACTGCAGGTTCAATCCTGGTCATGGACAGCAGTAACATAAAATAATAATAAACACAACTTAACGTCTGTACCCCACCTATGGTTAGCGGAATGAGAACAGGATAACCCAGTAAACTGATTGACGGATTAGGTTCAAAGTTCCGTGATGGCTCCCGTGATTACGAAAAGAAGGTTCCCGATTACGACAAGAAGGTTCCCGAGTTCGCAAAGGAGTTTCCCGAGTTCGAAAAGAAGGTTCCTAGGTTCAAAAAGAAGGTTCCCGAATCCGAGAAGGTTCGCGAGTCCGATAAGAAATACCTGAAGAAGGCCGGAGGGCATATCGACCGAAAGTAAGATTTTCTCAGTTTCAATTTGCGCTTATATCATTGGGAAATGACTCCATCTCTTTCCTCACAGCTATGTGTCAGATGTAGGTTTTACTGGGTTCTTTATACTTGTTAAGTTTTTAAATATCATACTTAGCCAGTTGAAAAGGACTTAAAATAAGTAAGTCCTGAGTTATGGAATCCTTTGGTAAGCGAATAAGTCATATCCTGCGTATTGGTAAAGATACAGTGATTTAATCCTATGTCGTTCACGAAACTTCAAAATAGTTATGGCCAGTACTGTTGTTTTAAGTATTATATCAGCAGCATAGTACTGCCAGTGATTGGCCAAGAGAAATCATATGGTTCTCGCCGAGTCTATAAGTAGGAGTGGACTTTTAACACACACCTTATAACAGAATTTTCTCAACAATACTTGTTACGGCAACCGGTCTAGCTGAAGGAAAAATGTGAATGTTGAAGGTTGTAGATCTGTATCTGCCTGTTTTTGAAAATTTGATTCACTGAACAGAAAGACTCTTCATTTCTAAAACATTTCTTTGCCCTAATTTTTGGGATTGTCAGACACTTGATAAACTTTTAAAACTTTCTAAAAACAATTGTTTTCACATGAAATTTTCTCCTGGCGGTGTCTCAAGCTTGAAACTAATTAAGAACAATCAGAACATGAATAACATAAATGAAATATTCCTGTTTGTCTTAACACGTTTTGTTACATTAAAAAGGATCATCAGGGCTAATTGGAATGGATTAATCAAGAAATTGATCAATTAAAGTGAATTGCAGAAGTGAATGAAACAATTTTTTACATTATCCCTGATGATCCTTTTTTAGTGAAACTTAATTAGGTTATCTATATATAACTTTATACTAAATCCGCTCTAACGACTTATTGGGCACTTCATATTCTTTATAACCCTAACTTATTCGGTTCATCTTTGTATCCACCGTATTGCGATTAAGTCGATATTCTAGTCTTAAACACACACAAACACACAGACAAACAGACATACACACACACACGGATATATATATATATATATATATATATATATATATATATATATATATATATATATACTCATATAAACAGACTCACTAGATATACCGACAAAGAAGCATAGGTAAACTCCAACAATTATAGTTATATATATATATATATATATATATATATATATATATATATATATATATATATATACATATATATATATACATGTATGTATGCATGTATACATATATATGTATTCATTTATGTATATATATACATATATCTACGTATGTATGTATATATACATACATATATATATGTATATATATGTATATATATATGTCTGATACATAAATATATACATATACATATACATGTATATATACATACATGTGTATATGCATATATATATATATTATATATACATGCATATATATATATACACATGCATATATATATATATATATATATATATATATATTAACCAATTGTTCCCTTCACATTTATATTTTTGACACTCAATATTTTTGGAAATGTCGAAAAGACACAACACAACCCGGCGATTTTCTTCGCACTGAATATCTCAAATCTAATAAAATATTAAAACAATAGATAACTGCGTTTACTGCAACTTCCATCAGATAAACGTACACGTCCTGTCCTTTCCTATCGCACACACAAACACACACATACACTCACATACACGCACACTAACACTCACACACATAGATACACACACGCAAATACACACACATGTTTATTTTACATATTTATATATCTATATATATATATCTTGTGTGTGTCAAAACTTGTCATGTTATCCCTGTCTTCTAATTTATAAATGCTATTTGTAGACAATACCCTTGTGTAATACGTAAAAAGGATTTTTTGTCTATTCTTCAAAAGTAAAAGAAAATAAACTAAAGAGAAAAGAAAATAATAATTTTCACACGTTAAAAAATATGAAGACAGAGTAAAATCAAGAAAAAAGATAAGTGATACGAGAAAACAAAATGCATTCGCAACTTTGAACTCGTATGTTTAACTATAGACAAACTACCGCCTTCCCTATTTCTCTCGAATTAAGACTTATCGTTCTCAGGTCAAGAATGTGGAATATGCCGATTTGGCGCCAATATTTTGGCAATACAGTTATTTCACCACTATTCCAAACATGAAACAATTAGAATCTCTATACATTAAACAAATATAAACAGATTGAAATTAAAATTGATAGATGAATAAAGCCATATACACACACACACACATATATATATATATATATATATATATATATATATATATATATATACATATATATTTAAGAGTAAGGAAATAAATCCGACGTTATAAGTATAGATAAAAGGATACGAAAACACACAAGGCTGTTAAAATAAAAATATTTCGATTTATAAAAATCATTGCTTTTTTTTATTCCGGACTCATCGAGAGAGAAGCTGAAAATATTTATATATATATATATATATATATATATATATATATGTGTGTGTGTGTGTGGGGGGGATGGTTTGATGTGTGAGAATAACGCAAGATTCCATAATTTTACGTAGTGTTCTATTGTGTATGTGAGGTAATATTTTGGCACCTTTAAAATCAAAGGTATGCCCAGGGTCTATAATATGTTTAGCTAGGGCGTTGTTTAGAAAACCTCGTTTAATATGATATGTATGTTCAGAGACCTGTATATATATATATATATATATATATATATATATATATATATATATATATATAAGTTGAGGTGGCGTGGACATGGAGTCAATGACACCGGGTTACTGACAGTTTCTTGCCTATGCGATCTTCTGAAGGTCTCATAGACGAGAAACTGTCAGTAACCAGGCGCCGTTGACTCTATGTCTATGCTACCTTAACTTAGTTATAAATGGTCAATCTATGATATTGAGCACAGTTTAGTTATAAATATAGCATATATATATATTAGCAAAAGTACCTGGTCCATGACCAGAGGAAAACATTTTTAGGAGCACCAAATAGTGCTGATATAACTGGCAAGTAGGTGATATAGCCCGCAGGCATGCCCCTGCTGATACAACAGCAGCAGCAGCTATATGATCCTTTCTGAAAATCGTTTGATTTTTGTTTAATTAATTATATCCCTTAATCAGAAAAATCAATTACAAAATTTGGTGGGTTTCTTAGTTAGAAGGATATTAAGATATGGAAGATTTCGAATCTGAGTGACGTCTCTGTTTAGAGTGATAATTCCACACGTAAATACCAAACTTTCTTTTATATATATTATATATATATATATATATATATATATATATATCATTTGAAACATCTTCACCTGATGATTGCATCGCATGAAACCAATATGGTCGTGAATGTTCCTTTGTCCCCTAATAAATAGATATGTAAAACGTTTATATATTTATTATATTATATTATATTATATTATATATATATATATATATGTGTGTGTGTGTGTGTGTGTGTGTGAATGTAAGGCTTACTGAAAACATTTATTCATTAATATTCAACTTCATATTTGTGAATATATGTGCAGATATGAATATATGTATATACACACGTGTCTGTAAGTAAATATATGTTATTGGTGCTAAAGTATTTGGTGCATATTATTTTGGTGCTGATCTGATTTGGCACTGATTCAGAATGTCAATGATTATTTGGTGTTAAAACGATAAACGAACAACAGCAACCGACGGGCAGCCTAGTGGAAAAACTAACTGGAAACGAACAACAGCAAATGACAGGCAGTGCAATAGACAAACACTCTAGAAACGAACAACAGCGTAATGTACATGGTGACAGGAAACGTACAACAGCAACCGACGGGTAGAACAATAGGCAAAGTTATGAGAATCGAACAACGAACCTACAGACAACATAATAGACCAAGTAACGGGAAAAAAGAGAAAACGAGGGATAGTGCAATGGAGCAAGTGGCTGAAAACTAATAACATCAACCGACGGGCAGCACATCCGTCCTTGTGATAATAAACTAAAAATAGCAACCGACGCACAGCGCAACGGATCAAGTAACGAGAAACGAAAAGGTGAAAATAGAGGTTCTTAGTTAACTAGTCGAAGGCCAGACCTCATGATGTAAAGACGGGTCGGCTCGGCCCCATGCGCGGTTGCGAATTCTAAGTTTAAGTTTAATGAAATGTGATCACAAAAACTATTGTCTTGAGTTTGTCCCTAAAAACTATGACAAACTTAGCATAACCAAAGAACCTTACTAGACCAGTCAACAAAAGAATAGAACGTTCAAAGTTAGAAGAATTAATAGAACCAAAGACCGCGTAATGAAGATAGCTACAGATTACGAGAAAGAAATATAGACCGCACGAAAGCTAATAGCTACACAAGAAATATAATCCATGAAGATAGATACTCCACTGTAGAGAAGTAACTACAGAATAAATAGAATATTAAATATGAGGAAACAATGATGGGCGTTCTCATATAAGTATAGATTCAGATGCCCCCTCGCCATGATATATATTTACCAACTCCTCCGCACAAGCAGGATGCGATACAAGGAAATTTTTAAGCGGAGTTTTGAATTAAGAGTTTTCCTCCTCCTAGACTAAATAAAGAGCCCAGTCTGCCTTGCTGTTTACATATAGCTGGAGGGAGAATTTGATTAATGGCTTTGCCAAAGGTATTAGCGTGAATGTGAAATGCCAACAGCTTCGTCCAGGAATTGAACTCAGGTTGACGATTCCATTTCCTACGAATCTAACCATTAGACCACTCGCCTCCGCCATTCTATATACATACCCAGAAAGAAATGGGTATATAACACTAGCCAGTACTACCTCTTCTTTATTTTTTACTAGCAGCGGCTACCCGGTGTCGCCTGGGTATAGAGGGGGATTTTTTAAAAGTTAGTCCCACACATCCATTATTGCTGAATAATGAGTTGAATCCTCGTGGGATGCCCCATTCAAATCCATATGTAAAAAAAGACCTTGCATTCATCCATCTACTCTGAAAATAAATGTTAATTTTTACTATCTAAAATATTAAATGGGAAAAAATTCCATGCTGTCATCATCTATATTTTATTCTGTAATTATCTTCACGAATATAAATCAAATCTCTATTATTTTTTATTAAAAACCAAGCCCTGTGATACTTAATGTGTATATATATTTAGTTTATCGTTAATTGTTTTATTTTCGAAGTTTTCCCCGCACAAAAATTAATGCAAATTCGTTTATATATTGATAGATAGATAGATACCTGGGTGCCAATCACCAATTATTGGCTAGATGCTGTATAATTTGATTTTGACAGCTATTCTATAATTTTTTTACAGTCGTCTTTGATATTTTAAGTTTAAGTTTAATAAAATGTGATCACAAAAACTATTGCCTTGAGCTTGTCCCTAAAACTATGACAACCTTAGCATAAACAAAGAACCTTACCAGACCAGTCAACAAAAGACCAGAACGTTAAAAGTTAGAAGAAATAACAGATCCAAAGACCACGTAATGAAGATAGCTATTGACAATTGGTCGAAGTTCAGTATATGAGATGTTCATTTTTGAGGGGAGTTTATCTATAGCACGTTTTTGCTGCTTTTTTTCGGCTTTTTCGTTTATATTATTTGGTGGTGGGAAGCGGTCACTACATTATACTTGCTTCAAGAACCAATATACTATTATAAACTTTGCGATCATTTAAAGTAGGCAAACACTTCATACCCAGTTGCAATATCAATGTTTAAAAAACAAGATTTTCATAAAGTCCACTATCTTATTAAAATATAGATTCGATGTTTGTCTGTCTGTAAACGAAACTATGTCACTACTCCCGTTACAATACCCTCAGGAGATACGTAAGTTTATCAATGAGCATATAGTTCATAGTGAGAATCATTGATACATAGAATAAATCTTATTTATTAACGATGTCTCTATAAAGATCTGAGTCAGATTTAACTCAAAACAGCCCATGTTATTAAGGGGCTTAAAATCCGGCAATGTTACTTTGCATACTGGATTTAACAAACCCGGGTTTAATAAATAATTACTTATATACGTTTTATTGATCTCTTCTATTATTGTTTTATTCTCCAACGTATTAAAATCAATCCTATCAATATCATATAGAAACCAATGAACATAAGTGTAATCATCTTATATGCGTTCTTATCTAATTTCGTTTCGTTCTAATTTATTATAATTCCTTTCATTAAAACTTAAATACATGTGGCCGGATGGTCCAATATTTTGCTAGTATATTAAATGAAGATGAGGATAACAGTCGAAAAATCTAAATAATGCCATTTACCTGTTTTTCTAATTAAAATATACATTTTTGTTTTCGATTTATTTTTCTTCTCGTCAATACATTGTGTAAATGTCCTGTTTTCTCAATTGTCAACCGTAAGTTCGTTCGTTTTCTCTGTTTCTTTGGTCATATGTCCTTGAATTGGTATTTATTCCCTCCATCCTTCAACAGAACTGTTTTTGGTTTTATTTAGTAGCCATGTCCACGCCAAGACAAATGAACAACAGAAAAAATAAACATCTTAATATAATGGAGCTCCGGTGTCTGTAACCTAAACTACGTTTTTACTTGTGGCCGGAGGGTGTTTTTTTTTTGTTTTTTTTTTTGCTAATATATAAAATTAAAGATGAGGATAACAGTCTTAAAAAATAAATAATGCCATTTACCTGTTGTCCTCATTAAAATATACATTTTTGTTTTCGATTTATTTTTCTTCTCGTCAATGCATTCTGTAAAATGTCCTGTTTTCTCATTTGTTAACCGTAAGTTCGTTCGTTTTCTCTGTTCTTTGGTCATATGTCCTTAATTTGGTATTTGTTCCCTCCATCCGTCAACAAAACCGTTTGGGGTTTTATCCAGTAGCCACGACCACGCCAAGACAAAAAAACAACAGAAAAAAATAAACATCTTAATATAATGGAGATTCGGCCTCTCTCTCTGTAAACTAAACTACTTTTCTACTTTCTTGTAACCGGGAGGCGCACTTTTTTTTGCTAATATATAAAACTAAAGATGAGGATAACAGTCGTACAAATTTAAATGATGCCATTTACCTGTTGTCTGTATTTTTTAAAGATACATGACTGTCTTCGATGTTCTTTCTTCTTTACGTCAATACATTGTGTGAATGTCCGGTTTTCTCATTTGTTAACCGTAACTTCGTTCGTTTTTTCTGTTTCTTTGGTCACATGTCCTTGAATTGTTATTTATTCCCTCCATCATTCAACAGAACCGTTTTGGGTTTTATTTAGTAGCCATGTCCACGTCAAGACAACAGCAAAAAATAAACATATATATAACAGACACATAACAGCGGCGGTTTTTCTACGAAACGAACCAACAAACAACACGGGAGACATTTTTCCCGAATTCCATGTTCAAAATCGATATTTTACGCGTAATGAAATTTCGTGGTATGATTTATTTCGACCGTTCGAATTGCAGAAACACAAAACACCATGAAACTTCTTTTTTTATATGCATGTTTTTTTTTTTTTTTTTAGTTTTTTTTAAGTTTTTTTTTTAGGGTGTAATTCATTTAAAGTTGAAGGTCGAATTCCCCATCCTTGTATCTGCAAACCCCGAAAAATACATTTTATTTATTTCTATTTTTTGGAAAGTGTTTGCAGTCGAACTAATAGAATTAGAGTAGGCAGTAGAATGGAAGAACTAAGTAAAATAAACCAGAAAAAAAATTTAGGGGGAAAAAAAGGACAGTATAGACATACAACAAAAATGGGCAATGATCTTTTTTCCTTTTTTTTTTTCATATTTATTTGTATCTGTGTAAGCTGGTAAAAATAGTTCCGACGGGAACCTTATGAAAGAAAGGCAAATGAACTAGTGGAGTATAACTTAATTTTGTTTTGTTTTTCCTTTATCAAGTTAAGATGTGAACGTCTGGAATTTACCAGATATTTATTTATTGGGAGAATGGGAGTAAGATATGGAAATAAATCCGACATTGTTTATAAAATAGAAAAGCAAAGTCTTAAAAAAAAGATAAATTTATTCTTGATAGTGAAGTCGACGTTTAAAAGTTTCGGTTTATATTAAACCTTCATCAGGACAATAAAATAGGAACGAAAGATATAGTTGTCTGAACAGAGATGGATGCGTTTTTTAAAATGTCTAAAGTTGGGAAATGTATTTAGGGAAAAAGCTAATAACATATATGAGCTTCGATGTTTTCAGGTATTTTATTAATATTTAGACTTTACAACTGGCATTAGGCAACTCACAAGGATTGATATGAGAATGTTCCTTTCTTCCCATTATGTTCATTCTCTCTTTCTTTTTTTCTTTCTTTCTTTCTTTCCATTATGTTCTTTCTTTCTTTCTTTCTTACTTTCCTTCTTTCTTACCATTATGTTCTTCTTTTCTTTCTTCCCAATATGTTCTTTCTTTCTTTCTTTCTTTCCATTATGTTCTTTCTTTCTTTCTTTTCTTTATTTCTTCCCATTATGTTCTTTCTTTCTTTCTTTCTTTCTCTTTTTCTTTCTTCCCATTATGTTTTTTTCTTTCTTTCTTCCCATTATGAAATAAATAAATAAAGGTATTTTCTTTCTTTCTTCCCATTAGGTTCTTTCTTTCTTTCTTTCTTTCTTTCCATTATGTTCAATCTTTCTTTTTTCTTCCCATTATGTTCTTTTTTCTTTCTTCCCATTATGTTCTTTCTTTTCTTTCTTTCTTTCTTTCTTTCTTCCATTATATTCTTTCTCTTTTTCTTTCCTCCCATTATGTTCTTTCTTTCTTTCTTTCTTCCATTATGTTCTTTCTTTCTTTCTTTCCTCCCATTATGTTCTTTCTTTGTTTACTTCTTCCCATTATGCTCTTTCTTTCTTTCTTCTTTCTTCCAATTATGTTCTTTTTTCCTTCTTTTTTCTTTCTTTCTTTCTTCTCATTATGTTCTTTCTTTCTTTCTTTCGACAAATAATGGTGGAAATTTGTATATTATGAACATTTTCCACTATTTACAACAGACTAGATACATTTTTTACGAGGGCAATACAATTTTTGCTGTATATCCACTTCTTTCAGGGTATATATATATATATATATATATATATATATATATATATATATATATATATATATATATATATATATATATATATCATGACAAGGGGGATCCATGTCTGGTTTATATTCTCGTAAGAGAGAAATCCGTAGTTGTGCTCTCCTATTTACTAGTCTATTATTTTTTGTATTATGGGAGATATCCGTGGTTATACCTCCCATATCAAATCTTCTACTTACGCTCTAAGTAGCTGGGTGGTATTTTACTTCTTTTTTGTTTCTTGTGTGTAGATGGTTTGGTATTCTACTTTCTGTATTTCTTCTATTGGTCTGGTTCTGGCTTCCTTTATTCCGGGTGGTTCTGCTAAGTTCTCTTAACTTCTGGTTAGAGCCCAGTCTTTCCTATTATTTTCGCATAGCTGGAGGTAGATTCCCAAAGGTATTAGCGCCATGTGAAATGTAAACAGCCATGTTCATTTTAACTCGTTTCACCGTCTCCATTTCCAACGAGGCTAACCATTACACTACGCGCCTCAAACACAGTTATATACAAACATTATTAGAATTCTAGAAATATATATTTAGTTGGTTGGTTGATAGGATATTACGGGTTTTTAACCCTTGTGGCTTCTTTTATATGAAGTGTTGCATGTCACGGACTACTCAGCCCCAAGTATCCCATCCTTAATCCTCACGAGTCGCTACACAATAGGTGTCCCATTGAGGGTAACGCCTGGTTTAATGGCTAATGTCGTTGAGAATGGACACGAGGAGACGAGTTTAAATCCAAGAGACCCCCCCCCCCAATTATCAGGATTTTACTTCTCTACAACGTGCAGTCGTTGGATTTTACAGCCCCAGCCGACAGCGCGAACAAATATAATGCGAATTTGAGAAATATATAGACTGTTAAATGTTTACTCAAAATTAGGATAACAAACAACATGAACTAAAAGTTTTCAATCACCTAGACTGATTGCCTAATCAAAGTTAGAGCCATTATTTACCCACGGCTTGAGGGAGATTTCCAAGCGTATTAGTGCAATAGGAAATGTAAACACCAAAGTCCAGGATTTGAACTCGTCTCCCCGTGTCCATTTCCTGCAATGCTAACCATTACATTACAAGCCTCCAATACAGTTACATACAGACAAACAAAACGCGAATTCTAGATATATATAGTTGGTTGGTTGGATGGATTTTAAGGCATGTCAACCCTTGTTGGGTAATCTTATGTAGAGTGCTTCATGTCACGGACTGTTAAGTCACAAGGGTTCCGTCTTTAAGCATCACAAGTGGCACCATCACTAACAGGTGCCCTATTAAGGAGTAGATGTGTTGGAAACACTTAGTATAATGGTTACCGTTCTTGGAATGGACACGACGAGACGTGTTCGAATCCAAGAGGAAGCTACATTGTTGGGATATGGCGTATTCTAAAGCCCCAGCCGACAACCAAAGTTAGTGTCCAGTCTGCCCTATTGTTTACCGATAGCTGGAGGGTCATTCCTAAGAGTTTTAATGCTATGTGAAATGTAAACAACCATGTACATGATTTGAACTCGTCTGGCTTTTTCCATTTCCTACAGCGCTAACCATTACACTTCGCGCCTCTAACGCAGTTATATACAGACACACATATAAGAAGCGCGTGGTGTAATGGTTAAAGTCATGGGACCTGGACTCGTCGCCCCGAGATCAAATCCTGCACTTGATAATTGCATTTCACTTAGCGTCAATATCCTTGGAAAAGGTATGAATCCTACTCTCCCTCCAGCTATGGATAAATAGTAGGGCTGACTGGGCTCTTTAACCTTGGATAGGCAACTAGTCTAGGATAAGGAAAACTCTGAATTCAAACCTGTTAAACTCCGCTTAAAAATGACCTTGTGTCACATCCTACTCGTGTCAAGGGGTTGGTAAATATATATATATATAGAGAGAGAGAGACAGACAGACAGACATAATGCGCATTCTAGAAATATATAAATTGTAATATGTATGCAGCATAATAGGAAAACAAACAACTCTAATTTTGAGTTTTCCTTCTCCTGGACTGGTTGTCTGACTAAAGTTAGAACCCAGTCTTTCCTATTATTTACCCACATCTGGAAGGAGATTTCGAAGAGTATTAGTGCTATGTGAAATTACAACAGGCATGTCCAGGATTTGAACTCGGCTCGCCATTACCATTTCTTACTACGCTAACCATTACACTAAGCGCCTTTAGCACTGTTATATACAGACACACATAATGCGAAATGTAGAAATATATAGTTGGACGTTGGTTGGTTGGATTTTACGGCATATCAACCCTTGTTGGGTTATTTCATGTGGAGTGTTTTATGCCATGGATTGCTCAACAACAAGGATCCCGTCTTTAAGCATAACGCGTCACCACCCAACAGATGCCTCGTTGGTGTAACTGTGTTAGAGATGCTTGGTGTAATGGTTATCGTCGTTGGAAATGGAGACGACGAGACGAGTTCAAATCCAAGAGACTCTCCCATTGGCGCGATTTTAGACCTTTACATAGGGACAATCGGGATAACGGATGCCCCCAAGTGACAGAGTGGACAAACATTATGTGAATTCTAGAAATATATAGATTGAACATGAAGTTCGAGTTTTCCTTTTCCTAGACTGATTGCCTAACCAAAGTAAGAGTCCTGTCTGCCCTGTCTGCCCTATCATTTACCCATACCTGGAGGGAGATTCTGTTGTGTAATAGTGTTGGTCTACGGGGAATTTGATTTATGATAGAGTAATTTGACCGTAACCTCTCTCTCTCTCTCTCTCTCTCTCTCTCTCTCTCTCTCTCTCTCTCTCTCTCTCTCTCTCTCTCTCTCTTTCATTCTCTCTGAAAATGAACCCACGAGCCTAGAAATAAATAAACAGCACATTGTGACTATACGACTGCGTATGTTGTTTCTGAACTAAACACACGACTACTATTACTAAACAACTACTACTACAACTCGAACTTGGCCCTATTCAACAGGTACCGAGTGCATTAGTGTTGCATAATCTATGTGGGGGCATATATTATTAGCAATACCCTGTAGTTCTACAGGGATGGTCCGTTTTCATATCACGGGCGGCACTTTCCATGAAATATTAAAGAAAGCCCGCGAATCACATGAAGTCACGTGAGAGCTAGTTAACTCGTCAGTTCTAACGAGGCTCATGAGCAAGAAATACATTTCTTGTTTAGTTAGTTGGACTCGCTTGCACGCGCGCTGTAGTTAGTAAGAAATGAAAACTTAGTCAAGAATAAAAGTATTTAAAAGAAATAACATGGTGTTGTTGGTTGATGCATGTCTTGGCAAAAAAGACTGACCAAGAAGGAGAAATGAATCAAAGACGAACAACCAACAAAACAGAAAGAAACTACTAGACATCACACGAACGGACAAACGAACAAAGAACAGAGAAAGTAAGTAATGCAATTATGCATGTCACTGTCTACCTGTCAATCTCTCATCTCTTTCTCTGTTAAATAACTGTTTATATACCGGCAACACGAGTGAGGAGTATATAACATTAGTGCCTTGGGAAATGCAAATTGTCATCTCTAGGACTTGAACTCGTCTCGCTATTCCCATTTCCTACGATTGTAACCATTACACTACGCGCCTCCAACAGAAACAAACAATAATGCGAACTCTAGAAATATATAGATTGAAATATGTATCCTCCATATTAGGAAAACAAACAAAATGAACTTCGATATTTTCAGCTACTTTATAGAGACTGTATGAACTGCAGTTGAATCATTGTCTGTCCAGATCGGGATATCGATACGGACCAACAGTCCACTGAAAAATAAAACCAACCCAATAAAGCTCGTAAATAAACAAAAAAAAAAAAGACAAAGAAAAAAATAATACCTACGCATGCTCATTGATACCTACAGCTTCCCGCCTTTCTTGCGAGCCAGCAGCCATTTATTGTCCGGATGCTCATATAGACGTATAACTTGAAACAAGCGAATTCAAACCTCCTCTGTTCATTATCAACGACTTGCTTTCTAATAGAATGTGATGTCGATAAGGAAGACAGAAATAGCGGCGAAAAAACATGGCCGTATATAAATTGTAGTATTAACACTGGTTGAAATAGAACGAGTAGAAAGAAAGAGAAAAAACACAAAAAAGAAAAAAAACAAAGAAAGAAAACGGGAGATTAGCTGTGGAGAGAGTAAAATATAAAATAAAAAAAATAAAAAAAGTAGTTGATAAAAACAACAGTGGTTAGCGTAGCCAATGGCTGAAATTTACGAAATAATCACTTTGCTACCTTAGGCATCTAACCGCCTTCCTACAGTCGCATTGATGACAAAACCCCCGGCTTGTGCGGGACTTACGTTTTACCAAAGCCAGACATGATTGATAGAGATGTAATTAAAGATTCCGCGTAAACAATTGCTAAAAAAAATCCCCGATTTTCCATGCTAAATTTGCTAGTATTTTTTTTCTATGTTGGAGGGGCTTTCGGATTCGGATTTGGTTTTTTTGTTGTTTTATTTATTTATTTATTTTTTTGTTTTTATACATTTATTTTTGGTTTGCTTATATACCTTTTATTAGTTTTTTCCTCAGTGTGGGGATGGAGTTTACCCTTTTTTTTTTTTTTTTCATTTTAGTGTTCATTATTTCTTTAAAGTATTTTTTTATCATTCCCTTTAATGTTACTTTCTTTCTCGACTTCTAAACTTTTTAATAATTTTCCTGTAATTTTCCTGTTATTTTCCCTCTCTCCTTCATTATGTATTTTTCTCACTCTCTTTCTCTATCTATCTATCTATCTATCTATCTCTCTTTCCGTCTATATCTATCTATGTATGTAGCTATGTGTCTCTCTGTCTCTATTTCACACTCTGTCTTTCTCACTTTTTTTCTCTCTCTCATGTGTATGTGTATTTCTCCATCTCTATCTAAGTCTCTCCTACGCTCTGACTATGTTTGTCTATATCTGTAACTCCCTCTCTCTCTCTCTCTCTCTCTCTCTCTCTCTCTCTCTCTCTCTCACTCACTCACTCACACTCACTGTGTTTGTCTGTGTCAGTTACTGACTATTTGTCCCCTGTCTGTCTGTCTGTCTGTCTGTCTCTCTGTCTGTCGCTCGGTATATATTTCTATCTCCATTTCCATCTCTTTTCTCTCTCTCCCCTCTGTATATCTGTCGATGTGAGTCTCTCTCTCTCTCTCTCTCTCTCTCTCTCTCTCTCTCTCTCTCTCTCACTCACTCACTCACTCACTCACTCATCCAAACTGTTTTTCTCTGTGTCTGTTCCTGACTCTATTTGTCCCTATATGTCTGTCTGTCTGTCTGTCTGTCTCTCTCTCTGTCGCTCGGTATCTATCTCTATCTCCATTTCTATGTCTCTCTCTGTATCTCTGTATCTCTTGTCGATGTGAGTCCCCATCTCTCTCTCTCTCTCTCTCTCTCATCTATGTGTGTGTGTGTGTGTGTTTTTTCTGTGTCTATTCCTAAACTCTATTTGTTCCTGTCTGTCTCTCTCTCTTCTGTTTCTCGGTATCTATCTCTATCTCCATTTCCATCTCTCCCTCCCCCTCTCTGTATCTCTGTGGATGTGAGTCCCCGTCCCACTCTCTCTCTCTCTCTCTCTCTCTCTCTCTCTCTCCTCTCTCTCCTCTCTCTCACTCATTCACTGTGTTTCTCTGTGTCTGTTACTGACTATTTATCCCTCTCTCTGTCGCTCGGTATCTATCTCTATCTCCATTTCCATCTCTCTCTCCCCCCTCTCTGTATCTCTGTGGATGTGAGTCCCCGTCTCCCCCCCCCTCTCTCTCTCTCTCTCTCTCTCTCTCTCTCTCTCTTCTCTCTATATTATTAACTTCAGAAATGGTTTTATCATTTTTGTTGCAATTAAGCAATCTAGTTTTAAGAACTTCTTTCTTAGGGCAAAAATTCATTTTTTTCATTTTCTCACTTCTGTCGCTGTCTCAGTCTATCATTCATGATTTAATACTTTCTTTCTTTCTTTCTTTTCTTCGTTCTTTCTTCTTTCTTTCTTTCTTTCTTTTTCTTAAGTTTTACTACCATTTTCTACCCAACTGTCTTTTTATTTTCTCTTATTCCTAATTCATTTCTTTCATTTTTCTTTTTTTCTTTTATTAGTGTTTTTGGGAGTTTATGAGTTTTTTTTGTAGATTTTCTTTACTCCTTCTGAGTTCTTTATCTTTTTATTTATTTATTTTTTTTCAATATTTCTTTTTATTCCTTCCTTTAATGTTTCTTTGTTTCAACTTTGTATATTTTCAACCATTTTTCCGTAACTTTCCTCTTCATTTCCCCTTTCTTTCTCACTCTCTCTTTATGTCTATCCCCCCTCTCATATATCTCTCTACCTCTCTCTCTCTCTCTCTCTCTCTCTCTCTCTCTCTCTCTCTCTCCCTCTCTCTCGCTCTCTCACTCTCTATCTATCTATCTATCTATCTATCTATCTTGTATTATTAGTTTCAGAAATATTTTACCTTTCTTTTTTCTTTCGCAATTAAGCAATGCCGGGTTAGCTCAGTTGGTAGAGCGTTCGACTAGAAACCACAAGGTTCGATACTGGCTCCTCGCCCACTCAGCGTATTTAGTAGCACAGTGATCTGTGCGTTAAAGTAAAGAGTTTATGGCGCTCCACCTCAGACTCTAAAATAATGGTCTAGTAAAAAAGGGGATAGACTCCCTCGCTGATTGGCTGATACCGACTTTAGGCCCACCCCGACGACTTTTTTTATTTCTAATTATTTCTATCTTCGAAGCAATATTCACTTTATTCATATCTTTTATTCTCTCTCTCTGTCTTTCTTTCTTTCACAATTTTACCCTTTCTTTCTTTCTTTCTTTCACACCTTCTTTCACTCTTTCGTTCTTTCGTTCTTTCTTTCAAATGTTCACTCTTTCTTTCCTTCATATTTCTTTCACTCTCTCTTTCACTATTTCAGTTTTCTTTCTTTCACAATTTTTCTCTTTTTTGTCACTTTTTCATTCTTTTTTTATTTTTTATTTTTTGCTTTCTGAAATGAAAACGTGATGAAAGAAAGAAAGAAAGAAAGATAAAAAAAAAAGAAGATATAAACAGAAAGAAAGAAGTAAAGAAAGAAAAAAAAAGTGAGAGAGAGAAAGAAAAATAAGATTGACAGAACATACGATGAGAAGCATTATTTCCTTCTTTGCCAATGTATCTTTCATTCTCTTTCTTTCTATTTTTCTTTCTTTCTTTTGAATGATTTCATTCTTGTTCTTTGATTCTTTGATTGGTTCATTATATATTTATTGTAATTTTATCTTTCAATATTTCCCCCTTCTCTCAGTTTCATTAAGCTTATAATTTTCCTTCGTGAATGATTTATCATCGTCTTTCATCTCACAGTTGGATATTTTCTGGGATCCTTTATTTGTGTTTTTTTCAACCAAACTCCACAGTTGCACCGTTCTGAATATTTTATTACCTGAGGACAGATCATTTCAACAACGGAATTTTCTTCATTTTCATCTTACTGGTGTACTTTCTTAATATTTACATATTTTCAATGTTATTTCACGACTTATCCATATATATATTTACCAACCCCTCCGCATGAGCAGTATGCGACCCAAGGTCAATTTCTTAAGCGGAGTTTAAAAGGTTTGAATTCAGAGTTTTCATTCTCATAGACTGGTTACCTAGCCATAGTTAAGAGCCCAGTGTGCTCTGCTATTTACCCATAGCTGGAGGGAGAATTGGATTAATATGTTTCCCAAGGGTATTAGAGCCATGTGAAATGGCAACAGCTTTCGTCAAGGAATTGAACTCGGGCCGACGAGTCCACTTTCTACGACTCTAAGCATTAGACTACGCGCCTTTATGACTCCACGACTTATCCATATATATGTGCTATCTATAGATTTGGTTGGCTCGAAGTCATCGATACCTTTCGATGGCTGTTTTGTGAACTTCTCAATAGACACCAGACCTAGAGATGAGGATCAGTAGTTTCCCGATTGAAATGTTTGATCCTGGCCGTTGGCCCGCTTTTAGGCTCACCCGTCTAGCATCTTGTAAGATACACCGTTGGCCCATGTTGCGTTAATCCGCTGTGTCTCACACCCACCATGCTGCTACCCATGGTTTCAGGTGTTCAGCGCCTGTATGACAGGTAGGTTACTCTGCCTTGAACTGTTGTCCAAGAAGAGAGGGAAAAAAGAATAGATAAGTGGACGAAAGGATGCATCCTCCCATTCCCCCCAAAAGGGAGATCTCGGAATCGCCAAGAACTACGGGGACATAACTCTTACTGCTATTGCAGCTAAGATATATAATGCCCCACTTCCTAATCGCATCCGACCCGAAATAGAGAAAATCCTTAGGACAAACCAAAACGAATTCCGCAAAAATCGATTCACAATCCTGACTATTCGACGGATCATAGAAGGGGTTCAAGAATCTAGAGACAACGCAGTTATTCATAGATTTCTCCAAGGCATTTGATTCAATACACAGAAGGAAAATGGAACAAAGACTACTAGCATACGGGCTTCCCAAAGAAACAGTTACCGCTATAATGATGCTCTACAAAATACTAAAGCAATGTTACGCTCAGCTGATGGTGACAGATTTCTTTGACATGGCCACTGGAGGCCTACAGGGATATAAATTAGCACCATATATATTTATAATATGCCTGAACTACGTACTCCAAACATCATTAGATACCATAAAAAAGGCCTCACACTAAAAAGGCAAGAAGCAGGCGATATTCCGCACAGACTATCACAGAGGCAGACTACATTGATGACCTAGCACTTCTTGCAAATGCACCGGAACAGGCTAAGTCATTACTACATAGCTTGGAGATGGCAGCAATATATATATATATATATATATATATATATATATATATATATATATATATTATATATATTAACATTTATATGTATACACATATAGTCATATACACAACTCCCATGAACCCTTCCTCACATATATAAGAGCATTAAAAAATGACCCACCTCATAGAGATTCTTCACGGAACAAATGGACTTGCTACTACTAACACACAGGTCTAGCCGGATTTTAATAGCATGTCAAACCCTCAAAAAGACTTAAATTTCTATAGTTTTTCTATAATGCTCCCTTTCAAAAAATCTATAAACAATTTCTTCAAATAAGAAATTTTCTCCTGACGATGACCCTAGGTTGAAACTAGTTGAGAATAAACAACATATAAGAAATATTCCTGCTTGTCTTATTACTTTTTGTTCATACTATATATATATATATATATTATATATATATATATATATATTATGTCCCTATTATAGGGTAGCCTTCCTTAAAGCATAATCGGCGGTCGACCACAAAATCCCTTCCAAAGAGCTCAACCTACTAGGGGTGGGGAACACACAAACACACACGCATATATACATATGTGTGTGTGTGTGCCCACCCCTGGTTGGTTGAACTCTCTCTCTCTCTCCCTCTCTCTCTCTACATATATATATATATATATATATATAGAGAGAGAGAGAGAGAGAGAGAGAAAGAGAGTCAGGGAGAGAGAGAGAGAGAGGGAGGGAGAGAGAGAAAGAAAGAAAGAAAAGATGAGACAATAAGAATAATCCTATCATGGATAGATAGATATACAGAGAGACAGGGCGACATTTGTCTTGCGTGAAGTTGTATATAGTGAAATGTTGGGCGCAGTAGGCACCCTGCAAACATGAAGCCCTCACCCCCTACTGTACAAACACGAAAACCTGTGTTAATTTATTCATGAGTGGACTTGAGAGAGAAAAAGAAAACCGGGAACGAATTTAGGGAGAGACGAATACGCACGTACAAGTAAGAATTCATATCTGCTATTAATACATTTCGAAACAGTTGCTGGTGTAAAAGTGACTCGTAAGCTATCTGTCTATGGCGAGCGGGACCCTGGCCAGAGATGCTGGTTAATCGCCAGCAGAATAACAGAGTATCACCATTGTTTGATTAACCTCCGTTCTTGATCGTTTGGCTTGTGATACTGGGAGGGTTTAAAGGCAAAAGATCTGGACGTTGCTAAGGGCGCCGCCTCAGTGTCGATGTCGCGCCCAATACGCACACTACATGAATGGGGGTAGACTCATTGCGAGGTCAGCCAGGAATCACGAACAATTTGGCCGCTTATCGAAAACAACAGGTCAAGAAATTAGATTATGAGACCCAGAGGAGATGAACTTTGTTATGTGTAATTAATTTCTCAGATTCATCGGCGGCTGTGCATAAGTTTATAAATGGCGGGGATGTTCCAGATGTGGAAGAGCTAATATTTTTATTACTATTACTTGAAATTATCGCTAAGCCAGTGCAGTGGCCTTCTGTCTAAGGATGTTTGGTTTTAATTTTTAAAATGCCAACATCTATACATATATAAAGGGCAGTTGTGTGTACGTATGTCCGGAGGAAACTACGACAATATAACAATTAACGACAGACATATATACACATTAAATATCACCAGGGCTTGCTTTTTAAGTAAAAAAATTTTAATAAATAAAGATTTTATTTATATTCGTGAAGATAATGAAAAAAAAAATTTAAATGATGACAGTATAGATTTTTTTGGCATTTAATATTGTAAATAGTAGACACTCATTTTTCTTTCAAAGTGGCTTGATCAACGCAAGATATTTTTTTACGTGGGGATTTTAATGGAGCTTCCGGCGAGGGTCCGACTCACGATTCAGTTATAAATTATTACTGAATCGTGATTTGGATCCCTGCAGCATGGCCCATGGACCTGCGAGACTAACTTAAAAAAAATCTCCCTCTACCCAGGCGAGGCCGGGTAGCCGTTTTTAGTTTTATATATATTAATACCTTGAAGTGCCACAACTTAGGAGTTTACGTGGTGGCCTTCACTAATGCCTAAGGATGTATTAATAGGATACAAACCCCTGTGGGTAATTTAATGTCAAATTTATTTTGACTTATAAGTGCTAAGACTAAGAAGTTTTTCGGGTGGCATTGATTAGAGTCTAAGGATGTTTGGTCTAATGGTATATCAACACTTGAGAGTTATTTAATGTCAGCTATATCATACACACACACACACACACACACACACTCACACACACGCACACACACATACGCATTCACAACACGCACACACACACACACACACGCACACACACAATATATATATACATAAATATATATAAAGATGTTGTCTAAGTGTCTCCGTATGCTTTTAGTATATATATATATATATATATATATATATATATATATATATGTATTATATATATATATATATATATATATATACATTTGAGATTATTTTGCTAATGTATCCGTTCGTGAGAGGTACATTTAATGTCACCTATGTCATACAAACACACACACACACACACACACACACACATATATATATATAATATAATATATATATAATATATATATGATGTTGTCTCCGTATGCTTCTAGTGAGTATATATATATATATATATATATATATATATATATATATGATGTTGTCTAAAGTCTCCGTATGCTTCTAGTAAATATATATATATATATATATATATATATATATGCATTTGATATTATTTGTTTATATGTATCCGTTCGTGGGAGTACATTTATCAGGTTTGGGCATATATATGAGGCATTAAAGAAATAAATATCAGAAACTCGGTTGTTTTTTAGTAAAGTTTCGTTTATCAAGTAGTAGTACATTTTAGGATTTGTATGGCTCCCTACTTCAGACTGTGTCAGGACACACACACACACACACACACACATACACATACATATATATATTATATATATATATATATATATATATTATATATATATATATATATATATATATATATTATAAAGAAGAAGGTCCGCAAAAGGAATTAGGATTTTTTTTTTAATATTATTATTTTACATTTACGAAACGTGTTTCAGATCTTCTTATGTCTTCTTCAGGCATTAACCAATACGAATAATTACACACACACACACACACACACACACACACACACACACACATACACACACACACACACACACACATATATATATATATGTGTGTGTGTGTGTGTGTGTGTGTGTGTGTGTGATTTATTTATGCTGGATGTGCGGTCATTTAGGAAACTCATTGTTATATACACACACACACACACACACACACGCATATATATATATATATATGTGTGTGTGTGTGTGTGTGTCTAACCCCTCCCTTCCTGTTTGGTGGGAGTGAGGAGATAATTAATTTGTAATATCTGTGTTTTAGCAGGTGTGTGTTCCTGGGCGTTAAGTCTTAAATTTTAATGTCTTGCAAATTTTATAGTTGTCTATTTGTTTATATTAATAGCCAAACCCTTCTTCTGATGTTTTTTCTTAGATTTTTTGTATTTGATAGGCCATGTGTGTGTGTTTGTAATTCATGTTTTGTTATGATGAATTTGTGTGTGTGTTTGTGGTTTACTTTCTGTTCTAATGAGTTTTTTGTGTGTGTTATACAGAGGTTATAAGTTATATAGGGGCCGGTTTAACTCAGTCAATAGTTCACTCGCCGCAGGACCAGCGCATGGGTAGCACAGATTCAGACATCTGATTCGTGCGCTAAGGTGGGTATCTTACGGTGGGTGTGGCGCTCCCTGTCCCTTGTCTAGAGCTAGCGAAAAGGGGATAGACCCCCTCGCTGTTCGGGTGATACCGAAAAAAGGCTCTCCGTTAACTTTATAACTTATGTGGCTGTATTTTTTCCATGAGGCTTGATGTGAACAATCTTGATGTTTTGGACTGTTGTCCTCATCTTTATTGTTGCCTGTATAAATACAGAGCTCTTTTAGAGTAAAACATAGCATAAAAAATTTCTGTCAGTATATCTGTTGGCATTTTATGCTGCTGGGGGTACCCTGAATAGTGGTAACGATATTAAAGCTCTGAGACCGAGCTTGAACTCAGGGTTTTCGTCTGATGATGACTTTAGTCTAAAGGAAACAAGGAACATCTGAACAATCCCTAATACTAGATAGAGTGTATTCTTTATTCCTGTTTAGTTAACTCTTTGATAGCAATATGAAAAGTGTACGTCAATGACGATCTTATGCAATTTGTATTGGAAGAAATCGAGAGGGAGGTCCTCTTATGGAACTCTTTCCGGGTAGTTTAGGAAAGTCTAAAAACCCTAGATTGTTACTTGGGACCCCAGATGGAGTAGTTTTTTCTGAAGGGAGAACTGTATGTGACTGACCTACCAAACCCCTCTCCTCCCCCTATTCCGACTTTTATTGAAGAAATTATGAAAAAAGAGAAGGAAAAAGAGACAGAAGTAATTATTTTCATACGTTTTTTCTGTTGAAATTGTCAAATTGAAAATATAGCCAAGTGAAAATTAATTGTATCAAACTGTATTTCTTATACAAGTGAAAAAAAGCGATCGACCCAGGAGGAGAAAGACCAACACAAACACCTGGAACGATCAAGGAGAAAAGGGACTGTCTTTGTTCCTCGAACGGCTGTAGTTTTTGTTACAGACAAAAACCGGAAGCGAATCTCTATTATTAATAGATAATTCAAAAATACTTTGACAATATGCGTGTTCTTTTTGTTTGTTTTTTCCCTTTTTTTCACTTCTTGAGAGTGGTTAAAAAATAAAAGTATAAATATCTTTTAACACAAACATATACCTACGCATTAAGGGCCGGTTTAGCTCAGTCGGTAGATTATTCGGCTGGGAACCTCAAGGTTACTGGTTCGATAGCGGGCCAACCAACGTATGCGTAGCACAGGGATCCGTGCAGTAAAGTGACGATCTGGTGGTAGGTGTAGCGCCCCACCTCAGACGCTCAGAAACAATCTCCAAGTCTAGCGCTAGAGAAAAGGGGATAGACTCTGTTTGGCTGATACCGACTTTAGGCCACCCCGACGACTTTACTTTATACCTAGGCATAACTTTAATCAATCAAAAATACATTGACCAACAGTTTTACTGTTATCTTGTTTACAATGCCTCAACAAGGATATCCTTGTACCAGACTAACGCAATAAATTCATTAAAGTACATTTATTATTCTTTGGTTTTATGTCTGACGTAGATATTTATTGCAATATGGGCTTCATTTTTTTTTTTTTTTTCTGTTATTTTTTTTCACTTCTTGACAGTGGTTGAAAAATGATCGTATAAATGTCTTTTAACACAAAACATATATCTAGGCATTTATCATTGTTGGATCGAATTATTGGCAACCCAGTATTTCCAGCTGGAAGGACACGATGAAGTCTGGCTATAAAATATCCCCTCGTTCGGTCTGTCTATCTATATGTCTGTCTGTCAGTCTCTTTCTCTCCCTGTCCCTGTCCCTCAATAAATGAATAGATGAATGAAAGCATCCCCAAGCAATATATCTATTTCATTCAGGGGTTTACTATCGTTTTAAGGCAACCAATCACTGTTAGTAACCAAACATTCAATCTCTGGATCAATAACTCTTTACTCATATATATATTATATATATATATATATATATATATATATACACACACACACACACATATATATATATATAATATATATATATATATATATATACTTTTTTTAAAGCGAATGTTATAAAATATTCCAACTGCAGTTTCTTGCCATAGCAATTCTTCAGGGAATTCCCTGAATAATTGCTACGGCAAGAAACTGCAGTTGGAATATTTTATAACATTCGCATTTAAAAAAACGTATATTTAGCTCTTTTTATTGAGCACTTTTAAATCGATTTTTATTAACCAGAAGTAATTTATTTGCTTTGTGATTAGCAAAATCCGTATAATAATATATATATATATATATATAATATATATATATATATATATATATATATATATATATAATCTTCATACAATGACTGCTATTTACATAGCATTGCAACCAACATTCATCAGATGAGTTCAGGCATGGTTTCGGGACCGAAGCATCATTATCATTAATGTCACATTGAATGACTGGCATATCCACGGTGATGCGGTTAGAGCTTTATCGTGGATCTTTTTCATGTATTTCCTCTTGTCTGCTGGAGAAAGTCCAAGTTTAGTAAAAAAAATTCCAAGGTTGAGTTGATAATAAATCCTCGGCATCCGACTTCGAAATACATCCATTATCTATCCATTTCTGACGCATCTTCTCTCACACTCACACACACACACACACAACACACACACACACACACACACAACACACATATATAATATATATATATATATATATTATATATATATATATGTAAAGAAGGAAGAGACAATACAAATATATGATGGGGGGGGCATAGCTAGATAGAATCATTAATCACCTCTGCCTGACAACATAAGTTTGAGTTAACCCTAACTTCAAAAGAACAGGCTTTGGGGACTAATGTTAATTGAAATTTAGGAGATATATAATAAGAATAAGTTTAAATCATGCGAAAATATATTTCATTAGCCAGAGAGATTTACTTAGTTCCCCTGAAGAAGGTGTACTAAGAGCACCGAAACCGTGGTAGGGAAATACATTTTCTACAACTATATATATATATATATATATATATATATATATATATATATATATATATTGGTTTAAAATCACATTCACATCTATGGGTTGAATAGAAAAAATGAGTTTAAAAATGTGTTTTTTAAAAAATAAAACGTGTTCGGCGTAAAACAACACAACAAGTATTGACATGCCGTAAATCCAACAAACCTTTTGTATATCCTTTTACCTTTCGTATTCTAAAATTATTCGTAGTAGCAAAGGTTCTTTTATTTTTTGTTTTCTTAAAAATCTTCGCTCAGTTTTCTCGGTATATTTACATATCGCATGATTTCCCTACAAACCTTTACGGGTATCATATATATTTATTTTCTTGAATGAAAATTATTTCTACCACATTTTAAAACCCAACAAAATAAAAATATCAACCTATTAAGCATTCGTTTACATATCCTATATATATATAGAGAGAGAGAACTCTTGGTATTTTAGCAGTAAATAAGCTAATAAGAAATCAGACGCAACAAATTCTTTTTCTAATAGGTGAACATTTCCTTTGGGCTTCTGGGTGACATATCTACAGAAATTAGATTTATTGATATACTAGCAGCGGCTACACGGTGACTCCTGGTTAGAGTAGGGGTTAAGTTAGTCCTGCAGATCCATTATTACTGAATCGTGATTTGAATCCTCGTGGGATGCCCCATTTAAATCCCTATGTAAAAAATAGGCCTTGCGTTGATCTAGCTACTTAGAAAATAAATCTTAATGTCTACTATGTAAAATATTAATTGAAAAAAAATCCATGCTGTGATCATTTAAATTTCATTTTTTATTTATCTTCACGAATATAAATCAAATCTCTATCATTTTTGCTCAAAAATCAAGTGTTGTGAGGTTTTAAGGAGTCAAATAAGAACAAAACAACGGGTAACGAAAAGTAGAAAAATGTATTAACAGAAAGTAGACAATACAATAGAGAGATGTGGAAATTACGTCCGACGAACAGAGTTACTGGCACTCGCATTGGCTTGCTTCTAAAGCCACAATTATCCCTGTTTATTTATAGTAAGCTGTTGGCGCATTCCATTGGTCTTATAGGGTGTGTCACCTATAACACCAAGCCTTGATGATATTTAATGTGTATATATATTTATTTTGTCCTTAATTGTTTTATTATCGAAATTCCTCCGGACATACACATACACACAACTGACTTTTATATATGTATAAATTTTACTACTGGCCTAATAATTGAACCCTTTGTAGGTGCTCAATATATGAATATGTGAAATATGTGTACGATTCCTGGCTCCTGGAATTCCCTTTTCGGTTACATCAAAAAATTCTAATCACCTTTTTATATATTATTTTGGATTATATATTATTTTGTATTATTTTTTAAATTTAAACTCAATTATTTAAACACATTTTTAAACCCATATTTTTTTCTATTCAACCCATAGATGAAATATATGAAGGAAGTAATTATGGTTTAGTGTTATTCTCCGTGGGGTTAGGTTTCAGATCTATTTGTGTTGGGAGTGTTACTCATTCTATTTTAATCTGAAATATTTTCTGTTTATTCTTCCAAAGGAGAGAACTGGTTTATTTTATTTTCAACAGAGATGATTATTTTATATTGTTTGAAAAAAAAATACTGAGTGATTTATTTAGGCTAGACGTGCGAACATTTAGGAAACACACCCAACAAACACACACTCACATAGAAATAGCACACACACACACACACACACACATGGTGTTGGGATTTAAGAACAAGAAGATGCGCGCGCGCACACACACACACACACACACACATATATATATAATATTATATATATATATATATATATATATATATATATATATATATAATATAATATAATATAATATAATATACCAAACTTGTTGGTAAATCTTCGCGGTGAGAAAAAAAACAGCAAATAGTTTGATTGTAAAAATATACTACCAAACATTACACAGGGAAAAAATGTTGGTAAAAAAGAAAAGACCAAGATAATCGTACCTACCGAAAATAATCTATTGGTACAATATTTGGCCAAAAGAAAAAATAATTTATATGCATATATATATATATATATATATATACATATAAGATATATATTCATGCATATATATAATATATATATATATATATATATATATATATATATATATATTATATAGATATATATATATTCATGCATATATATATATTCATACATATATTTATCTGACTCATTAAATTCATCTTTATATATATATATATATATATATATATATATATATATATATATATATATATATATATATATATATATATATATATTCTCAGGTGTCCAACTCTTAAACTATTTTGGTCCAATAAGCCTTCAATATAAAATGGCATACAAATCTGTAGTCATTCAGTTAAAATATTCAAGTAAAAATAGTAATAGATGTAATTTAGTCTCAATATCTAACATTGGAACTTTTATAAGAGCAATGAAGTTGAGTAATCATATAGATGCTAAGACTTGACCTGACCAGTCAATTAATCGTTACCACTGTTCAAGACACTCCTAGCAACATAAAATACATTCTCAGGTGTCCAACACTTTAACTATTGGACGCGCGTGGTGTAATTGTTAAAGTCTTGGGAAATGGACACGTCACCTCGAGTTCAAATCCTGGATATAGTAATTGCCTTGCACTTAGCGCTAATGCCCTTGGGAAAGGTATGAATCCTACTCTCCCTCCAGCTATGGACACATTGTAGGGCAAACTGAGCACTCTAACCTTAGTTAGCCAACCGGTATAGGAGAAGGAAACCTCTGAATTCAAACCTGTTGAACTCCGCTTAAGAAATTGACCTTGTGTCACATCCTGCTCGTGCAGAGGGGTCGATATATATATATATATATATATATAATATATATATATATATATATATATATATAAAAGTGCAGTTGGTTTGTATGTATGTATGCCCTGATGAAATTACGAAATTAAAACAATGAACGACAAAGTAAATATAAATACACATTAAATATCAGCAGTTCCTGTTTTTTGTGCAAAAGTCATTTGATTTATATTTGAAGATATTTAGAAATTAAAATATAATATTGAAATTCCACTAATAAATGTCCAGGATTTTTGTTGTATCCTTGAGGTGGAACAATATACACAGAGAACTCAGGGTGCGTGAATATGTATTTTCGTCCGAATATTTTCCCCAACTTCTGTCACTGCTGCGTCGAATCTTATATGGCTCTGGGCCAGTCTATCTTGTAGAGGTGTTAACTTCTCTACAACAATTTGTAAATCTCAAATGTAAACAAATCACTTCACTTCTACAAATCTATATTCTATTGAACACATGGCGTAGCGGATATGGGCATTGCGTTAAGACAGTTCTAAGTGACATTTACATCTAGGCTGCAGGTTCAATTCTGGTTAAGGCTAACAGTATCATAGAATACTTAACATAGCTTAACACTTGTACCCGATCATGGTTAACGGAATGAGAACAGTCTTCCCGCGTGTATTGAATAAAAGGTTAGGTTAGGCCTCCGATTAAAACAAGGTACCCGCTTTTGAAGAGAAGGTTCCAATGTTCGAGGAGGGAGTTTGACAAGGTTCCCGAGTCCGACAATAAACACCTGAAGAAAACCGGAGGGTAGATCGTCGGAAACGTTGTGCAGATTACAATAAAAAGGAGGACAATTGTCCGAATAATCCAAATAACACAAATTATCAAGCCTCATCTGAAAAATGAGGTGAAATATGAAAAACTATGTTGATTATTTAAACCGGAATTGTTCTACGTATCATTCCGACTATTTTCCTCACTTTAGTGTTATTTAAATTGACATTAACAACAGTAGAGATTCAGACTTCCGGTATTGTTTGTCATATCCGGTGGTATTTCCAAGTCAATAACTAACCTCTTTGTTCTTGTTTCTTTGTTATTTTTTTCGACTTAAACAATTACGCTTAACAAAACCGGTTTAGCTCAGTTGGTAGAGCGTCCGCCTACGAACCACAAGATTCTTGGTTCGATACTACTCAACGCATGAGTAGCACAGGGATCTCAGCGGCAAAGTGAAGAGTTGTAGATGGGTGTGGTACTCCACCTCAGACCCAAAATCAATCTCCTTGATCTGACGCTAGTGAAAATGGGATGATCTCCCAGCCCTATTGCCCTTATGACAAACCCCAATGAATAATAGACTAAATTAATTTTATTACTCTTTTTTTATTTGACACAACCATTAGGCCACCCCGACGACTTTACTTTTACTTTACGCGGAAACCAACAATTCTGGCTAGATCACCGCAGTTAAGCAGCGATGGGTCTGTGTTTGAATATTTGTGGTATATAAGGTGTGCTCTAATTCCTCGCCTAGATTTATAGACTAACCAGGGTCACATGAGGGGCTGATAGAATACTTAAACCCCCCACATTGGACATGAAGCTGACTGCACTCCTTAAGGACGGACTTATACGATTACCAGAGTAACCAAAGGATTCATTATCGAAGGACTCTATACCAGGAACTGAGAACTCTTTACCAGAGTCACCAAAGCACTCATTATCAAAGGTTCTATACCAGTAACTGAGGACTATTTACCAGAGTAACCAAAGGATTCATTATCGAAAGACTCTATACCAGGAACTGAGAACTCTTTACCAGAGAAAACAAATGGTTCAGTATCGAAGGACTCTTTACCAGAGGAACCAAAGGATTCATTATCGAGGGACTCTGCCAGGAACTGAGAACTCTTTACCAGAGTAACCAAAGGACTCATTATCGAGGGACACTTTATCAAGGATTCAATTCCACTGGATAAGCGCTCTTATATAGTGTTTGGCTCTTAGTTTGGTCGGTACGCACTCAGCTGCTGCTTCTAGCTGGGTACTGACACATTTTTCGTATTCCTTGTTTGGAGTGAAGCTTTGCCTCCTAGAGGATATCGAATTTATTTCTTACTGCCACAGCGTAGCGATTGCATATATCACTGTTGGCAAGTGTGGACCAGTCGTATCGTACAGATTTACTGGTTTGCATTTCGTTTCTGACTATTCTGTGATCGGAGGATACTCTTTCAAAAGAAGAATATGCTTCGCAGTTCATTACACTATCTATCCATTTTTATTTATTAGGATATAGTCTAATTGAGCTTTTGTATTGTTTAGGTATGTTTAGGTCCATAGTTTGCCGTTTCTTTTTTAGTATTTTGTATTTAAGCATAATAGCCTGTTCTCAAGACTGAACTCGGCTAGGAGTTCGCCGTTTCTATTTGGCATGTTATGTAGACAGTATCTATTGTTATCGTTTTTTCCTATATGCGCATTTATGTCGCCACCAATGACTAGGACATTGTGTTTGGGAATCTGTCTGCATAGGGAGGATAACTCATTATAGAACTTTACGATATCCGTTTCTTAATTGACATTATTGGGGATATAGCATGAGACTACTGTCATGCAGGGATTCTGATTAAGTGTAGCGCATATAATTCTTGGTTGGATTTTTTCTACACTGTTTAGTGTTTTTATAGCTCGGGGGCTGCGGAGTATGGTAGTGGGTGTGTTGTTCGTCTTCTCTGGGTGTGATGCGGTTTGTGTGTTTGTGATGTTGTTGGGGGCCGGAATACATACTACTAGCATGCGGTCTCCTCAAAGAAATGGTTACCGCTATGATGATGCTCTACAAAGACACTAAAGCAATGGTACGCTCACCTGATGATGACACAGATTTATTTGACGTCGCCACTAGAGTCCTACAAGGAGATACATTTGCACCATATATATTTATAATATGCCTAGACCCCAAACATCATTAGATAACATAAAAGAAAAAGGTTTCATACTAAAAAAAGGCAAGAAGCAGGCGATATCCCACACAAACAGTCATAGACGCAGTTTACGCCGATGACCTCGCACTTCTTACAGATACACCGGCAGAAGTTGAGTCACTACTACATAGCTTGAAAGGGGCAGCAAAGAATATGTAAACTCCGATAATATTGAGCTAATGAGTTTCGAAAAGAAAGGAGAAATCTCCACAGTCGACGGTAAGTCTCTTAAGCCAGTAGAACAATTCACATATCTAGGTAGTAATATCTCATCCACAGAAAGCGATGTTAATACACGAATAGGAAAGGCATAGTCGCCCACAAACAAATTATCAATCATATGGAAATCCGATCTCACTGACAAGTTAAAGCAACAATTCTTCCAGGCCGTGGTTATATCAGTACTGCTATATGGCTGCACCACCTGGACCTTAAAGAAGCGCCTTAAGGATAAGCTGGATGGAAGCTGCACAAGAATTCTGCATGCAGTCTTGAACAAGTCATGGAAAACAGCACCCCACATGGAAGCAGCTGTATGGCCACCTGCCCACCATCTCACAAACCATCCGAGTAAGACGGACGAGGCATGCAGGACACTGCTGCAGAAGCAAGGATGAACTCATAAGCGACGTTCTTCTGTGGAAGCCAACACATGGACATGCAAATGTGGACTGCCCACCAAGGACCTACATTGACCAACTATGCAAGGAAGATGGTTGCTGTGCAGAAGACCTCCCAGGAGCAATGAATTATAGGGAAAGTAGGCGAGAGATTGTCATGGATATCCGTGCTGCTTGTGCGATATGATGATGATGATGATGATGATGATTATTATTATTATTATTCCATAAGATCCAGATCAGTAAGCACGCGTGCAAGAATGTTGCTAATGGAATAGAACACGGCCATTACCGTCCTACTCGCTCGACGCCCAGTCAAACACCGACTTTTCTAAATGCTTTGGCACATTCGCACTCACAAACTGGAAGAGTAGATCAAACACAGGTTAAAATATGTCAATCAAATAACCTGCATTTTTCCACAAGCTTTTAGCCTAAATTAAGCAATACTATAGCACACAATTAATAGATAACCTATTACTTACGCAACACTTTAATATCTCCTTCTATGTGTCTTGGGAAAAATATACCATTAATTTTTAAAAGATAATCTATTTTGTTTAAAGAATATTTTATGAAGCCATTTTGTTTACTTATTAAAGAAAATCACAATTTTGTATCATCTGTTAATAGGTTATTTACTGCTAAATGAATTAAAAATAACGAGGCAGACAATCTCTAAGTGTGCTAATTCCATAATAATTTTCCTGAGATAATATTAGATTATCTTTATTTTCTTATATTCTTCTTCTACGTCCTATCAGTCAACGTCAACAATAATGAATAAATATAGTGAAAGAGATGGCGAAATAGGTGCTAGGGAGCAGTACGTAATTGATTGATAGGCAAGTCATCAAGGAGGCTTATTATTTACTTAATTGCCAGCCTAACAAACACGAGAAATATCAGAGAATTATGTTAGGAGACTATTCTACTATCTCTGTATTCAACTGAATTAGCATCTAGATATATTCATTTGTTTCTTTTGTTTAACGGCATATCAATAATTTGGGTTATTTAATGCCTAATGTTAGTTGTATATACATTTTTACCAACACCATGCGATCAGGATGGGAGACAAGGTCAATTTCATTAAGTGGAGTTCTTCTTTCTGCCACTGTTTCGGTGTTCATAGTACACTGTCCTCAGGTGGGTTTAACTTGAACACCGAAACCATGGTAGAGACAAACATATTTTTCTACAACTACATATATATATATATTATATATATATATGTGTGTGTGTGTGTGTGTGTGTGTGTGTGTGAAATTTAGGAACATGATGTATATTTATCAACAAAAGATTGTAGACCTCCTGCTATCCAATGCAATAATCTATCCTTTTAAATTGTAGTAATAAAAAAAAAATTGAGTTTGGAAAAAATTGAAACCAACAAAAAAGATTTTAGAATCAATTTTATTATTTCTCAATTTCAATTAAATTCAATTAAAAGTTGACCTGTTTAATGGTAAAAAAACCGTTTTCATTCAATTAAAAGTTGATAGAATTAAGGTTGCCTAATCAAGGTTAAAGAACCCAGTCTACCCAACTATTTACCCATTACGATAGGGTGAGTACGTGGATGCATACCTCCCCCAAGGGTATTAGCATTATGTGAATGGCCAACAGCCTCATCCAAATTTGAACTCGCTTTGACGAGGCCATTTCGTATGTCTCTAAACATTGCACCCCGCGACTCCACTATTTTTTGTATATATGATTTGTAAGTGAATGAATTGGAGGTAAATATTTTATATTTAAATAAAGTGTGAGACAACAGTAATCAATTTTGCTTTACGGCTATAATCTTGTAGATAGTTTCATTGACCTATTATCTTGTTTTATATATTATTCATTAGGGGATAGGGATTGACGTTAACAACCAATTGATCGAAGTTTACCCTCTCTGTCCGAACGGTTTACGATGGCTCGTGGGTAAAAATATCAAACGATGTAGTGGTTGAATTGTCATGGTGTGGCGTATCCACAGATCCTGCATATAATAATAATAATAATAATAATAATAATAATAATAATAATAATACCGATACCATTTTGTTGTATGGTCGAGATTTGATCTTTTGCATAATTCCCATTTCTTAATATACAACAAAATGGTATATGCACAAACCAGAATCTGTTCTTGAGAATGAAACCCATAAGATTCTCTGGGACTTTGAGATAAAGACGGATCACCCTATCCCAGCCAGGAGACCAGATAGTGTTGATTAGCAAAAAAAAAAAAAAAAGAAGAGAGAATTTGTCAACTGGTGCACTTTGCGGTTCCAGCAGACGACAGGATGAAGATGAAGGAAAACGAAAAGATAAACAATTACCTGGACCTTGCCAGAGAATTGAAAAAGCTGTGGAATATGAGGATGAAAGTGATACCAATTATAGTTGCTGCACTTGAAACGATCATAAAAAGCTTGGAAAAAAGACTGGGGGAACTAGAAATCAGAGGAAGAATTTAGAACATCCAGACTACTGCATTGCTGCAATCGGCTGGAATACTCAGGAGAGTCCTGGAGACCTGAGAAGACTTGTTTTTCCTCAGAATCCAGTGAAATACCATCATTGGTGAGAAAAACTCACAAGGAGTGAAATACTACTACTACTACTACTACTACTACTACTACTAATAATAATAATAATAATAATAATAATAATAATAATAATAATAAGGCTCTCCACCCTAGAGATGATAGAGATAGATTGTATGTGTCAAGAGAGGAAGGGGGAAGAGGTCTTGCCAACATAGAGGAATGCGTAGAAACCACAATCCAACAACTTGAAGATTACACAAGGAAGAGCAAAGACAAACTACTTATGGCGGCCAACAATAGTAGAAACGGCAGATGGACAAACAGAAAAACGACAAAGACTAGAAAACAAAAATGGGAAGAAAAACAATTATACGGACGCTTCAAACGACAGATAGGAGAGGTTGCACATGAAAAGACTTGGACATGGTTAAGAAAGGGAAACCTCAAAAGAGAAACAGAATCACTTATAATTGTTGCACAAAATAATGCCATAAGGACAAACTACATCAAAGCGAAAATTGATAAGACTCAACAAAATAGTAAATGTAGACTTTGCGGTAATATAGATGAGACTGTTAACCATATACTCTGCGAATGTAGCAAACTAGCACAACGAGAATACAAAACTAGACACGACTGGGTTGGGAAGGTGATCCACTGGGAATTATGCAAAAAATTAAATTTTGACCACACAACAAAATGGTATATGCACAAACCAGAATCTGTTCTTGAGAACGAAACGCACAAAATTCTCTGGGACTTTGAAATAAAAACGGATCACCTTATCCCAGCAAGAAGACCAGACCTAGTGTTGATAAACAAAAAAGAAAGAACTTGTCAACTGGTGGATTTTGCAGTGCCAGCAGATCACAGGGTGAAGCTAAAGTGAAAGTGATACCAATTGTAGTTGGTGCACTTGGAACAGTCCCAAAAGGATTAGAAAAGTGTTTGGAAAGTTTGGAAATCAGAGGAAGGATTGAAACCATTCAGAACACTGCACTGCTGCAATCTGCCAGAATACTCAGAAGAGTCCTGCAGACCTGAGGAGACTTGCTGTCACTCAGACTCCAGTGAAAGACCATCAGCTAACACTGATGTGAAAACTCAAAAGGAGCAAATAATAATAATAATAATAATAATAATAATAATAATAATAATATAGTATTACTTAATATCAACTTAATACCATATAATATAACCACTGTTGAACGCGATAAAATTGACATTGAACTCAAAAATACACCATATGATATACTAGTATTGCATAATACATAACATCAGATCTAATAATATCTTGATATTTCCATATATTATTCTTACGTTTCAAATCAAAAATGAAGTTCTCTAATAAT
>CM042158.1:53212241-53214741 GCA_023376005.1 Doryteuthis pealeii
GTGGCTAAACAGACCGATCTTTGAATGGCAGTCTCTGGTACAGTGATTGCAAACAAAAGGTGATACTTTCTGTCGGTGTTGGGGGTGCTATTGTCTCTCCTTCTTTTTAGCTCTCTTTTCTGTGGCGGATTCTTTCCTCTCCTTTTCACTCCTTTCTGTTCCTTGTTTGACGAGGAAGCGCCAGGTCGCACGGTCTACTGCACAAGCCTCCCATGTGTTTATGTCGATGTGACATGTCTTCATATATCTCTTGCAGACATCTTTGAAGTGTAGACGTGATCTCCCTACCGGTCGGGTGCCCTCCACTTGTTCACCATACAGTAAGTCTTTGGGGATGCGGCCTTTGTGCATCCTCCTGACATGGCCATGTCAGGAGGATATATATATATATATATATATATATATATATATATATAAACTAATTATTATAATGTTTGATATGTGGAGTAATGTAGAAACACACGGTATGTTACAATGAATGGAAGTTTAATACTTGTGATAATGTCGATGCTATAACGTTTCGGTCTTTTAGACCTTATTCAGGACACGAGCTGAGTTCTTGTATTGAAAGATTAGGTTCTCTTACTGACGAGTGAGTGTCTTGTGTGAGAGGGCAAGGGTCAACTGATGATGATGTGGAGTGAATTTTTGGTAGGAAGCAGATGTTTGCTATAGTTGTTGCTGTAGGGATGGTGTGTGTTTGGTCAGGTTAGGAATATGGGTTGAGTGTTTGGGCACCGACTAAACTCCGATTTTCATAAAGTCAACGTTGATAAATAAGATTTATTCTATGTAATTATTATTTTCACTTTAAATTAAATACTTATTGATAAACATACGTATATTCCTGGGGTATTGTAACAGAAAGAATGACGTAGTTTCGGTTATAGACATACAGCGATTCTCCTTTATAAGAAGATATGTTAGCTTCATAGAGAAACTTCAAAAAATAGATCTTCACATTAGCGACATTGGCTTTCTTATTTGTGAATATTTTTTTTCTTTCAAGCCATAAATCATTTTATTGAATTCTGTTGTCGAACTTTACCTTAAAAAGGTAATCTTAATTTAGCAAGAGTAAACAACATCCAATTCTTTAGAACTGACCAGACTATTGAATATTTAATAAACGCACAAAAATATTATTTTTCCTTTAGCAGTGGAGGTATGGAAAACTGTTATGCTGTCACAACATTTTTGGTTGACTTTTGATATAATTTATCTCATATATACATAAACAAACCTATGTACTTAATAGTTTAAAACAACATCAGTCCCCGCTCCAACTGTCAGTGGATAGTTGTGTCTAGTCACACATCGACACGTGTATTATTTTTGCTTTTCTTCATTATCTATTTGCCTAATACAAATCATTTTCACACAGTTGGGTGGTTTCAATTATTCCTATCTAATACTAATAATTTTACACATTTATATGGTTTCAATTATTCCTCTCTAATACAAATAATCTACTCCCAGTTATATGGATTCAAGTATTCCTATATAATACAAATGATGTGCACAGTTTTAACTAAGATATCAGTGAAAGTGTTAATATATATAAAACCTAGAGAAAGCCCTAGCACCTATATGATTTTCCCAACCCTATTGCCCTCATGGCAAGCCCCAACCCCTTTTTATCATATGGGTGCTAGAAGGATGTGACTGAGGGTCTACATGTCCTGGGAATGACGTTAAACTCTATCTGATGGTGAGGTTCCTGTTTTGGAGGTTTGGAGAATGTGGAGCACCCCTCCATCATCACCATTGCTCCCTGGTCCACTCTGACCCGGAGTGGTAGTACCTGTTAGGGTTCTATCTATGGGTTGAATAGAAAAATGTATTCATAAAAAAATTGTATTATCCATTAAGAATTGATTTATTTCAAAACTTTATCGGCATTAAATGACCTACTGAGGTTGATATGCCGTAAAACAAACCAAACCAAACAAAATATTGTCCAAAGAAGGGTATTAGGATCTGTTTAAAATTATTTGTATTTGATAGGATCGTGGACAAAAAATCATAAGAAACTATTCACAAAAACAATTGTATTATCCATTAAGAATTGATTTATTTCAAAACTTTATCGGCATTAAATGACCACTGAGGTTGATATGCCGTAAAACAAACAAACCAAACCAAAACCTAGAGAATCATTTGTTCAAATTTTTGGATGCGTGACAAGTCTGGATATTATGAATATCGTCAGGCAAGCCATAATAATTCATGAATGTCTCCTCAGTAATAGTGTTTACCATTAAAAGCAGTGACATAAAAAAGCATACATGCATGAACAATATTTTTCTATTTATTCCATCTTACATGAAGGAACAAAAAACGTTTCTTTAGTTTGTTATTTGGAAGACATCCCCCCCCCCCGGGACTGTGGCTTATGTCTTGACACGTTAAACATCACTTCTAAAAGAAAATGACACTGCATCGAGCTACGTGTAACCTTATTGTTTGGTCACGTTTGTCGGCCTCGTTAAATTTTCAA
>CM042158.1:53219741-53239741 GCA_023376005.1 Doryteuthis pealeii
ACACTCAATCCCATGATGAAGGTTTTGGAATAACACCGAAACCGTGGTCGGGAAACAACCTCTTTTACAACTATATATTTTTTCTCTCTATATCCCGGCTTCCATTCGCCTACTGTTGGATTAATAGATAATTTCTTCGGTCTGAGATTCAAATGCTGTTGCTATTTTTGCATGATAAGTATTTGTATGTGGCCTACCCGGTTTGATTGTCTCCAACCTCAGTAAGAGTATATTTATAGATATAAGTAATAGACAATTTATTGAAACTAATTATTTTTCACATATATTCAATTTCAAGAAATGCAATTCAGTCATAATCTGTATATTGTAATTAATAATTTAAAAATAATTCGTCAATAATTTACATGAATCAGAGATCTATTTAATTCTAAAATATTCAAATATTCTGAAATAGGGTTAGGGTTAGGGTTAGTAGTTATTATTATAATCTTATAATATGATTTTATGATAGGCCACATACTATAAGAGAGACAAGATTTCGTAGGCCACATCCAAAAGGTAGGCCACATACTATAAGAGAGGCATGATTTCGTATGCTACATTCAAGGGGTTGGGCACATACTATAATGGTACCTTTTATTTGTTTTTTTTAGATGTGTATAATTTAAAATTCTAGCAAACTTCCTTGGTAGGATAATACGAAATACATTACACGTTTATTTAAGTACCACGATTTTTTGTAAGTTGTGCAAGGTAGTATTTAATGTTAAGATATAAGTAACACATTGTCTCTTTAGACAGGACGCACTATTAGCGCAATGGTTATCAGCATAGGAAATGGGATAGCGACCCGATTTCAAATGTTTGAGGAAGCATCGTGTATCACTTCAAGCTAATGCCCTTGGGAATTGCATGGTTTATCTGTTCTCCGCACTAGTTATGGTTATGAACATTGTCTGCCCAGACAATGTTCATTAGCCGGAAATTCAACCTGCTGTAATTGATTTTGTGTCACATCCTGTCCGTTAGGGACAACTTCTTTGATAGCGGTCTATAGCAGCCATGGATTCAATTGATTCCTAAATGAGGCCTTGCTTCATGACTCACGGTATATTTCCACAATGCACCCGTTATTTTAAATTACTTACACCTCCTGCTAAAAAATTCGAATATAACACTCCATTACCAAACAGCGGACATCCCTGTTGGCTGAGACATTAGAATACACCGGCAGCACCTCTGCAGAGATGTAATGATCCCCAACGTGGTCACCTGTTGGCCGTGGTAGTGACTCGTGATGCTTAAGAATGGAAACCTGGTGGCTAGGCAGTACATGAAATGGCTCTTATTTAGGTTAGACAAGGTGTCGGAGATGTCCCCTTCGATCAATCGGCTGGTAATGTAAAGCCATAGTACCTATATGATTGTCTTAAACTTATGGCAGGCCTCAACCCCTTTTTATCATATACGTGCTAGAAAGCGGTTGCTGAGGGTATTAATATCTTAGGTATCACGTTAACGTGAAGTTCCAATTCTGTTTGTTTGGTTGTTTTTTTTATTGATTTTAACGGCATATCAACCCGTCTGGGGTTATGTAATACCTAACGATTAGGAAGTTATATATATATCTTGTATTTATATTTATACTTTTTAGTAATTGGTTTTAAAAATTCGTTAGCATTATTGGGAATTATGATTTGTTTCACGTCTAAATTCTATGGTATAATTTTATTTCCCTCAAAAAAGAGAGAATATCCTCCATGTTGACATTTTCAAATAGATCTTTCATGTTGTTTGCTTGAAAAAAAAAAGTTTTCTGATGTTAGCAAGAAACCTGCATTCCATGAATAAGTGTTTAACTATCAAAGGTGTTTGACGGAGAACGAAAAAGAGCAAGACATTGCCTTGCTTGCCGGGATCGAGCACGCGTCCTCCCGCATGCGAAGGTAGACGCGAGTTAGGCATCGGGCGGACGCGAGGTGCCAGGATGTTTCGGTAAATATGTACATAAGTAACGTGTGAGTCAAACGCGGGGCAGTAAGAAGTTGCAGTAGCAGGTTGACTGATGCGAACGACTGAGTAATTCTTTACTGTGATTTTTGCAGCTGCTAAACGAAAAAACGACGAGCGTGTTGACCAGGGGAAAGTTTGGCTTGCCGGAAGACTGTGGACTTGCTTGTTTTTGCCCCCCCCCCACACTCTCGTCGGGTGCTTGTTGATACGAACATCTATTCCCCCCTATATTTCCGCCTTTTCCATAGACATGTTCCCCATTGTGGTTGTTGTTCTTGTTTGAGTATATAGGAGTGCGTTAGTCTTGTATAACCAATGCGTAATCGGGATACAATGACTTGTTCCTTTCTAGACTTCCTTAAAGGTGATCTCCAGCCTACCAAAGAGGATTTGATTAGGATGAATTCATTGTGCATGTTGTTATTCCAGTGATGTTGACATTTTGTATGAAGGAATCTAACGATTTTAGGTTTCCAATCAGTATATTCCAATTTCAAATCAGTATATTCCAATTCTAGACCCATGAGATTGTGTAACCCAACAGATTCTGATTGGTTGATTGGTTTATTAATTTTAACGGCATATCAACCCGTCCAGGGTTATATCATGCCTAGCGGTTGGGTTGTTATACATATTGTGTATTCATATATATACATTTAGTAATTGGTTTTAACAATGTGTTAGCATTATTGGGAATCATACTGTATGCCATTGATTTGTTTCATGTCTATATTCTATGGTATAATTTTATTTCCCTCAAAAAGGAGAAAATATCCTCTATGTTAACATTTTCAAATAGGTCCTTCATATTGTTTGCTTTAAAATAATGTTTTCTGATGTGAGCCAAAAATCTGCATTCCATCAATAAGTGTTTGACTATCAGGGGTGTTTGACATGTTTCACATTGTGGTTGTTGTTCTTGTTTGAGTATATAAGAGTGTGTTAGTTTTGTATGACCAATGCATAACCGGGACATAATGACTTGTTCCTTTCTAGACTTCCTTAAAGTTGGTCTGCAGCCTCCCAAAGTCGGTTTGATTCTGACATACCGTAAATACACAAACCATTCAACAAAACAGCACATGCGCTGTACGGTCCCCTCGCATTGTTTGGAGAGTTATAACAAAAATGCTTAACTGGTTTGAAAGTTATTCAAAATGATTGGATGCATTCAAGAAATATTTCTATTTCAGACTTCACGATAATGAGATAGATAAATTGTATGTAAAATATATGCTACAACATACACATATCTCCGTGTGTGTGCGTATATATGTATGCGTTTGTGTGTGTATGTGTGTTTAGCGTATAAAATAGTTTTCTTTTTAGATTCTGTACTCGAATACATTTAAAATCGTTCTCAAGGAATTATGTTTGGATAATTCTTCGACGCCTCTTTTCGGCAATTTAAATGAATGAACAACCGTTTATCTATTTCATCTGGAAATTTGATTCAATGGTTTTAGTTTTCTTTTTTCTTTATTGTTAAAGAACAATTCTACTGCCGGCAGCAATTGTATACTAGCCGATGTACAAGAACAGCGTATTCAATGTTGTTGGCTTTGGGGGATTTTTCCTGTTGTATCCTTGAGGTGGGAAAAGATACACAGCAAACACAGAGTGCGTGAATATGTATTTTATTCAGCACTTTTAACATAGGACAAGAAGTAGTACAATCACAAGACAAAACGTACAAAATGAGGAGCTTCAAATGTCTGGAGTTGACGCAGGAAAAAAGTGCATACATACATTCTGAAAAGGAAAATCAGTGTCTACTATTTAAAATATTGGATACAAATCATTCAATGCTGTTACTATGTAAATTTTATTTTCTAATTATCTTCACGAATATGAATTAAATCTTTATTATTTTCGCTCAAAAAGCAAGATCTGGTGAGAGTGAATGTGTATACATATATATATATATATATTGACTTAGCCGTAAATTGTTTTATGTTCATAGTTTCAACCGCACATACACACAAACACACACATACATACACAGTGTTGTATCCTTGAGGTGGGAAAAGATACACAGAGAACACATGGTGCGTGAAGATATATTTTATTCAGCACTTTTAACATAGAACAAGAAGTAGTACAATCACAAGACAGAACGTACAAAATGAGGAGGTTCAAATGTCTGCAGTAATTTCGTCCGAATATTTTCCCCGACTTCTGTCACTGCTACGTCGAATCTTATATGGCTCTGGGTAAGTCCATCTTGTAGGGGTGTTAACTCCTCTACAATATTTCCCAAACTTAATGTAATGTTGTTGTTATTGCAAATAAAACTAAGTCATTCAAAAGCAGCAGTTTCAAGACGAGGGGAGATATCAATTTTACGCTGGACACCAATCCCAGTATTTATCTATCCCCACGTATGTACGTATGTATGCATGTATGTAAGTCTGTAAATTAACTTCTGTTCTTAAGACACATATGGTAGTGCATAAGCATAAGGTTTTATCATATGATCCATCTGATACAACGGGAATGACGTCCTTCCTATTTGTGAATCTGCTGCGGGTTTGATGAGACATTTGAGGGCTCATGAGAGGAAAGGTTCTGGTGGTGGGTTTATTGTGAGGGACGTCAGTGATCAGTAAAGATTATGCTATTGCTATGTATGTATGCGTGTATCCATGGTGAGCACAAGCATCACATTTTACAATCTGATCCATTAGATAAAAATTATGCTATTGCTATTCATCTCTCTCTCTTCTCTTCTCTCTCTCTCTCTCTCTCTCTCTCTCTCTCTCTCTATATATATATATATATATATATATATATATATATATATATATATATATATATATATATAGTGACAAATTTGAAAAAAACGTTCATAAAATGAGTGATATTTTGAACCTGTGTTTTTCAAATTTTTCACTATATTACATACTGTCGGATTCACTTCCATTTTTCTCTTCACACACACAAACTAGGCTCGACTATATCGTAAGATTTTCCCTAACTGTAGTTATTACGGGGTGGGGGCACTCTTGTCATAACAGTTATTATCGTAGAAAATTGATTGGGCCAACTGGGTTCAAATCCTAAATGGTTAAAGATCCCTTAAAGATGAGAATATATATCATTATGTGTGTTCCCTTCTGAGCTATTAGCACTATTTAGCTGGAAATTATTTCGCTTTCATGTTCTGATTTACATTGCCGCCGCTATACAATCATATCTTGTTCGTACATCCTCTAAACATTTAACCCGAAACAGAATTTAGATACGCTTACTTTTTCTTTTTAAGTAAATCTTTTCATTCTTTTTTTTTCGTTTTTCCTCGGTCTTAAAATTTATTACTTGTTTGTGTGAGTCCATGTTTTGTTTTGTTGTTCTTGTTTTGCTTTGTTGGGTAATTTTTTTTTTTCAATCCCTGGAGCCTGTGGTGACGGCACGATTTTAGTTGGACATATTTTTCTGATCCATCTTCTGTTTTCCACTCCGTCCCTCGAGTTTCGAACATGTAAATGAATTAAGAAAACCACACATCATGTCTCTATCTTGCTTAAATCCAAAAATCGATAACCAGTCTATATCAGTAGAGGGGTTTTCTATGCGTATATTGACATTGATGTATGTAGATTATTCTTATATATATATATATATATATATATATATATATATATATATATATATATATATATATCAACCCTCCGCACTAGCAGGATGTGACACAGGTCAATTTCTTAAGTGGAGTTTGACAGGTTTGAATTCAGAGTTTTCCTTCTCCTAGACCGGTTGCCTAACCAAGGTTGAAGAGCCCAGTCCGCCTTACTATTTACCCATAGCTGGAGGGAGAGTAAGATTCATATGTTTCCCAAGGGTATTAGCGCTAAGTGAAATTCAATTACCACCTCCAGGATTTGAACTGAGGACGACGAGTCCATTTCCCATGACTTTAACTATTACACCACGCACTTCCATATTATTCTTTATATAAAGTGTGCTACAATACACCACTTAAATTTATAGACTAAGCAAGGTTACGTGGTTAAAACTTCAGCCAATCAACAGCCCGAAGTCGTGGCTGGTTGATTACATAATCACTGATACAGAGAGGCGTCCATTTGCAATCATTGACGAAGGACTTGCAATACTGAGGAGCACCAAGGAACCACCAAATGATTCTTTATCAAGGATTTCCGCAGGACAAGCTCTCTTGCTTGAAGCCTAAAGGATGGCTCATAAAATCGTAACAATTGCTAACAAGGTATTTGAACTGCTCTACTAATTAGACCGACCTGTTGGCTAGGGCGTTAGAATATACTAACTGCACCTCTGCAGAGGGGTAAGACTCCCCCAATGGGGCCACCTGTTGGCTGTGAGTAGTGACCCGTGATACTTAAGGATGGAATCCAGTTGGCTGAACCCTGATCACCGACATTAATGCCATGTTACTAAAGACACAGCTACGCTCCAACCTTTTGGTTGGGGCTGTAGAATACACCGATTTCACCTCTGCAGACTGCTAAGCGTCCTTTAAGAATTAATTTAATTTAAAACATTGTAGGCATTAGATGACCCACTGAGGTTGACAAGCCGTAAACCAAAACCAACCAAAATTACTAATTTGAGAGGCTTAAAATGTGCGAGATTATATATAGAAACAAATAATTCACCCTCCGGGTACAAGTATTCAAGTTTTAATATGATTAAATATTATATTGAATTAGAAAGTCTAATGAAATTAGATAGGAACGCAAAAAAGACTTCACTCATTTTTACTTTATTCTGATTGATTTCAATATAAAATTATACATAGTATTTATTTTAATACTTTTCAGAATAGAACAATAATCAGTAACATAAAGTTCTTATTCATTAAATACGGTTTTATTAAAATCGGAATTCAAATTATGTTGCATACCCTCTTCATTACTTATTTCTTTCTTACTCTATTCTTCTGGCCGTCTTTGGAATTTTATAACATCTTGTCTTGGTCTGGAATCTTCTAAGGTCTGGACTTTCTTTTGTTATGTTCTTGCTGGCTGGTCGTCCTGGATTCATTTCTTAGTCTTGTTACCAATACATTCATCAACCTCAAGAACATATTAATCATATAACTTTATTTCCTTAACTATACATTTCATGTAACTAAATATCTTACTAACATAGCGGGTGTGAGTTCCAGTTTTAGGCAGGACCTAAAATGGTCGACTTCTCTGCCTGATGTCTAACTGAAAACTGGGGGCTCAAAAAGGTCCCACGTGACTTCACATATTTGGCAGGCTTCTGTAATTTTCCATGGAAGGACCCGGCCATGATATGAAAAGGGTCATCCCCTCAGAATTACAGGGGACAGACAATAATCTTATGCAACCGCATAGATTATGTAACAATTATTCACACCATATGCTAGATTAACATTTATTTCTTAATGTTATATAACACACATCGCAGTATTTTAAACACTATAACAATATACGCAGTATTGATGCAAATCTATCTCAATAGACCTTAATAGAGACATTGTTAATAAATAAGATGATAATAAAGATTAATTAAAGATTATTTAATTACTAACCATTGGGAATATACATAAATAAGTAAGGGAATTGTGACGTTGATGGTGAACTAGTTTTGGTTAAAGACAGACCGATACTTTTTTGTACTTTTTACATATTGAACTAAACGCAACAGCTCTTAAGTAAACATATCAAACCTTATATTAATTAGATTATATCCATTACAATGTATATATATATATATATATATATATATATATATATATATATATATGTTGAAAGAATCCAAAGAGATACCGACACCAAATCTGTAATCGAAAACCACGAGTACAGATGGATAAAAAAGATAAAAAGCATTCATCCGTTTGGCTTTAATCAGAAAACAGACCAGTCATCTTAACAAGAGCAATAAATCTGTCTACAAGTATGAGGGTGGCCGATGTCACCTAAATAAACAAACACTGACCACCACATATCGAGCAAGCCACTTTTGACCCAATTAAAAATCTAGAAGTCACGCACACAGTACCGAAATATATACACACACCCACATTCTCACACACATATGTAAACACACACATACATTTATATGTATACACATATAGTCATATACACAACTCCCATGAACCCCCCTCACATATATAAGAGCATTAAAAAAACAACCCACCTCATAGAGGTTCTTCATTGAACAAATGGACTTGCTACTACTAACACACTCGTCTACCTGGATTTTAATAGCATGTCAAACCCGCAAAAACACTTCAATTTTTATAGTTCGTCTATAATGCTCCCTTTCAAAAAATCTATAAACAATTTCTTCAAATAAGAAATTTTCTGCTGACGATGACCTAAGGTCGAAACTAGTTGAGAATAAACAACATATAAGAAATATTCCTGATTGTCTTATTACTTTCTGTTCATACTATATATATATATATTATATATATATATATATATATATATATATATATATATGTGTGTGTGTGTGTGTGTGTGTGTGAGTGTGTGTGTGTGTGTGTGTGTGTGTGTGTGTGTGTGTGGAAGGGATAAATAAATAAAGGAAAGAAAATGTTGAATGGATGAAAATGGTTTAACGAAATGCCAAACGTGTTTCAGGTGAGAGTTAGTCCATGTACACATTGTATTCTATTCATTACTATTTCAAATATGAAATAAAATAATGATAATAGAAAGATACAAACATTTTAAGTTTACAAAGAAAGCGGCCTTCCTCAGGACAAGATGTCTGATATTTGAAGTTAAAAAGGTCAAAATACAGAGAATGTAGAAGTATTCGACAAAATAATTTTTTGAGACGCTTACGGATGTAGAATAAAGAATATTCAGTGATGAGTGACATTTGAAAAAAGGGGAATTTCAAATCTTCGTAAATAATATTATTGACTTGTGCAAGAAAGTTAAAGTAGAAAGTTGAGTTCATGTTATCATTATATAATTATATTTGTTTAATAATTCAATGAATCTTTGAATAAGTATTGTTAGGTTTGCTATGATAAACATACGTGTATTTATCTTGGTAATTAATTAATTTATTAATTTTTAATATAATCATAGTAATCATTGTTATTTATGTATTATATAATTATATTTGTTTATTAATTCAATGAATCTTTGAATAAGTATTGTTAGATTTGCTAAAATGAGCATACGTATATTTATCTCGGTAATTAATTAATTAATTAATTTTTAATATAATCTAAGTGATCATTGTTATTTATTTATTACATAAATATATTTGTTTAATAATTTAATGAATCTTTGAATAAGTATTGTTAGATTTGCTAAGACGAGCATACGTGTATTTATCTCGGTAATTAATTAATTAATTAATTTTTAATATAATCTAAGTGATCATTGTTATTTATTTATTACATAATATATTTGTTTAATAATTTTAATGAATCTTTGAATAAGTATTGTTAGGTTTGCTAAGATGAGCATACGTGTATTTATCTTGGTAATTAATTAATTTATTAATTTTTAATATAATCTAAGTGATCATTGTTATTTATTTATTACATAAATATATTTGTTTAATAATTTAATGAATCTTTGAATAAGTATTGTTAGATTTGCTAAAATGAGCATACGTATATTTATCTCGGTAATTAATTAATTAATTAATTTTTAATATAATCTAAGTGATCATTGTTATTTATTTATTACATAAATATATTTGTTTAATAATTTAATGAATCTTTGAATAAGTATTGTTAGATTTGCTAAGACGAGCATACGTGTATTTATCTCGGTAATTAATTAATTAATTAATTTTTAATATAATCTAAGTGATCATTGTTATTTATTTATTACATAAATATATTTGTTTAATAATTTAATGAATCTTTGAATAAGTATTGTTAGGTTTGCTAAGATGAGCATACGTGTATTTATCTTGGTAATTAATTAATTTATTAATTTTTAATATAATCTAAGTGATCATTGTTATTTATTTATTACATAAATATATTTGTTTAATAATTTAATGAATCTTTGAATAAGTATTGTTAGATTTGCTAAAATGAGCATACGTATATTTATCTCGGTAATTAATTAATTAATTAATTTTTAATATAATCTAAGTGATCATTGTTATTTATTTATTACATAAATATATTTGTTTAATAATTTAATGAATCTTTGAATAAGTATTGTTAGATTTGCTAAAATGAGCATACGTATATTTATCTCGGTAATTAATTAATTAATTAATTTTTAATATAATCTAAGTGATCATTGTTATTTATTTATTACATAAATATATTTGTTTAATAATTTAATGAATCTTTGAATAAGTATTGTTAGATTTGCTAAAATGAGCATACGTATATTTATCTTGGTAATTAATTAATTTATTAATCTTTAATATAATCTAAGTGATCATTGTTATTTATGTATTATATAATTATATTTGTTTATTAATTCAATGAATCTTTGAATGAGTATTGTCATTATGCTTATCTTATCAAACCAGACATCACCTGCTTATTCGTCCAATTCGGAGTGGTAGTACATGTTAGGGTCCTATCCATTTAAGTAATAAGTAAAAAAAGTAAAGTCGTCGGGGCGGCCTAATGTCGGTATCAGCCAATCAGCGAGGGAGTATATATCCCCTTTTCACTAGCGCTAGACCAAGGAGATTATCTTAGCGTCTGAGGTGGAACGCCACACCTACCATCAGCTACTTACTTTACCGCACATATCCCTGTGCTACTCATACGCTGAGTTAGCGAGGACCGGTATCGAACTAGGAACCTTGTGGTTTCTAGCCGAACGCTCTACCGACTGAGCTAACCCGGCCCTAAAATCAATAACAAAAGAGATATTTTTTTCAATACCCATCGAGAAATAATCCAACAAACATCTTCGGAATAAAATAACCCAATAAGGATTGTCATACCGTAAAATCCAACAAACAAACAAGGTAAAACTAAAGCACACTCTTTTATTTTACCTAATAAAACATCTACTTTACAGTTCAAACCGTTCTTACCTCCCCATGGACGCCGCTATTTCCCTTACATCAAATAGAAAACATTTGGGATAAACCCTTCTCCATAACCAACCATTTCCCTACCCGTGTATCCTGGCTATGGAGACTTCCTGCGTTCCAGTCTTTGACCTACGTTTAATTCGGTCTTCATCACATGTAGGTAACCTGTAATTTCCCTACCAAAGCTAAAATCTCATCGTTCTAGAGACCGCCCACCAATTACAATTGAAGAGTCACTGTGTTAAACTGCAACAAACAGTGATATTTTCCCAGTTCCAATACCAGCTGTTTAAAACCGTTTTGGTAGACATAATGGCGCGATTATTGGTACCACCGAATAATTATCTATTAAATGCTAGAAATACAGGGGTAATCAAAAATGGTAAAAAATCGCCCGAACATTTTTTTCACTTAAAGCATTAAACAAGGTCAGTGGTCTCAAAAACGTAGCCCACCCATCATAGGGGATTAGAATATGCAGATTTGTTGCCTTAAAGAACGGTAAGTTGGTTGGTTTATTAATTTTAACGGTATATCAACCCGTCCAGGGTTATATCATGCCTAGCGGTTGGGGTGTAATACATATTGTGCATTCATATATATACTTTTAGTAATTGGTTTTATCAATATGTTAGCATTATTGGGGATTATATTGTATGGCATTGATTTGTTTCATGTCTATATTCTATGGTATAATTTTATTTCCCTCAAAAAGGAGAAAATATCCCCAATTTTAACATTTTCAAATAGATCCTTCATATTGTTTGCTTTAAAATAATGGTTTCTGATGGGAGCAGAAAATCTGCATTCCATCAATAAGTGTTTAATTGTCAGGGGTGTTTGACGTGTTTCACATTGTGGTTGTTGTTCTTGTTTGAGTATATAAGAGTGCGTTAGTTTTGTATGACCAATGCATAATCGGGACATAATGACTTGTTCCTTTCTAGACTTCCTTAAAGTTGGTCTGCAGCCTCCCAAGGAAGGGTAAGACCCGCTACAAAAACATAAACTAAGTTTCGTGCGTATAACACAAAACTGCGTATGATTGTGCGACTCTAGATCTAGGTGTCTGAAGAGTCTGAAGAGTCTGGAGAACTCATAAAATAACATCACTCCCAGGTCCACTTTTATCCGAAGGAGTAATACCTGTCTGATGGAAATGATCTATGAGTCGAATAGATAAGTTTAAAAAATTATTCGCACGAAAAAAAAAACCCTCTCCGGATGGTATAAAAATTAATTTTTGCCACACTCCTTCGTAAAAATACGTAAACAGATCTTTGGAATCTTATATTTTTTAGATAATCGACATAAAATAGTTTTCATGTCAAAATTCAACAAATAAGTTTTCTTTCTAATAAAACCAAATTTCTAACAGTTAGATTTAAATTAATGCAAATATTTAAGTTTTTTTTTGTTTTTTTTTGGCGGGGGCGTCTGTTTTGATTATCGTCTGTCATACAAAAATAGTAAAGATTTCTTTTTCACCGCATAATAAAATATAACATTCAATATAGAAGAAGATTATGTAACTATTTCTTGTTTGTAAATAATTTTCTCGTACAACTCTATACGTTAGATAAATTTGAATACATATTAAAATTAAGCAAACTATGTAAATCAATAATGCCCTGCCTGTATTTTTCTTTAAGAAGAGCGCAAATATCAAAGTGTAGAGAGATATGGTCCATACCACCCTCTTATAGCACTCAGAGAGGTTGGTCACTTATCGTCACCATCTACGACTCCGACTCCACCAAAACTGACTTCGCATCATCCTCAACAACTGTTGGAGGGATTTCGCCGCCAATATTTGGTCGAAGTATGATAACAAATAATAAAAAAACGTTAGCAGCCTTCATAATGGTTCAGAGAAGACCCAAAAGTACACGGATTCCAAATGTAAACTCTTTTCAAGATGATAACATTTAAAAAATCATGAGAAAAATTTAAAATTAAAGTAAAAAAAAACCTCTAAAATAACCAGGATTCCGTTATTTTCAACAAGATCTTTTTGAATATATATATATATATATATATATATATATACTAACCCCTCCACACGAGCAGGATGCGACACAAGGTCAATATATATATATATATATATATATATATATATATATATATATATATATATATATATATATATATATATATCAAATGTTTCCTTGATAGGATTCAACCAAAATTGTGAAAACAAATGTGCATATAACATGTGTTATGATTTTAAATTTACAGCGGATTATAGATAAAGAAAAAATCAGACTGAAGAGGCAAAGAATTGCTGAAATAAATTTATACCTGTACCAAGATATACATTTACTCACACACACACACACACACACACACACACACACATATATATATATATACATTAATGAGGTGAATGATTAAAATTCTGAGCCCTCTCTCACTCTTAACTGGTGTTCTCTCTCTCTCTCTCTCTCTCTCTCTCTCTCTCTCTCTCTCTCTCTCTCTCTCTCTCTCTCTCTCAGTCTAAATGTTTAAATTGCATATCCCATATATTTATCAGCCTTTATCTGTTCCAATATCTCACGATACATCATACCCATGTCGAAAAAGGGGCACACCAGGAGACAAAGAATTGCCGAAATAAATTTATATCATTTCTTCACACACACACACACACACACACACACACACACATACATATATATATACATATATATATATATATATATATATTATATATATATATATATATATATATGGGTGGGTGATTAAAATTCTGGGACCTTTCTCACTCTCAACTGGCGTTCTCTCTCTTTCTCTCTTTCTCTTTTCTCTCTCTCTCTCTCTCTCTCTCTCTCTCTCTCTCTCTCTCTCTCCCTCTCTCTCTCTCAGTCTAAATGTTTAAATTGCATCTCCCATCTATTTATCAGCCTTTATCTGTTCCAATATGTCACGATGCATCATAGCCATGTCGAAAAGGGTGCACTCCATTCATCACTGTCATTTGCCGGCGTTCGCTCATGAAGCTTAAATAGATGAAACTACCTCAAACCAATTAGAAATACCCACTCTTGCGGAATTAAGATATTAGCTCCCATGACGTTTTCGACATCGTCTGCGGCCCGAGAACGGCGGGAGACGGAAGACAGGCAGAGTGGTAGGAAGGTGACATAGACACAACCCGTTCGGCATCGGCGTGATGCCTTTCCACACCCTGCAGATGTTTTGTAAAGTGCTTCTTTTTTTGCAGGGTGAACTCCAAGCTGCAAGGGTGTCTAATTGATCGCCGCTGGTTTATTAAATAAACAAACTCTACAAGGGTAATTCAATAAATATGGTAAAAATTACATGGGGTTTCGGTTTCAGTTGCTTTGTTTTACGGTATATGTGTGCAGTATGCATATGCATTGGTGTAAAGAATACCCAATATGGATATTTTAAGTCTAGCCACACTGAGGAGAAGGAATACAGGCAGAGTTGTTGGAAGGTGACATAGACACAATCCGTTCGGCATCGACTTGATGCTTTCCACACCCTGCAGATGTTTTGTAAAGTTTTCTTTTTTTTTTTCTTTTTTTTTTTTGCAGGAGGAACTCCAAGCTGCAAGGATATATAATTGATCACCGCTGGTTTATTAAATAAACAAACCCAACAAGGGTAATTCAATAAATATGGTGAAAATTACATGGGGTTTCGGTTTCAGTTGCTTTGTATTACGGTATATGTGACACTAATATACATACTATATGTTGGAGTAAAAATACCCTATTTGGATATTTTAAGTATAGCCACACTGATGAGACGTAAATGTCAAAAACTCGATGTCTGTTGATAACTATTATATGCTCCCAAAACCCAGTAGGTGTCTCTAGAGGGGACTTAAATTGAACTTTCACTGCTTAGCGTAAGACATTACTCGTCTGTTGTTAACAGACTTAAGTTCTCTGGTGATTTTAAACCTACATCTACGGAAGTATGTATCATTTAAATGTTCGCCTCTTACTGACAGTTACAGCTGACGGTAAGGAGCCGGGCTGATAAAAATTCAGTCAGGGTTTCGCTCACGGGTGAAGTAGCTGTTAAGTCTAGCCCACACTGATGAGACGTAAACGTTTGAAAACAATATGTCTGTGGATACTATATATATATATATATATATATATATATATATGAGAATGAACAAGATGGAATGAAAACACCACACAATGCTGTTAAAGAGAAAACTATTTATAACATAATCATAGCTGATATTGATCAATATCTCGATTTTACAAAAATATTCTTCAGAGCCCGTTTACTCCGTGGTGTTTGTGATCGGAGATAAGAGTTAAAATGAAAATCGAAATATTAATCAATATCAGCTATGATTATGTTATAAATTGTTTTCTCTTTAACAGCAGTGTGTGGTGCTTTCATTCCATCTTGTTCATTCTCATACTGTCGGATTCATTTCCTCTCTTTTAACTTATATATATATAATTTTAGGGTCGATTTTCATAAAAACAACAATCCTAACATTAATAAAATAACATTTAATACAGTTAATTATATCATAAATATTTTCAACAACTAAGACACTAAACTTAGCATCCCTCAAAAATATAATAGACTCTCCTAATTTGAAAGCGCAATAAATAGATGAACGGATTCAAATGAGAAGATAAAGGAAACAGCCCTAACAAACTAACTCCGCCCCGATGACGACCGGCTAAATAGTCGAAAGCGTTAGGGTAAAAAGTATGGGGCAGTTCCTTTACCAGCTGGATCCTGAATTACGAAAAATGACTTAAAGACTTGAAAAACTAAAGAATGAAGAAATATTCCGTAGTGTTCAACCGTACTTGCTTAGGCAATATATATATATATATATATATATATATATATATTTATATATATATATATATATCAAACTTGTTGTAAATCCTCGCGGTGAGAAAAAAACAGCAAATAGTTTGATTGTAAAAATATACTACCAAATCAACCGGGAAGAAAAAAAATTTGTAAAAAAGAAAAGACCAAGATAATCGTACCAACAAAAATAATCTATTAGTACAATATCTTGCCAAAAGAAAAAAACAATTTATATGCATAATATATATATATAAGATATATATATATACATACAAACCCGCCAGTAATAAGTAAAAAATGCTCAATACCTAAGTAGAGCAAATAATAAAGATAACTCTAATGAGTCAGACACTACTAAAAGTTTCGCTTAATGCTCTTCAGGGCTAGGAGTCGGATCTTAGCCCTGAAGAGCATTAAGCGAAACTTTTAGTAGTGTCTGACTCATTAGATATATATATATATATATATATATATGTGTGTGTGTGTGTGTGTGTGTGTGTGTGTGTGTGTTTGAGTTCCTCTATCTGTATATATATATATATGTTTGTATACGAATTAAAAGAAAAATGCGTAAGAATATATATGTGCATGTGCGTTCATATGTATATACATATGTGTATAAGTGTGATTATATTTTGTAAATTCAGGGAAGCTATTAAACAGAAAGTTAAAAAGAATATAATAATAATGCCTTCTCCTCTGGAGACAGAATGTCGGAAGTATTTTTTAAGTATCCACATTTTTAAGAGTCATAAAACTCTGGAAGTAGAGGTCAGTGAATCTTTGTCGGGTCTCGGAGACACAGAAGAAACTCCGGATCTGGAATTCCCGGTGCAAAAAAGTTAAGTGAGATTTGAGAGGAGATTTGGGCGAGAGCGAGATTTTGATTTTTGAAAAGAAAAGAGAAGATTCTTAATTTCAGAAAAGCGAGCCGAATGGAGTTAAGCAGGTCTGCCGGACAAGCGGCCCCGATGGCCCCGGCTTTGCTCACAGTATGAGAACAATTGAGAAAGTAGCGTATAGTAGCAGATTCATTGAGTAAGAAGAGGGGTGCTATATGCGCTGAGTTTACCCCCCCCCCCCCCCGCCTCCGACAAGAAAATGTTGCCCGCTACCTTTGTCTTTGATGCAATGGAGAAGAACACAAAATAATGCATGGGAAGAAGAAAAAGACCTAGAAAGAAAAAGAAAAGAAGAGAAAGAAAGAACAAATGAGAAGAAGAAAAAGAAAGAAAGAACAAATAGGAGGAAGAAAGAGAGAGAAAATGGGAGGATGGAAGGTAGAAAAAAAAGAAAGAAAAAAAAATGGAAGAAAAAGAAAGAAAGAAGAAATTGGAAGAAGAAAAGGAAAGAAACAATGGGAAGAAGAAAGAAAAAGAATAAATGGGAGAATGAAAGAAAGAAAGGACAACTGAGAAAAAGAAAAAAAAGAAAGGACAAATTTAAAGAAGAAACAAAAAAACAATTCTGAAAAAGAAAAAAGAAAGAAAGAACAAACAGATAGAAGAAAAAGGACAAAAGAACAAATGTGAAGAAGAAAAAGAAAAAAAGAAAGAAAGAAGAACTGTGAGGAAGAAAAAGAAAGTGTCTAAGGATCCCATAATCTCACAAATATCAACCCTCTTCTTTTATAACTAAAAAAACTCCAAATGGCACAAGGCAAGATTGCGTCCAACCTTCATGATAGCATAGAAATCCCGACAGCTGAACAGCTGCCAAGAAACAAGGATTCCACCCGATGTAGTACCGTTACAGAGATAAGTATATTGAATATTTCTTTATCCCCAGATCATTCGCTCCATTAGAAGTAAGCGCCAAAGTGGACAAATCATCTCTCCATTCATAAGAGAGTGCAAGAAGTAACGAAAAGTTGACACGTCATCATCTCATCTCCATTCCGACGAGGTGAGGGCAAAGTTAACAAATGTATTTAATACATCTATCGAGTCCGACAAGAAGAGCATATTGTTACAATATCTATGTGACACTTGCCCTACGATGCAAGGCCCCTGTTTTATCGTAGAGATCATTGGTTTTATAATCAATCACAGTACCTACAGCACATCATCCGTGATTTTGGGTCATCAAATACTGAATCAACCCCAAAACGGAAATTGGCACAGGAATCAGAGCCTATATACCAACCCTACTGATAGTTTAATACTGCTGGTCAAAGACGCAACAGGGTAAGGATTTTTATAAGCCACTTCGTGTCCACTTCTTTCTTGTGTTTTTTTATTGAAATGTATTCATATTTTGAATATATTTAACGAAATGTATCTTAAATACTTCTAATGAATATGTCCTCGCTATTTAACTGAGCATAAATAAAGAAACGTAGAAATATTGAAGAGAGTATTAACTAATCTTCCGGCTTGATTCCTATTTTAAAGGCTGTATATGTACATATATATATATATATATATATATATATATATAATATATATATATATATATATATATATAATATATATATATATATATATATGAGGAAGAATGAATAAAAAAGAAAGAACAGAATGGATAATAAAAGATGAATTTAATCAATATCGCTTACACATGTGTTTTGGTCAGTCCATCTCTGTGTACACGTTTCAAACTATTAATAGCATTTTTTTAATGATAATAATAGTTTAAACCGTGTACACAGAAATGACTGACCGAAACACATGTGTAAGTGATATTGATTAAATTCATATTTTATTATCCATTCTGTTCTTTCTTTTCTTTATCCATTCTTCCTCATATTGTCGGATTCATTTCCAATTCCATTTTTTACACACACACACACACACACACACACACACACATATAATAATATATTATATATATATATATATAATTTTGTTGATATTGATAATCTAGTTTCTCATATTTAAAATAAGGTTCTAATATCCGCGACAGAGCATTTATACTCAAGTAAGTTTAGCGTAGTCATAAATTCAACGGAGATTGGTAACAGTCAGTTTCCCGCCTATTTAATTTTAAAACCAAGTGCTTTATGTACGATCGTATTTCCCTCTAATGTGTGGTGCATTGAATGTTATCTATTTCTTACTTTGTGCAATTTCTTAAATAGAATTGATAACACCAGTAGAGGCGTTAGAGTTTTCTTTCCACGCAGTTACACCAACTAATTGTAAACTTGCATTAAGGCCCCACAACCTGTTCTTGATCTATCCATTGCAGGCATTCTAGACAGGTGTAGATAGCATTTTCGTCTGCTTTGGTTTGTGAGAAATATTTTTGACAAGAATATTGTATTACACAGATCTTGTTTAAAAAACTCATTTTACCGGCAAGACAGATAACAAATTATTCATGGAGTTCATTATAGAGCAATACAAATTAACAATGACTGTCATATATATATATATATATATATATATATATATATATATATATATATATATGAACATAGTAATAAGACAGGAATGTTTTTATGTTATTGATTTTTTTTTAAATATACATCTACAAGTTTCGACCTCAGGTCATCATCAAGAGAAAATAAAAGAGAAAATAACAAGTCACAAAAAATTATTTTTAGAAAGATGTACAGGCAAATGTGACTAGTCCATTTCTTTATTGGGAACCATTTTCTGGTTAAATTAATATGTAAACCCTTGCGGTAAGAAAAAAACCTGCAAATAGTTAGATTGTAGAAATATACTACCAAACTTCACCTAGGGAAAAAAGGAAAAAAAGAAAAGGTGGTCGTACTATCCGAAAATAATCAGTTAACACATGGCTAAAAGAAAAAATACTTTTACATATATAATGAAATTATATATATATATAATATATATATATATATATATGTGTGTGTGTGTGTGTGTGTGTGTGTGAAGAAAGGAAGTGAATCCGACGGTATGTAGTATATTAAGAAAAATGAAAAAACACAGGTTTAAATGGGTTAAGTGGTGAGTTTATTGGCCGACGCTGGAGTGTTTCGATCTATTAATTAGATCATCTTCAGGGCATTTGTTGGTATATGGAAGGTGATAACAAATTATTTATCACAGAATAACGAGAAAAGCGAGTGGTAGTCATCGTTATTCATCTGTTTAAAAATTTTTGAGGTTTGAAAAAAGGGGACGGTTTGAAATATGACGTCAATATTCTATTTTATGGCGTGAGTATGGGACGGTGTAGGTGTGTGTATCGAAAGGAAACATTGTGCATTTTTTACTACATATATATATATT
>CM042158.1:53242241-53270002 GCA_023376005.1 Doryteuthis pealeii
TTTTTGTTTGTTTTTTCTTTGTGTAATATATATATATATATATATATATATAATTATAATATATATATATTATATATATTGTCATCCACAGGCACCTTGTTTCGACATAGCACGTTTCTTCAATGTGGCTAAACTTTATCAGACTACCTCCAGCCGGGAGTATAACCCCATGTCCATCAGCACTAGAAAGAAGCAGAATTTTAACAGATGAATACATACATATATATGTTACAGTCACTTAGAGGGCTCATATCCATAAATAACAATTACACGAATACCTTGTATTTTAGAACACACTGCGCTGTGTCATAAATGAATGACAAAGGCAAGTAAAAATGATATTTTCAAAGAAAACTTTTATTGTGCTCTCGTAAGACTAGATCAATTTTCTAAACAAATGTTGCATAATTGTGTGGTGGTGTGGGTTTTTGACAAGCCCTGTTGCAAGAATTCTAAGTGGCCATTGTTTTTCTCATTAGGTGATGGAAAAATACCAGTAAACGGTTATGCCACCAACTGACCCCAAAGGCGAGAATCCAGCGAGTCACGTTTTAGTCAGTTAGGTGATCAGTTTCCACCTAAATGGTACGCAGAACAGAAGTATTCTGCCGAGGTTGGCTCAAAATGGGCAATGCAGTAATAAAATCTTTGATCAAAGAAAAATGAAGTCTTGTTGTTAATTAATGCATGACTTGAAAAGAAGCCCTTAGTTAGAAACAGCCAGACAAGAATTTAGAAAAAGATACAAGATGACAATTGGCCAAAGAAGTAAAGGAAAGTGCACTAGACGATCATAGCCGAAATGGAGAAGATAGAAATAATGTTGTATACCCTTTTCATTACTTTCTTCTATTCTTCTTCTGACATCTTTTCTATCTTACGTCTTCTTCTAGTGTTTGGACTTCGTCTTGGTGACTTCGTCTTGGTGGTCGGTCGCACTTAACTCAGTTTTTCTTCTAGATCAGTCTTGTTACCAAGACATTCACCAACCACAACACCATGTTATTTTCTTAAGCTTTTATTTACATAACTATACATTTCATGTGACTAAATATCTGACTAACATAGCGCGCGTATGCAGTGTGAGTTCCAGTTAAGGCCGGACATCTTCTGTGCCTGACGTCTAAACTGAAACTGAGGACCCAACCAGGTCCCACGTGACTTCACGTATTTCGCGGGCTTTCTGTACTATTCCATGGAAGGTCCCGCCCGTGATATGAAAAGGGCCATCCCTTTAGAATTACAGGGGATTGACAATAATCTTATGCAACCGCATAGATTATGTAACAAGAAGAAATGGAAGCAAGTAAGTCACAGTCTTAACTCTCTCCCTGTTTCTCTCTCACTATCACCTGTTTCATAGTCGAGTCATCGGTGAGGGTTACCTGAGTCATCTGTGGGGTTATCAGTTTAACCGGTAACCCCACAGATTTTATCTGATGAGGAGGGTGGCTAGACATCCTGCAGAACGAAAAAAACAAGACCTGTTCAAAGGGCGGAGTTCGCTATTAGCTCAACAACCATCTAGAACATTATTTTTAGGAGTGTTGAACCCCTTATTCCTTGTTAGGTTATCCATCTAGGAGAAGGACAACTCTGATTTAACATCTTCGACTGACATGATTACCAGTTATTTTGTCACTGGACAATAATCATGAACATTTAGAGAGTGGTATTCGTGTTGTACAAGCGTTTACCACTGCACTATCATGATGTACAAATGTTTCCTTCTTTCTTTCATCTATCAACCTCTCAAAAAGTCCCATGGCGATGGAGGTGTGGCAACGTGTGCAGACCTCATCACCTGAAGTCTCTCTCTATCACATGAGAACTCTCGATGTATATACCCAGCAATGGGCTATATAACACAAATCCTGAGATATATTTCGAAGATTACCCCATATCTTTCACTGGAGTCTGAACAACAGCAATTCTCCTCAGTTCCCTGGGACTTACTATTCTAGCTCATTTTAATAGTGCTATGGTCTAGAATTGTCTCTTGATTTTTTTCTCTTGTCTTTACTTCAACAAGTGTTTTCGTAGGTGCGTCTCGTATTTGAGAACACATTTCGTAGTATCATAAATGAATGACAGAGGCAAATAGAAATTATATTTTCAACGAAAACTTTTATTATGCGCTTGTAAGACTTGATTAATTTCCTGAAGTTTTGAGACTTTTTTTATATATAAGGTAAATTCCCACTCCTACTTATAGACTCGGCGATAACCATGTGACCAACCTATTGGCCAACACTGGCAGTACTCTGCTGCTGATATTATTATTTATACTGGCTGTTCTAATTTTAGCTACTTACAACTATTTGAACCTTCGAGGACGACGGAACATAGGATTATATCACTGGACCTTTGACACTACGTAGGATTCCAAAACTTAGGACTTATTCACTTACCAAATGATTCTATAGTTCAGGACTTACTTACTTTAAGTCCTTTTCAACTGGCCAAAGGATGGCAGTCAGATACTTAACATGAAGAAAAAGCAAAATGAGTTTATTACTTTGAAATATGTGCTTGAATAGTCATAGAAAAGAGAGGCCGTATTTTTTGTTATAGCACGAGGCGCAAAAAACAACATAAACGCATGAAAGAAAGAGAAGCGAATACAATCGAACATTCGCAATTTTCGATGGTTAAATCTTCAAATATATTTCGAAAACATTTTTAGTATTATCTGCGTTATTCGGGCTATTGTCCTTATCTTCATTGTTATCTGTACAACGTTTCGGCCGATATTCCCTCCAGCCTTCTTCGGGTATTTCTTGTCGGACTTGGGAACCTTCTCGGACTCGGGAACCTTCTTTTCGGACTCGGGAAACTTTCTTGTCGTAATCGGGAACCTTCTTGTGGTAATCGGGAGCCATCACGGAACTTTGAACCTAACCCTTTACACAATCCACGGGGGTATCCTGTTCTCATTCCGCTAACCATAGCTAGGGTAGGGGCATTAAGCTGTGTTATTTATTATTCTATGTAACTGCTGCCCTTGATCAGGATTGAACCTGTAATCTAGAGATAAGTGTTCCTGAGTCCGAAAAAAAGATTCCTGAGTCCGAAAAGAAATACCTGAATAAGGCAGGAGGGCATATCGGCTGAAACGTTGTACAGATAACAATGAAAATGAGGACAATAGTCCGAATAACGCAGATAATACTAATCATCAAGCCTCATCTCAAACATTCAGAGAAATAGAACACATTTTTTTCCTTTATAAAATTAAACAATAAAATCCGCCAACGGAATCAATGTACGTGGTTTATTTAATGCTTAAGTCATATTTCTAAATAAAAAGTAGTTGTATTATTTAATGCATATCTCGGTGAATTAGGGGTTTATACCTTTTCCAGTGGTATTAGTCGGAAAGGTAACGTGTCGAACTCGCCTACCCACTATATTGCAGTCCAGCACGTTAGCCGCTATGCTGCAAAGAATATACAAGTTATTTTTTCACTGGGGTCTGAGTGACGGTAAGTCACATCTGTTCTCTAGGACTTAAGATTACAGCACATTTTAATACTGCTTTGGTCTAGACTTCGATCTTGATTCTTTCTCTGGCCTTTACTTCTATAGGTATGTTGATACGACTTATATTTATGAGAACATATGTTACTTACCGCCACTCAGACCCCAGCGAAAAAATAACTTGTATTTTCTTTGCAGCGTAGCGGCTAACGTGCTGGACTGCAATATAGTGGGTAGGCGAGTTCGATACGTTATCTTTCGGACTAATACCCCTGGAAAAGGTATAAACCCATTCTTTACCTAGATATTTCATTAAATAATACAATTTCTTTTGGATGGCCTCGATTCTTCCTCTTGCCTTTACTTCGTCAGGTCTTTTCTATATTTGAGAAGGCACCATGATGGATCACACATGAACAAGAAAGGCAAGTAACAAAAAACATCCTTTCAAAGAAAACTGTTATTATGCGATTGTAAGACTAGATTAATTTTTAAAAATCTAAAAACCGTCTGTTAAAACAACCGTTTGTTAAATGAAAAACATGTCTTTTCTTAATCGATATCAAAAAGGGGGTGCCTAGAGATCATATGGTCCTAATTCTCCAAGTATATTCTAACATTTCTAGCTCAGTTTTATATTGCTATGGTTTGGATGGCCTCGATTCTTCCCCTTGCCTTTATTTCATCAGGTCTTTTCTATATTTGAGAAGGCACTATGATGGATCACACATGAACAAGAAAGGCAAGTACCAAAAAAAAATCCTTTCAAAGAAAACTGGTATTATGCGATTGTAAGACTAGATTAATTTTCTGAACGAAAAGCAAAATAGGTTTATTACATGAGAATATCAATTTGAATAGTCATTCAATAGAAAGGCCGTATATTTTGTTATAGCAGCAGGCATACAAAAAATAATATGAATACATAAAAAAAAGAAAGAGAATCGAATATAATCGAACGTCCGCCATGTTTAATAATTAAATCCTGAAATATTATCCGAAAACATTTATTTTTTTTCCTTTGTAAAAATATACAATAAAAGCCGCAAATGGAATAAATCTCCGTGTGTTATTTAATGCCGAATTCATCCATCTAGATAAAAAGAAATGGTATCATTTAATACATATCTGGGTGAATGAGGGGTTTATACATTTCAATCGTAGGAAGCGCGTGGTGTAATGGTTAAAGTCATGGGAAATGGACTCGTCGCCCCGAGTTCAAATCCTGGACGTGGTAATTGCATTTCACTTTGCGCTAATACCTTCGGGACGGGGGTCCAGTGAGCTTCGGCCACTGGTCCGGTGAGATGGTAAATTAATAGCGTCGATCCCAGAGGGCCATCCCTCCAGGCAATACCTGCCCCCTTGACAGGGCTGGGTTTATTGCCCAGCGCCTGAGGCGCCCCCCTTGAGGGGGAATGCCGACGGGATCGACGCAATTTTTCCACCTGCCACCCATGAGTCTCGGCTTGTGGGTGGTCCCACATAAATAGGGCCTTCGTGCCTGACCCGGTACAAGTGGGGTACTGGGAAAATAAAACCCTTGGAAAAGGTATGAATCCTACTCTCTCTCCAGCTATGGGTAAATAGCAGGGCAGACTGGGTTCTTTAACCATGGCTAGGTAACCAGTCTAGGAGACGGAAAACTCTGAATTCAAACCTGTTGAACTCCGCTTAAGAAATTGACCTTGTGTCGTATCCCGCTCGTGCGGAGGAGTTGGTAAATTTATATACTCAATCGGTATTAGTCTGAAAGGTAACGTGTTCGAACTAGCCTACCAGGACGTTAGTCACTACACCACGAATAATACACACTTTTTCTTTGTTCACTGGAGTTTGAATGACGGTAAATGACACCAGCTCATTGGTAAATACTATTATAGCTTATTTTAATAGTGCTATGGTCTGGAATTTTCTCTTGATTCTTCCTCTAGTCTTTACTTTTCCATTTCTCGTGGTGTAACTTGAATTTATGAACACATTCTGGTGGCTCATAAATGAATGACAGAGACAAGTAGAAGTTTTCTATTTAAAGAAAATTATTATTACTAGCAAATATATGCACCCTCCGGGTGCAAGTATTTAATTTTTAATGTAATAAAATATTGTATTAAATTAGAAAGGCTAATGAAACTAAATAAGAACACAGATAAAAAGATTTGAAACAGAGGGAGTAATAATAAAAGATTTGAAACAGAGGAGTATAATAAAAAATGGAACAACTGAAACTTACTCTTCCATCACTCTCGTCTTTCATTGTTATTTTTTCTAATTTAAGTATTTAGTTATAAAAGGAAGTAAAAGATAAAATTACAGTTATTTTTATCTTGTTAATGGATTTCATTTAAGATTCATTGAAGAGATTTTTGCTTATATTCATTAAAATAAAACAAACAGTTAGAAATCAATAATACTAAGCACATAATTATTAAATTCGATTTTTTAATATTAATATGCAAATTAGCCTTCCCGTTCACACTGTAAACCGCTATTTTTTTTGTATATATAAATATAATTGCATTTGTCAGTATGTAGACATAGTTAACAGTATTAATAATGTAAGACAATTTTTATTAATAATTGAGGTTTAGATAAAATAAAATCATGGAGAATGTGATGTCAATAACTAAGAGAATTGTGACTTGAGTAGGAATATAGTTTCGGTTACAGACAGAAAAAACAACAATCTCCATTATAATAAGATGCGCTGGGATGACGAGGTAAAATTTCTGAAGTAAAAGCAAAATGGGTGTATTATGGGAATATCATTTTGAATAGGCAAATAATAGAAACCATATATTTTGTTATAGCAGAAGGCACAAAGACAACATGAATGCGTCAAAGAAAGAGAAGCGAATACGATATTTTACAATGTTTAAATAATTAAATCCTGAAATATTAGAAAATATTTATTTCCTTCTTTTTTGTAAATATATACAATAAAAGCTATAAAGGAATACATCTTTGTGGGTTATTTAATGTCGAAGCCAACCTTGCAGATAAAAAAAAATGGTATTATTTAACATATAGCATGATGAATAAGGTGTGTATATCCTTCAAAGATTATTAGTGTGAAGGGAAACATGTTTGGGCGACCTGAGTTCGAACCCTGATGCTTTTGTCCTGTACGTTAGTCATTAGGTCAGTAAATCTAATCAATTCTCGGACCATATTACCTTTAGGCACCCATTTTTGATCTCGATTAAGAAAGGACATGTTTTTCATTTACGCCGTCAATATCCAGTTGTTTGTTGGGGGTTATAGTTAGGGGTTAGGATTAGGATTTGGGTTAGCGGTTAGTTTTATAATTCTAAAAAATCTAAAAATTGTCTGTTAAAACAACCGGACATTGACGGTGTAAATGAAAAACATGTCCTTTCTTAATCCAGATCAAAAAGGGGTGCCTAAACGTCATATGGTCCCAATTCTCCAGGTATATTATAACATTTCTAGATCATTTTTACATTGCTATGGTTGGAATGGAACATGTTAGCGTGACTGGAATTTTCGAATTCGCATACCAACGATGTTTCTGTCCAGCACTTTTGGCCAATACACCACGCAGATAATTTTTTTTTTCACTGGGGTCTGAGCAACAGTAATTATCCTCAGCTCTCTGGGACTTGCTATTCTAGCTCAGCATTAACAGTTTCTATGGTATAGAATTGTCGCTTGATTCGTCCTCTTGCCTTTACTTCTCCAAGTCTTTCTAGATGTGACTTTATTTGAGAACACACTATGGTTGGTCACAAATTAATGACAGAGGTAAGTAAAAATGATCTTTTGAAAAAGAATCTTATATTAAGCGCTAGTAAGACCAGATAACTTTTCTGAAGAACAAGAAAAATTTGAAATTTCTCTGAATGTTTGAGCTGAGGTTTGATGATTAGTATTATTCTGCGTTATTCGGGCTATTGTCCTCATCTTCATTGTTATCTGTACAACATTTTCGGCCGATATAACCTCCAGCCTTCTTCAGGTATTTCTTGTCGAATTCGGGAACCTTCTCGGACTTTGGTACATTCTTTTCGGACTTTAGAACCTTCTTTTCGGACTCGGGAACTTTCTTGTCGTAATCGGAGTCATCTAATCGTACACTGGCCTAGTGGATAAGGTAGTTAGGTTAAGACCGTTCTAAGTGACAGTTATCTCTAGATAGCAGGTTAAATCCTTGTCAGGGGCAGCAGTAACATAAAATAATAATTAACACATCTTAACGCCCCTACACAGCTATAGTTAGCGGAATGAGAACGATATCCCCGTGGATTGAATAAAGGGTTAGGTTCAAAGTTCGTGATGGCCTTCCGATACGACAAAGAAGGTTCCCGATTACGACAAGAAAGTTTCCGAGTCCGAAAAGAAAGTTCCCGTGTACGAAATGAAGGTTCCTGAGTCCGAAAAGGTTCTTGAGTCGAAGAATGTTCCCGAGTCCGACAAGAAATACCTGTACAGATAACAAGAAGATGAGGACAATAGTCCGAATAACGCAGATAATACTAAGAAAAATGTGTTTATTTCTTAGAAATATCTGTTTGAGTAGTGATAGAAGAGAAAAGGCGTATATTTTGTTATAGCAGGAGGCGCAAAAACTGGAGTTCAAATTCGCTTCCCACAATGTTGAAGCCACTACGCCAACCAGTGACAAATTACAAACTTGTTTTACACTCTTCGTATAAATGCTTTGAAATTGTGTGAAACTGGAATTTTAATAAACTTCTGAAATAATTATAATGTACTAATTATAATAATCACTTTCAGATTTATATATAATATTTATATCTGAATAGATTTTCAAAACATCTCGCGAACAAAACGCCGGCACGGGACCTAACAGAGTTTCACTATCTTTGCCGAGCAGAACTTTACATCTTTGCCGAACGTTTGCATTTACATTAAAACATTCAACGGATTAACATCACAGTTGAGTTTAAACAAATACAGATGAAATTAAAAAAAAAAATCAACTCTCTAAAGATAGGCATAGCCTGAAAATATTAAGGGAACAAAACGGTTTGTGAGCATGGAGGCATTACATTTAAGAACTTATCTTTTTAAGAAGATATTGAAACCAATCCAAAAAAATTATTCCAATAAATTGCATTAAGGACTTATCTTTAAAAAAATATTGAAGTGGGCCTTAAAGTTTATTCCAATAAATTCAGTGTTTCTGGTATTAAGAAGGTTTTAAGTCCACAACCCATTTATTTCATTCTATGGTATACATGCCACGCACACACACACACACACACACACACCATATATATATAAAGTCGTCGGGGCGGCCTAAAGTCGGTTTATCAGCCAATCAGCGAGGGAGTCTATCCTTTTCACTTGCGCTAGACCAAAGAGATTATTTTAGCGTCTGAGGTGGAGCGCCCACACATACCGTCAGCTCCCTTACTTTACGCACATATCCTGTGCTACGCTGAGTTGGCGAGGACCGGTATCGAACTAGGAACCTTGTGGTTTATAGCCAAATGCCTCTACCGAATGAACTAACCCGGCCCTATATGTATTTGGGAAATTATATAATTTTTTGGTTGTTATAGAAGGAGAAACAAATGGATGAAATAAATGAAGATCAGATAATTGATGTTAAAGTTTTTTCTTTTTACTGAGATCCTGAGTGATTATAAGTCTACTCAGTTCCAAGGACTTCCTACTTTAGCTCATAATAATACTCCTATGTCGGGTATTCTCTCTTAATTCTTCCTATGTCCTTTACTTCTCTGTGTCTTTTTTTTATAATTACAGTAAGAATCCTTAGTTCCCGTTATATTCTAACTTTTCCAGCACATTTCGATATTGCTATGGGTTGGATGGTCTTGGTTTTCCTCAAGCCCTTACTTCTCAATGTCTCTTTTCTGGGTGCGACTTCTATTTGAGAACACACTTTCTGGATTTTGGGGCTGGTAAGACCAGATAAATTTTCTGTAAGAACAGAAGCAAAATGTGTTTATTACTTGAAATATCTGTCTGAATAATCTAGAAGAGAAAGGCTGGATATTTTGTATATCAGGTGGCACGAAAAGTAACATGAATATATAATAGAGAAAAGAACCGATACAATTGAACATTTGCAATTTTCGATAATTAAAAAACTGAATATCATTCGAAAAAACATATTTTTTTTTTCTTTGTAAAAATATACAATAAAAGCCGCAATGATATCAATCGTCAGGGGTTATGAAATACCAAACTCATCATTTTAGAATACAAAGTAATTGTACTATTTAACACATAGCAGGTGATTGATTTTTTATTTATTTTTTATTTATTTATTTATTTCCCATAAATACAATATAGGGGCCGGGTAGCTCATTCGGTAGAGCATTTGGCTATAAACACAAGGTTCCTAGTTCGATACCCGGTCCTCGCCACTCAGCGTAGCACAGGGGATATGTGCGGTAAAGTAAGGAGCTGACTGACGGCGGCCGTATTTGTGGCGCTCCACCTCAGACGCTAAAATAATCTCTTTGGTCTAGCGCAACAAGTGACAAAGGGGGATAGACTCCCTCGCTGATTGGCTGATACCGGGACTTTAGCGCCGCCCGACGACTTTTTATATATTATTATATATATAATATATATATATATGTGTGTGTGTGTGTGTGTGTGCGTGTATACCATAAGATAAAATAAATGGGTGTGAACTTAAAACCTTCTTATATACCATGAAACACTGAATTATTGGAATAAACTTTAAGACTCACTTCAATATTTTTTTTAAGATAAGTCCTTAATGCAATTTATTGAATTAATTTTTTGGATTGGTTTCAATATCTTTTTTATAAGATTTTTTCTAAGAATATTATTCCGAAAGGGGACGTGTTAACGCTACTGGTGTTCGAACGTGCAGTCATGCATCTTAGACATCTAACCACGACGAAAACCCCAGTTTATTCATTGGAATCGACTGACAGTAAGTCTCCTGAGTTTTTCCAGGATTTACTATACTAGCTATATTTTAATAGTGCTATGGTCTAGAATCTGTCAATTCTTGATTCAATCTCCTTTTTCGTTTGCTTTTCTATATCGTTTTAATAGCTAACAGTATGTATCCTCAGTTCCCTGTTATATTCTAACTTTCCTAGTCTTTTGATTTTTGGTATGGCTTGAAATGATCTCGGTTTTCCTCAAGCCCTTACTTCTCAATGTATCTTTCTAGGTGCGACTTATATTTGAGAACACACTTTCCTGGATTTGGGGCTGTAAGACCAGATAAATTTTCTGAGAACAAGCAAATGTGTTTATTACTTGGAAATATCTGTCTGAATAATCATAGAGAAAGGCTGTATATTTTTGTTATAGCAGGAGGCGCAACAAAATAACATGAATAATCAAAGAATAAAAGACGAATGCAATCATATATTCGCAATTTTCGATAATTAAATACTGAAAATCATTCGAAAACATTTTTTTTTCTTTTTATAGAAATGTACGATAAAGCCGCAATGATATCAATTGTTCAGGGGTTATGATTTGGTTTGTTTTGTTTTACGGCATATCAACCTCAGTGGGTCATTTAATGTCGATAAAGTTTGAAATAAATCAATTCTAATGGATTACAATTGTTTTTATTAACACATTTTCTATTTAACCCATAGATGGGACCCTAACATGTACTCCACTCCGGTCAGAGCGAACCAGGGAGCAATGGTGATGAAGGGGTGCTCCACATTCCCAAACCTCAAAACTGGAACTCACCAGAGTTTAACGTCATTCCAGGACATGTAGACAGCAGCCACCGCTTCCTAGCACCATATGATAAAAAGGGGTTGGGACTTGCCATAGGGCAATAGGGTTGGGGAAATCATATAGGTGCTAGGGCTTGACGTAACCAGCGATTGATCGGAGGGGGCCTCTCCGACCGCCCGTCTAGCCAATATAGGGCCAAAGTGGAGGCAGGTCATGAACTGCTCATCCACTTGGGCTCTATCCTTAAGCATACGGGTGCCACCATGCCAAACAGGTGGCCCCTGGGGGGAGTATTACCCCTGGGGTTTATGAATATATCAAACTTATCATTTAGATACAAAGTTATTGTACTATTTAACACATAGCAGGTGATTGAAGTTTTTATAATTTTCTGAGGATATTATTCCGAAAGGGAACGTGATAACGCTACTGGTGTTCGAACTGCAGTCATGCACATTAGACACTACACTACGAAGAAACCCCAGTTTATTCATTGGAAACCGACTGACAGTAAGTCTCCTGAGTTTTCCAGGATTTACAATACTAGCTCATTTTAATAATGCTATGGTCTAAGAACTGTCTCTTGATTCTTCCCTGTTCGCTGCTTCTCTATGTCGCTTTTAATAGCTAATCAGTATGTATCCTCGTTCCCTGTTATATTCTAAACTTTCCTAGCTCATTTTGATTTTGGTATGGCTGAAAGGTGTCTGGATTTTCCTCAAGCCCTATACTTCTCCATGTCTCTTTTCTGGTTTCGAGTATATTTGCGAACAACTTTGTTGGATTATGCGCTAGTAAAGACTAGATCAATTTTCTGAAAAAGCAAAATGTGTTTTATTACTTGAAAATATCTGTTTTTAATAGTCATAGAAGAGAAAGGCCGTATATTTTGTTATAGCAAGAGGCACGATAAACAACATGAATATATAAAAGAAAAAGAACCGAATACAATTGAACATTCGCAATTTTTCGATAATTAAATCCTGAAATTTATTCGATAAACATAATTTTTTCTTCTCTTCTTTTGTAAAAATATACAATAAAAGCCGCAAATGGAATTGCGGGAATATAAAGAAAAGAAAAACGTTTCAGATTATCCTGCGTAAAAAGAGAGAGAAAAAAGAAATTTGAAAAAAAAAAAGAAACGATGATTTTCAAAAATGGCTGACTCGATCCATTTTGGTCACGCAGATCAGTTAGCGTATTGAAAAGACATTTCTGGTTGCGATGCAAGAATTTAAAATAGAACGCGCAACGGAAGTTGAACGGAAGACCAATGGACAGCGATCACGCAAGAAATATTAATTATAATAGAATAGGGCAGCTCGGCGTCGTGTACGTTTTAACATGATAGAATCTCAGTTCATTGATTCTGTGTACTGGGATCGATCTACACAGATCCTCTCTCGCACTGCTCATTGTCTGTTCAAAATCTTATCACGCACAGTTTATTGTTTTAAGGGCACACAATGCTGGTGAGAACGTTCTGAACGAGGCTATCCTGTTAGATTCTGATCACAATTTTTAGAGGTCTGTTCCCTGTTGGTAAATGCCTAATTTAATTTCTTTGTGCAGAAAGTCTGTGGTATCTAAATCATAGTCAGATAATAGTGTAGTTTGGTAGATAATCCTTGTAGTAGAATACTGTTGTATTCCTTGAATCCTAGGGAGAAAATGTGTAGTTTCAGTAGATAATCCTTGTATGCAGAAATTATGTTGTTTCCTTTAAATCCTAGGTGAAAATAGTGTAGTCTCAGGCACGCTCCTGTAGAGAAATTATGTTGTATATCTTGATATCCTAGGGAAATAGAAATGTTAATTTCAGTATATAATCCTTGTAGTACAAAGTCTATAGTATTCCTTGAAATTCTAGGGTGAAATAATTGTTTCAATAGATAGTCCTTGTAGTAGAAATCTGTTGTATTCCTTGAAATCCTAGAGAGAAAATTGTGTAGTTCAGTAATAGTCCTTGAAGTAAAAATAGTGTTTATTCCTGAAATCCTAGGGGAAAATAGTGTAGTTTCAGTACATACCCTTTGCAGAAAAAATTATGTTGTATATTTTTATAATCTAGGTAGAAAGAGAAGTAGTTTCAAGAGATGCTCCTTGTAGTAGAAATTCTGTTGGATATCTTGAAATCCTTGGTAGTAAGAGTATAGTTCCAGTAGATATTCCTTGTAGTAGAAAGCCTGTTATATTCTTTGGACTCCTCTTCTTTAGAACTTCATTCCAAAGAGTCCTATTTGCAATTGATTTGGGACAAATGCATTCTATATCGTTTCTGATTGGTTAGTGTTAACGGATCCATGCTGCTGATGTTGGAAAAGCTCATAAATATGAGAGGAGATTTTTCATACATCTGTCAATGATATTCTCAGAATATCATATAATAATAGCAAGAGGTTAACTATTTATTGGGGAGAGAAATGGAAAAGGCAGTATAGAGGTTTTAAAAATAAATAGAAAGGTAAGAGTTACTGCCCTTGGCCAGAAAAAGGGGTTAATTCCCTTAGGTTTGTTTTGATTCAAAAAAATAACCCGGGAAAAAATTAATAGAAGCAGACGGTATTTAGAGACGACAGAGTTCAGAGACGAATTGGACAGCAGAAGGAATAGACGGTTAGAAAATGGAGTTGAATCGGTAACAAGACAGACAACATTAGGAAGGGAAAAGATGGAATAATTAAGAATGGGAATTTTGGATTGAAAGAACAAGAATTATTGCCACTAAGTGATTTATTATGTATTTATCAACAAAAAAAGTTTAAAAAATAACTGGAAAAGAGTTTATTATTTGAAGACAAACCGAATTGATTTGAAGGGAAAGAAACGAAAGGAGTGATTTAAGGAAACGGATTTAAAGAGGAAAAAAAAGGAGGAACTTATATTCAATAAAAAATAAGAAGAGAAAAGAAATAAAAAAAGAGGAAATTATGTTTTAACGAAAAAAAAAGTATTTTTGGACTGTTTATGAACTTTTATGTATTTGCACCCGTTTGTAAAAAAAAAGTAAATAATAATTATTTTTTATAAATATCACAACCTTAAGGTTTATTTCCGCTGTCGTTCATCGCAAAAATGTATACACACACACACACAACACACATCTAAAAAATGCACAATGTTTCTTTCGATACACACACATACACCGTCATATCCATGCCGTAAAATAGAATATTTGACGTCATATTTCAAAACCGTCCTTTTTTCAAACCTCAAATTTTTTTAAAACAGACTGAATCAACAATAACTACATCGCTTTCTCGTTATTCTGTGATAAATAATTTCTATCCCCTTCCAGTTACCAAAAATGCCCTGAAGATGATCTAAATAATAGATCGAAACACTGCAGCATCGCCAATAACTCACTACTTAACATTTAAACCTGTGTTTTTTCATTTTCCTAATATACAGAATATATATATATATATATATCTATTATATATATATATATATATATATAATATAATATTGATATATTGAAAAAATCAAAGGATGTTTACAAATGCATGGGCCTCATCAGGAGAGATGTGCAAACCGTTTCTCTCCTGATGAGCCCATGCATTTGTAAACCTCCTTTGTTTTTTTCAATGTATCATAATTCACACTGTCGGATTAATTCCATTTCACACACACACACACACACACCACACACACACATATTATATATTATACATATATATATATATATATATATATGTATATATGTATATATATTTCTATACTGACTTTCTTTTATACAGGCTTTTTATTTGCAGCAATAAATGTATCCTAATTTCAATGAACCTTTAGTCTAGAAACTATTTTTGTTAGAAGATATAAATCTATTCAGTTCACTTATCTAATATTCTCTTCAGAGATTCGTTCATTTTCATAATATCTCCAAGAGTGGGTCGATGGAAATCCATCAAATCGAGAGTTCACTTACCTCAGAGTATATCTTTGATTGGCATATAGCACAATACATATATGTTTATCCGACAAAAAAAATAAAAAAAAATGCGACGATGCCTACGATGAAAAGCGATACAGGAAATGTTAAATCACGTGTCATCAAGAATCAGAGACTAATTCTCTCGTTTCTTCTGTGGAAAGCTTTTAAACACAAGTCTAAATGGAGATTCTTGAATTTTCAGGTTCGATGTTTTATCAATTTCGACATCTTTTGCACAAATGGTATCAAATAGATTTGTCTGTTGTTTTTTGAAAGTGATGTTTATTTTATATTGTGTTATTTATTTATTTATTTGGATGGAATCGTTCTTGGCAGATTTTTCACAAGAATTTAATTATAAGTCGTTGTTAAGTTGAGCAGCGGAAACTATAGCGAGTTGAATTCGCGTGAAAGCATGACTCTGTTCTGTAACATTTAAGACCGTGGTGAATACGTGTGTCTTTGTGAGTAGTTGTGTGTTGTGTGATCTGCTTATATGGGTGATAGAAAGAAAAAAAGAAATGAATATTTACATCTATGAAAATAAATATCAAGTGTCATCAAGTATAATCAACAGACACACACAGACTCTTTCTCTCTCTTTCTTTCTCTCGTCTCTCTCTCTCTCTCTCTCTCTCTCTCTATATATACTATATATACTAATATATATATATATAATATTCTGTTGGATCATTTTGGTATATATATATATATATATATATATATATATATATATATTGTATATAGATATTTACCAACTCTCGCCGAGCAGTATATGACACAAGGTCAATTTCTTAAGCGGAGTTCAACAGGTTTGAACTCAGAGTTTTCCTTCTCCTAGACCGGTTGCCTAACCAAAGCTAAAGAGCCCAGTCTACCCTGCTATTTACCCATAGTTGGAGGGAGAGTAGGATACCCAAGGGTATTAGCGCTAAGTGAAAATGCAATTACCACGTCCAGGATTTGAACTCGGGGCGACGAGTCCATTTCCCCTGACTTTAACCATTACACCACGCGCTTCCTATCATTTTGGTATATAAGGTGTGCTGCAATCCACCACTTAAATTTGTAAACTAAGCGAGGTCACGTGGTTTAAACCTCAGCCAATCAACAGCCCTATCACGTGATTAGTTAACTATTTAATCACTGATATTGACAGCCGTCCATTTATTCCACATAGACAAACGGACGTAAAACACTGTGGAACACCAAGGAACAACAAAAGGATCATACCCAATATCAAGTGACACCAAGGAGCAACCTCATGTTTCTTCACTAAGGAAAGCGCTCTGCTGAACACAAGGGATCTCCCCTTGACAGTGCTTTGAAGCTTAAGAATAGCTACAAAAATCTTAACACTAGATATATATATATATATATATATATATATATATATATATATTAATATAATATTTATTTATATATATATACATATATATATATATATATTATATATATTATATATATATCCCAATTGTCGGCTATCGCCATCTCAAACAGTCTATAAAATCATGTTTGTTTACTTTCATACTGTCGTGCAGAAAGTCACCGCAAAAATGTAGTATATATCAGTTTAAAAACAAACGAGTACATTTGGAAAAGCAGCTAGTGTAATGGTTAGAATCCTCCGCCTGTCAGCATAGCAGTCAGGGTTCGAATCACACACAGAGCAGTCTCCTGTCTATAACCTCATTATGCCTATATATATATATATATATATATATATATTTTATTATTATTATTTTATCTAATTGGTTGATGTTGAGTCCACGTATACGCCTTTATAAATGAATTTATGTGTGTATCAATTTTGTTCTTGTCAACTTCTTTTGTGATATCAGGAATTATAAAATGTTATAAAGTGAAAAAAAAAAAAAAAGGAAAAAAACGGTTAAGTATTGGAACTGTTTTTTGTCCGTTTCACTTTATTTTTACCAATATCTCGAGGACATTCACCTTTTTATCAAGATATTTTTTACAACTATAACTGTGTGGAAAAATGAAATGAATAAATACGTGAAAAAAATGAAGGAGAAGGGTTTTAGGGTTAAATCGAACTTAACGGACCTAAATTCCATCATAGTATGTCACCTCACTGAAAAAAAAATCAGGGAATAAATGGAATTTAATGAAGTTTTCAGTGTTGATATATCAAGGAATAAAAGATTTAATGCACGAGTTATCTTATTTAAAACATTTTACATTGTTTCTTTGAGAGGTAACAGATTCTTAAAGATACGTGGTTCAAAGTTAACTAACCTGAAAAATTTAAAAGTTTTTAAATAAAATAACTGGTGCATTATATCTTTTATTCATTAATATATCAACACTTAAAATTTTATTAAATTCGGTTTATTCCTTGATTTTTTGAATTCTTTTTTTATTTAGTGGGTGACAATTCGGATCTTGAAAATTTAGGTCCGTTAAGTTCGATTAACCGGATTTGTGTTGATTACATTACTCTGTTTAAAAAATTGCGTGACGTTATCACCCGAATTTGATTACGGCGATTATCTTTCGAAATTTGCATGTATGATGGGATATGTAGTCTGATAGTATCAATATTTGCCCGCTCAGAAATTATTCTATTCAAATAAAAAGTCCTAATTTTGATCTAATGTGAAACCTTTCCGGTGAATTATAAAAATGAACTACCATCAGTTTTTGCTGGCTTGCGGTGTGGTGAGGAGCTGTTGTGATACGTTTAAAATAGGCATAAGAGTTAAAAAAATGCCCCCACAAAAAATATAAATCTTCATTATATTGATAATAGAGAAAAGAGAAAATGTTTCATCCATCCTTCCGGTTTTTGTCTGTAACAAAAAATTCGTCACTGCTTACGTCCACATCTCAACCACCACCCTGGTCAATCGTTTTCTCGATTTTTTCAAGCAGGCAACGTGGACTATGAATTTCGAGTACAGTTAAAGCAAGATAGATACCAACTTTCAAAATTTCGACAAGCCATGCTACAAATTTAAAGACAGTTCCTCCAAATTGTTTATTTTTTTAGTGATTTGTTAAGGTAGAATGCTGAACTCAGATTGAATACTAATAGGCATCAACTATTTGAACACTGGTATTTAGACTAATAAAATTCTTAAATTATATTTAACGATTTGATTTTAATTTAATTACATATTTAAAAAGTATATGCTATACATTTCAAATTTTGTTTTATTTTTCTTGAATCAGCCGCCCTTTAATTAATTCTGAGTGATGTTACTCCCTAAGCTTGTTTTTTAGCGCACGGGTAAATTTCGGAAAAAACTCGCTGGACAGTTATGAATTTTTTAGCTAACACAGACCAACAAACAAAATATCTAAACACACCAAGAAAAAGACATAATATAGAATATATTTTACGACAAAAAAATCTAATTTTTAACAAGACATAGCCTCCGGGGTTTTTTTGTTATTTCTGACTAGCATAGTATAAACCAAATTTTTTGGAAATCTGAAAGTCCGAGAGAAATTATTTTGTGATTTAAGCCCATAAAAAATTCTTTATCATAATCTACACTGATAGGACAAAATTTCAGAATAAATTGAAGTGATCAGCCTGGACCAAATTATATAGAGAGACAATACGGAGAAAAAAAGATTTTAGACATTTAAAAACCAGCATCCAACACGATGTTGGTATTTAATGAACCGCATTAAACAGTGATAATTCACAAACGCAGAGATGCGCATTAATAATTAGTTAGGGACAAGTGAATTCTTTTCAAAATCCTATATGTTATTTAGTAAATTCAATCATTATGTGTTACTCTATGGCTGGCTTATAACAGCATATAATAAGCTAAGCTTAGTAAGACAAACGTGAACGTGATGGTGCGCAACTTAATGAAAAATTACAAATGTAAATAAAATAGATTATAAACCGCCGCTGTGCCGCTGGCGCGTTTAGAATGCTGATTGGCGATCTTGGCACCGTCTGCAGAGGGATAAGCCTCCCAATTGGGGCCACCTGTTTGGCGTGAGTGGTGGACCCGTGATGCTTAGGGATATAGCCGCCAGGTGGATGACAGTTCATGACATGCAATACTCACTTTGGCCCTATCGTTGGGCTAGACGGGCGGTCGGAGAGCCCCCCTTCCATCAATCGGGCTGGCTTCACGTCGAATTTTAAGGCCCTAGCACATATATGATGTTTGCCGGCAATTCCTATTGCCCTAGGCAAGCCCCACACCTTTTTATCATATGGGTGGCTAAAAGTGCGGTGGCTGTGGTGTCTACATAGTGCCCTCAGGGAATATATTGACGCTAAAACTCTATCTGAATGGTGAGGTTGCGCAGTTTGGAGGTTGGGGAAGTGGAGGCACGCCTTCATCAATTCTCTCTTCCAATTGCTCCCCTGGTCCTCTTGACAGACCTCGGAGTGGTTGTAGTAACACTTGTATAGGACCGACCCATTCTATGGGATTTCAATAGAAAAATGTTATTTATAACCAAAAATTGAGTATTAATCCAAATTCAAAAATTGATTTATTCTAAACTTTATCGGCATTAAATGACCACTAGTTTGATGATGCCGTAAAACATAACAGCAAACCGAAGAGATCAAACCAAAGATGTGGATAAAATATTAACGTCAAATAATTAACATGCGTCGTCAGGCTTGCATCTTTGCTTGAATTCGGTACTTGTGTGCTGCTCTCTGACAATCCTGAGTACGGCCACCGCATGGCTGTTGTTTCTTTTTTTTTTGTTGTTGGTCGAAGAACGACACTGGTGTGTCCATGAGTAAGGTGTCCACAAGAGAAAATCACTAATTGAGTTTTGTCTTCCTTCTCCAAGTGTCCAGAATGTCTGTTTTCGTCTTAACCTGATTTTTTTAAAGATAGGGGTTAAATGGCCATACTTAATTATGGGGTGTCCGTTGTATAGATGGTTACCCGTCGTAGGAAGGACATGGTGATCATATTTCAAATCAATGGACTGGGCTGTTTGCATTTTCCCTTATCCCTAATACACAATGGGAAAGGTATGCATCCAAACTTATCTCCCTCCAATTTTATGGGTAAATAGTTGGGTAGCTGGAACTTCAAGGCTTTATTGGCAACCATTTTGAGCGAGTGGGAAAAGTCTTAATTAAAATTGGGCACTAAATAAATTGACCTTGTATCAATCCTCTTTGTTATAGAAATATATTCTAAGTGTCTGACCATATTAATTCGTACTCTGTTATCATTTCATTTTTGTGGAAGCGCGCTGGTGTAGGTTAAGAACTCAATAGGAAATGGACTCGTCGCCCCTGAGTTAAAATCGCTGGACGTGGTAATTGCATTTCAACACCCTTGGGAAGAGGTATGAATCCTACTCTCTTCATCCACATATGGGTAATAAAGTGAGCGGACTGGGCTCTTTTAACCTGTGCCAGGTACCAGTCTCGGAGAAGGTAAAAAAACTCTGATTCAAAACCTGTTAAACTCCGCATAAATAATTGACTTTTGTTAGCATCCCACTGCTCGTGCTGAGGGGTTGTAAATATATATTTATGGAGGCGCGTGGTCTAATGGTCAGAGTCAGCAGAAGACGCGGGACTTGTCGACTCGAGTTCAATTCCTTGACGAAAGCTGTTTGAACTTCACATAGCGCTAATACCACTGGAAAGGTATGAACCCATATTCCTTCCAGCTATAGGTAAATAGCAAGGACAGACTGGGTTCTTTAACCTGGGCCAGGTAACCACAGTCTAGAGAGGTAAACTCTGAATTCAAAACATGTTAAACTCTGGCTTAATTAAATTGGCCTTGTGTCCACATCCTGGCTCGTGCGCAGGGGTTGGTAAGATATATATCATTTTATTTTGCTGTCAGTTAGATTCAATTCAAGTCCCCTTAACTGACCTTGTGTCGCATCCTCCTTCGGCGGGAGGTTTGTTAATTATACAATACATACTTTTCGGCACCAATATAAATTCGGCACTCCGCGATCATTTCCTTTTAAGGCTGTCACTATAAATTCAACGCAGTAGTGACAATGTCTGATCCTATTTTTTCTCTTCCAAGAACTGTGCTGAACTTAGTATGAATTACTCGTATAAAATCATGAGTGAAAGCATGTCGAAATCTGTGAATTTTGTCCCTTAAAGGCCGCAAGTTTAACCAATGACGAATTGACGAAGACAAACTGATATCTGAGTAAGAGATCTATTAAATTTATGTGAATAATTATCTTCATCCAAATAAGGCTTTACGTCTTTGTTAAAAGTGTGAACATACAAGTATTTTAAGTCATGAATATCCCAATAAGATCATCATGTTTTTCCTAATGTTTTCTAATTTGTTATCTTGATTGTCTTTATGTGTATAAAATTATTTCTTAGTTTAGCACAACGAGGGAAATGGTTCAATTTCGTATGATATTAATTGAAATTTGCATTTTCTGAAGTCAGGTTGGTGACGCTGTTGATATTGAAGACAAAAGTAAAAGAGAATATAATGAAGATTAGCGATGTATTTTGAAATAAAAGAAACCCTTATCAAAATAGGATTAAGATCCTGAGGAAATCGATAATTTAGGCCCGATTGAGTCATATTTAATTCGAGAATGCTGAATTAGTAATGGACCAACCATAATTATACGGAAACAGAAGTTGCTGATATATATATATATATATATATATTATAATATATATATATATATAATATATATATTTACAAAGTTTTCAGCAGATCGAATGTTTCATTATAAACAGCGACGCCAGGTTTCATGCCAAGGGGCAATTCATCAGATTGTTGAGTGCAAGTCCCATGTGTTGTTTGTTGAAGATCTTTACCCAATAATCAGCATTTTGGACCGCAAATAACGTCGGTTAGTTCGCGGACCGGCTATTATATGTTCGGATTTACTAATTTACTCCTGGGTCGTGGTTTCATAATGAACATTGATCTGTGAATTTGTAGAAATAAATAATTAATATTAGCCTCTTTACATTGTGTGATTGAGCACTGTATTATTCTTTGTTTTCATCACATCGCGTTCAAACATAAAAAATTTTGTTTTTACACATATATAATAGTATTTTATTATATATATAATATATATTATATATATATATATATAAAGTCTCGGTGGCCTAAGTCAGTATCAGCCTATCAGCGAGGGGGTCTATCGGCCTTTCACTACCGGTATAGAACTAGGCACCTTCTGGTTCTAGATACACGCGTCTACCGATGAGCTTCTCTCTCTCTCTCTCTCTCTCTCTCATCTCTATCCTCTCTCCTCTCTCTCTTCTCTCTTCTCTCTCTTATATATATAATATATAGTTAATATTTATAATATATATACTTTGTGTGCGGTACGAAGTTTCTTGGTAGCAGGTGATTCTTCGGCAGCCTAATTATCTACCAGTGTTTGTTCTTAGAGTTTTCAGGTTCCGTTAATGAGAGTCGGAATGTTTAATTATTGTAAAACAGTTAGCAGTTATTGTGGGAATAAAAAGTGCCTTATATACCGATGGGCTATTCGTGGATTATTTGGACCATTTCCACTCGGGAGTATTGCTCACTCTTGAGCTTCTTTCAGACCACTGAAGAAGCCTTCGTGGGATACTCGCGGTGGATATGGTCCATAAACGACGATACACATGGTATTAAGGCCTTTTAATTGCCCATATTATATATATAGTATATATATATATATATGTATATATATATTATATAGTATATATATATATATATATATTAAGTGTATCAGAAATAAGCCTCCTCGAATAACCAACTGTATTAATCAATTTTGATTATTCAGTGGGAATTAACCCTGGCAGACCTTATTGGTAAAACACGAGTAGGTTATTTCTAGTACACACTGTAATACTAAATCCGCTCTACTAACGTATTGAGCACTTTATATTTGTTTATACACACTGACTTATCCGATTAATAATTATATTACCAAATGTTGGGATTAACTTCATATATATGTACCGAGTAAGTTCATTCCTTTATAATATAATAGTATATATATATATATATTATATATATATATGGCAATCATGTATATATATTCATCATAGTATATAATATATATATATTATGATAAATAAGACTGTACGCGGGGGAATAGAATATCGGTTAATTCCGATAACAAATATTAACCAATAAGTCAGGGTTATAAAGAATAGAGAAGTGCCTTAATACGTTAGTAGAGGAATTTAGTATAAGATATATATAGATAATCCTACTTAATTTCCCCCAAAAGGATAATCAGTAGGTTTATTGTATTTAAATATAATCAAAGAAATTGTATATAATAATTAAAGACATTGCATGATAGGGTATATACAATTATGGCCGTGTGAAAACAGTTTTCCTGTGACTGTTTTTTTACGCTCCATATTCCAAATTTATTAAGGTATCTTATAAAAACTTTTAAGCTATATCTATCTATCTATCTATCCTATCTATCTATCAAATCTATATATATAAGTATATATATATATTAGTACTATTATATATATATATAATTACTAGAATATTATTATTAGAGGAAAATAAAGTGGTCTACCATAGTTTCAAACAAATTGAATTTTTATATATTGCACAATTTTACTATTATTTTACTGATGCCACTATGACAGAAGTTAAAGCAGGCAAGTGATACTATATATATATAATATATATTATATCATATATATATATAATATATAATAATATCAGGAGAGAGAGAGAGAGAGAGAGAGAGAGAGAGAGAGAATTTGAGTCGCAACCGAATTAAACATCAAAAATTGAACGGGCTATAGGATAGGGTAATTTTTTAGCCCAGCAACATTCAGTGATGGAGAGGTTCCAACATGTGGCTTTGTGGAAGAGCATGTCTCTCTACCGAGTTTTTTGGCTTGGTGAGTCATCTAAGAAAACACAAGGATAGAGTGTCAAAAGTGCTAGTTAAGGAAAATTAAGAAGGTATTACATATAGTTATTTAGCTAAGCTTAGCTGCAGATGCGGCAGAAGGCCAGAAGTGTGGGGCAACCCAGTTAGAATCGAACTGCACTAAACAATGGTCTTACAATCTAGCTTGATAACCATTATAACCACAATTAGGTGCCCTAAGGTATCTACATATACTGTGGCAACTATATATATATATAATATAATATTATATATATATAATTATATATATTAATATATATAATTATATATATTTATATATATATATATATATATATATTAGCAAATTTTTGAAAAAGCAAGTGTTCCGAAAAATAGAATGAATTTATTTATGCGATGTTTATTAACATGTCGTGTTTCCTTTAAACCTTCATCAGGATGTTAATCTTGATGTGAAAGAAATTGATGGTGTTTTATATATATATATATATATATATATATATATATAATTATTTATATATTATATATATATATATATATGAACTCTATTAGTAATATCAAGTAATAATGATTTTAGAATATATATATATGTGTGTGTGTGTGTGGTGTGTGTGTGTTTGTGTGTGTTGTGTAATCTGTACTTGTGTGTTCATTAGTTTTCTTTTTGTACATTACCGTATATATACATCTCTCTTCTCTCTCTCTCTCTCTCTCTCTCTCTATATATATATATATATAATATATATATTATATATATATATATATTGATAGACAATAGATAGATATTTGTATGTGTAAATAAATAACCCCTGTGATGTTTCTGTTTGAGTGTATGCGTGTATTTATTGATTTATTTCTATGTCAAGAAACGATGTAAATATATAATATATATATATATATATATATATATATATATATATATTATTATATTATATATATATATATATATCCTATACTGATACTGATTTTAATATACATATAATATATATAAATCAGTATGTATCTTCTCAATGGCTCATAGAGCGCGTCCGTTACGCGCCACATGTAGATATGAATAACATATCAGCGCATACCTGGCCTTGCCGAGATGTAATTCTATATAGGCCGCGACGAATAAATGAGATCTTGGTGACTTAAAAGCATGTACTGTTAGTGAACGTAGATGGATGTGGCAACGGTATTGGTCGGACAATTTGAATGGGGACCCGATCTTCCAACATGAAGCCTTGGATGATTGCGCCCGACCCGCCGAACTATACACAAAATGATGGCCGTCGAAAATGGCGGTAGAGAGAGGGATGGGTGGTGGATGGGGTGGCGGGTGATCGAGTGGTCGTCGTCGATCTTAAAAGAGGCTTTGCATTGATAAGCATATGCGAAAGCTGAATTCGGCTTATTACGAAGAAATTAAATTTCGATTGAAAACCCCCTGAGATATAGTCCTTCTCTCTTCTCTCTCTTCTCTCGTCTTCTCTTCTCTCTCTCTCTCTCTCTCGTCTCTGTATAACCGTCTCCCTCTCTCTCCCTCTCTCTTCTCTCTCTCTCTTCTTCTCTCTCTCGTCTCTCTGCTAACTACTTCCTTAGGTTCTATCGTGCCGAAGCAGAAAATATCAATTAACAAATAAAAGCTTTTATGCAGATATGACAGACACCATCGATATCCGATAACCGTTGACAGTTTATTTTTTTTCAAAAAAATCGCATTAGATAATAATAATGAGATGTCACCACCAAAAAATGTTTCCTTAAAAGATCAAGAAAAAAATATAAGTATCGTTATATATATATATGGAAGTAAAATGAAGAAAATTATCCGCACCAGTATGTAGAAACTCTTATGTCGTTACTTAGTATTTGTTTTTTATTTAAATAAAACTTTTCTTTTCGGGGGCTTTGACAAATTTATATGAGTAAGGGAGATGAAAAATGTGTAGGCGTATGTTGAATGTGTGATAAAAGGTTATAAAAACCGTTTATTTAATTCAACATACACTGAATATCTTTCATCTTTACTCAATGGACAAATTTTCGATGTCCTGAAGAAGATTTTATTTTAAAAAACAGAAATACTTAAGTCTCGACATTAAAGATTTTCCAATCGTTCATCTGGACATCCTGTGGTTTGTTTTCTCCTAAAACATAGTTTATTCGGGCATTAAATTACCAGTGTGATATGATCTCACTCGGAATGGTTTTGTCATTTATTTAAAAAAAATAAAAGTATATAAATATATTATATATAAATATATATATTGGGAGAGAGAGAGAGAGAAGAGAAGAGAGAGAGAGAGGAGAGATGGAGAGAGGCATAGGACTTTGTATGTAATATATATATATATAATATTTTATATATATATATATAGGTATATTTTCATTATTAAACACTGTCGGTGTAAAGAATGTCCGGCACATTCATAATGTGTACTTAGAAACTACAACCGTATATGCCTGGAGGAAAATCATACAAAGGAAGACCAAAACATACGCACCATCCTCTAAAAAAATCTCTGTCGGTAATACCGTATTACCCACCGCAAAGAAAAAAAATGAATCCTGAATGATCCATTAATGAGCCTATGCAGATAGTCTCTGACTCATTAGCTTACTTTTATATATATATTATATATATATATATATATATATATATATATATATATATAATTAATATATCGGAGCATTGAAGTAAAGAACTTCCAACAAAACACCATATGGAACTTGCATCCTCAGCCTGGTATGATTGCTTTTAGCATGAACCGCGCGGTCGCTGTAATGAGCATTGATCTTATGAAAACATTGTAAAATATATATAGTATTATATATATATATATATTATATATATATAATATATTGCTACAGAGCAAGAAACCAAATGGTAGCGAAATTGTTCCAATGATATGAATATAGCTAAAACATTTAGTTTTTTTGGGTCTCTCTCTCTCTCTCCCCTCTCCTCTTCCTCTCTCTCGTCTTCTCTTCTCTCTCTCTCTCATCTGATATAATATATATATATATATATATATATGTGTGTCGTGTGTGAAGAGAGAGAAGAGAGAAAGGAGAGGACAGAGAGAGAGAGACAGAGACAGAAGACAGAGAGACAGAGAGTTTGAAAAATGAAAAGGAACGACAATATGTGAAAGGTAAATAAAAAAAGGAAAAGAAATGATGAATTGATAATTGATACAGGGTGGTATTACCAACACGTGTTTCGGACAGTATCGACATGTGTATTCTATTTATATTATTATGCATATAAAATAAGATATAGGATAGAAAATTATAAATATTTAAGTGACAAGAAAACGGCGTTCACCCAGGGTAAAATGTTTGTATTTGAAATTTAAAAACGGTCCAAAATACAGGAATTTTGAAGAGCTTGAAAAGAAATTAAAAAAATTATTTAAGATACGTTGAGAAATGGAATGATTTTTGTTGACAGTTACGGTTAGGGAATAAAAAATTTTCGGTGAAGGGTACATATATAATATATATATACTAATTATATATATATATATATATATAATATATATATACATTTTAAAAATGCCTATAGACCCCCTTTGGGCCACAATTCCTCCTCCTTCCAGTCTCTACATTCTATTAATGTGATTTGAAAAAGCTGGCACACATCACTGATGATGGCACTTTCGAAGTGCCGAAAGTACCGGGACATAAACTTTGGTGGACTAATCCACCGATATTCCTCCGAATATTAAAAAGTTGTTCCAGAAAACATGAAAAAATCACATAAAATTGTTAAAACAGGTGAGTTCTTTTGTTTATTCAACATGCATGGCTGTCTGATACC
>CM042158.1:53270012-53297512 GCA_023376005.1 Doryteuthis pealeii
GATTAGAATTTTTTGATTGTAACCGAAAAGGGAATTCCAGGAGCCAGGAATCGTACACATATTTCACATATTCATGTATTGAGCACGTAGAGAGGGTTCAATTATTAGGCCAGTAGTAAAATCTATACATATATAAAGGGCAGTTGTGTGTATGTGTATGTCCGGAGGAAATTTCGATAATAAAAACAATTAAGGACAAAATAAATATATATACACATTAAATATCATCAAGTTTTTGGTGTTATAGGTGACACACCCTATAAGACCAATGGAATGCGCCAACAGCTTACTATAAATAAACAGGGATAATTGTGGCTTTAGAAGCAAGCCAATGCGAGTGCCAGTAACTCTGTTCGTCGGACGTAATTTCCACATCTCTCTATTGTATTGCCTACTTTCTGTTAATACATTTTTCTACTTTTCGTTACCCGTTGTTTTGTTCTTATTTGACTCCTTAAAAACCTCCACAACACTTGGTTTTGGGGCAAAAATGATAGAGATTTGATTTATATTCGTGAAGATAAATAAAAAATGAAATTTAAATGATAACAGCATGGATTTTTTTCAATTAATATTTTACATAGTAGACATTAAGATTTATATTTTCTAAGTAGCTAGATCAACGCAAGGCCTATTTTTTACATAGGGATTTAAATGGAGCATCCCACGAGGATTCAAATCACGATTTCAGTAATAATGGATCTGCAGGACTAACTTAACCCCTACTCTAACCAGGAGTCACCGGGTAGCCGCTGCTAGTTATATCAATAAATCTAATTTATGTAGATATGTGACACAGAAGCCCAAATAAATGTTCAGCTATTAGAAAAAAGAATTTGTTGCGTCTGATTTCTTATTAGCTTATTTACTGCTAACATACCAAGAGTTCTCTCTCTATATATATAGGATATGTAAACGAATGTTTAATAGGTTGATATTTTATTTTTGTTGGTTTTAAAATGTGGTAGAAATAATTTTCATTCAAGGAAATAAATACGTATGATATCCGTAAGGTTTTTAGGGAAAATCATGCGATATGTAAATATGCCGAGAAAACTGAGCGGATATTTTTAAGAAAACAAAAAAATAAAAGAACCTTTGCTACTACGAATAATTTAGAATACGAAAGGTACAAGGATATCCAAAAGGTTTGTTGGATTTACGGCATGTCAATACTTGTTGTGTTGTTTTACGCCGAACACGTTTTATTTTTTAAAAAACACATTTTTAAACTCATTTTTTCTATTCAACCCATAGATGTGAATGTGATTTAAAACCAATATATATATATACTATATATATATATATATATATATATATATATATATATATATATATATATATATATATATCCGTGTATATATATATAATGTATATCCGTGTACCTTTCATATTCTATAATTCTAAAAAGATGTTTATATGTCTAATCGATTTCAAAGCGAAGCTTATCGTCAGAGACTTATTTCAGAAATGACGTGCTTATGTTTTTTTTATTTGTGTGGTTATAATTTCTCTTCTTATTTCCTTTTCCTCTCCTTTTTTTCCTCTCTTTCTTCTTCTCCTCCTTTATGAATGGGCGAAATAACTGTAATTTCTTATTTCTCTCTTTCTTTTTTTTCTTTCTTAAAAGAAATATATATATATAAATATATATATATAGTTGTAGAAAATGCATTTCCCTACCACGGTTTCGGTGCTCTTAGTACACCTTCTTCAGGGGAACTAAGTAAATCTCTCTGGCTAATGAAATATATATTCGCCTGATTTAAACTTATTTTTATTCTATATATCTCCTAAAATTCTAATAACATTTAGTCCCCAAATCCTCTTTCCTTTGAAGTTAGGGGTTTGACATGAGACTTTGATGAGTTGTGGTGTACCTGAGCACTGTACACAATAAATTTCATCATTATTATATATATATATATAATATATATATAGGGCCGGGGTTTAGCTCAGTCGGTAGAGTGTCTGACTAGGAATCACAAGGCTCCAGGTTCGATACTGGCCCACAACAACCCAGCGTATGAGTAGCACAGGATCTGTATGGTAAAGTGAGGAGCTGATGGTAGGTGTAGCGCTCCACCCCAGATGCTAAAATAATCTCCTTGGTCTAGTGCTAGTGAAAAGGGATAGACTCCCTCATCTGTATAGCTCATACAGACATTAGGGCCGCCGTGACAGTTTACTATATATATGTATATGGAGGTGCGTGGTGTAATGGTTAGAGGCGTGGGAAATGGACTCGTCGACCCGAGTTCAAATCCTGGATGAGCCTGTGTGCATTTTACATAGCGCTAATACACTTGGGGAAAGGTATGAACTCGGGTCGACGAGTCCATTTCCCACGCCTCTAACCATTACACACGCACCTCCATATACATATATATAGTAAACTGTCACGGCGGCCTAATGTCTGTATGAGCTATACAGATGAGGGAGTCTATCCCCTTTTCACTAGCACTAGACCAAGGAGATTATTTTAGCATCTGGGGTGGAGCGCTACACCTACCATCAGCTCCTCACTTTTACCATACAGATCCCTGTGCTACTCATACGCTGGGTTGTTGTGGGCCAGTATCGAACCTGGAGCCTTGTGATTCCTAGTCAGACACTCTACCGACTGAGCTAAACCCCGGCCCTATATATATATATATATATATATATAATAATGATGAAATTTATTGTGTACAGTGCTCAGGTACACCACAACTCATCAAAGTCTCATGTCAAAACCCTAACTTCAAAGGAAGAGGATTTGGGGACTAATGTTATTAGAATTTTAGGAGATATAGAATAAAAATAAGTTTAAATCAGGCGAATATATATTTCATTAGCCAGAGAGATTTACTTAGTTCCCCTGAAGAAGGTGTACTAAGAGCACCGAAACCGTGGTAGGGAAATGCATTTTCTACAACTATATATATATATTTATATATATATATTTTCTTTTTAAGAAAGAAAAAAAAGAAAGAGAGAAATAAGAAATTACAGTTATTCGCCCATTCATAAAGGAGGAGAAGAAGAAAGAGAGGAAAAAAAGGAGAGGAAAAGGAAATAAGAAGAGAAATTATAACCACACAAATAAAAAAAACATAAGCACGTCATTTCTGAAATAAGTCTCTGACGATAAAGCTTCGCTTTGAAATCGATTAGACATATAAACATCTTTTTAGAATTATAGAATATGAAAGGTACACGGATATACATATATATATATACACGGATATATATATATATATATATATATATATATATATATATATATATAATATATATATATATATATATATATATATATTGGTTTTAAAATCACATTCACATCTATGGGTTGAATAGAAAAAAATGAGTTTAAAAATGTGTTTTTTAAAAAATAAAACGTGTTCGGCGTAAAACAACACAACAAGTATTGACATGCCGTAAATCCAACAAACCTTTTTGGATATCCTTGTACCTTTCGTATTCTAAAATTATTCGTAGTAGCAAAGGTTCTTTTATTTTTGTTTTCTTAAAAATATCCGCTCAGTTTTCTCGGCATATTTACATATCGCATGATTTCCTAAAAACCTTACGGATATCATACGTATTTATTTCCTTGAATGAAAATTATTTCTACCACATTTTAAAAACCCAACAAAATAAAAATATCAACCTATTAAACATTCGTTTACATATCCTATATATATAGAGAGAGAACTCTTGGTATGTTAGCAGTAAATAAGCTAATAAGAAATCAGACGCAACAAATTCTTTTTCTAATAGCTGAACATTTATTTGGGCTTCTGTGTCACATATCTACATAAATTAGATTTATTGATATACTAGCAGCGGCTACCCGGTGACTCCTGGTTAGAGTAGGGGTTAAGTTAGTCCTGCAGATCCATTATTACTGAATCGTGATTTGAATCCTCGTGGGATGCTCCATTTAAATCCCTATGTAAAAAATAGGCCTTGCGTTGATCTAGCTACTTAGAAAATAAATCTTAATGTCTACTATGTAAAATATTAATTGAAAAAAATCCATGCTGTTATCATTTAAATTTCATTTTTTATTTATCTTCACGAATATAAATCAAATCTCTATCATTTTTGCCCCAAAACCAAGTGTTGTGAGGTTTTAAGGAGTCAAATAAGAACAAAACAACGGGTAACGAAAAGTAGAAAAATGTATTAACAGAAAGTAGGCAATACAATAGAGAGATGTGGAAATTACGTCCGACGAACAGAGTTACTGGCACTCGCATTGGCTTGCTTCTAAAGCCACAATTATCCCTGTTTATTTATAGTAAGCTGTTGGCGCATTCCATTGGTCTTATAGGGTGTGTCACCTATAACACCAAACCTTGATGATATTTAATGTGTATATATATTTATTTTGTCCTTAATTGTTTTATTATCGAAATTTCCTCCGGACATACACATACACACAACTGCCCTTTATATATGTATAGATTTTACTACTGGCCTAATAATTGAACCCTCTCTACGTGCTCAATACATGAATATGTGAAATATGTGTACGATTCCTGGCTCCTGGAATTCCCTTTTCGGTTACATCAAAAAATTCTAATCACCTTTTTATATATTATTTTGGATTATATATTATTTTGTATTATTTTTTTAATTTAAACTCAATTATTTAAACACATTTTTAAACTCATGTTTTTTTCTATTTAACCCAAAGATGAAATATATGAAGGAAGTAATTATGGTTTAGTGTTATTCTCCTGGGGGTTAGGTTTCAGATCTATTTGTGTTGGGAGTGTTCTACATTCTATTTACATCTGAAATATTTCTCTGTTTATTCTTCCCAAAGGAGGGAACTGTTACTTTTACATTTTCAACAGAGATGATTATTTAACTATTGTTTGAAAAAAAAAAATTGTGAGTGATTTATTTTAGGCTAGACGTGCCGAAATTTAGGAAACACACCCAACAACCACACACTCCCATAGAAATAGCACACCACACACACACACACCAACCACACCAACACCTTCTCTACACACATCACATGGGTTCGGACTTAAGACAAGAACACGCACCAAACACACACACAAACATCTCTTTCTCTCTCTGCTTTATTCTCTCTCTCTCTCTATCTCTCTCTCTCTCTCTCTCTATATATATAAATATATATATATATATATTAATATATACCAAACTTGTTGGTAAATCTAGCGCTAGAGAAAAATCCAGCAAATAGTTTTGATTGTAATAAATATACTACCAAACATTACCCCGGAGAGAAAAAAAGATAATCGTACTAACCAAAAATACTATATTGGTACAATATTTGGCAAAAAAAACCACAATTTATATATATAATATATATATATATATATATATATATCTATATATATATATATATATATTTCTCAGGTGTCAAACCCCTTTAACTATTTTGTCCAATAGCTTCAATATAAAATGGATACAAATCTGTAGTCATTTAGTTAAAAATATTCAAGTAATAGATTTAGTTTAGTCTCAAATCTAACATTGGAACTTGTCATAACAGCAATAAAGTTGAGTTAATCATATAGATGCTAAGATTTGACCTGACCAGTCAATTGATCGTTGCCAATGCTCAAGAACTTCCGAGCAACATAAATACCTTCTCATGTGTCAACACTTTAACTATTGGAAGCGGCCTGGTGTAATGGTTAAAGTCATCTGGACTGGACTCGTCGCCCCAGATCAAATCCTGGATAAAGTAATTGCATTTCACTTAGCGCAATACCATTGGGAAAGGTATGAACCTACTCTCCCTCCAGCTATGGACACATAGTAGGGCAAACTGAGCTCTTTAACCTTGGTTTGGCAACCGGTCTAGGAGAAGGAAACCTCAGAATTAAAACCTGTTGAACTCCGCTTAAGAAATTGACCTTGTGTCACATCCTGTTCATGCGGAGGTGTCGATATATATATATATATATTTATAATATATATATATATATATATATATATATAAAGTGCAGTTGGTTTGGTATGTATGTATGCCCTGATGAAATTACCAAATTAAAACAATGAAACGACAAGTAAATATAATACACATTAAATATCAGCAGTTCCTGTTTTTTTGTGTAAAAGTCATTTGATTTAATATTTGAAGATATTTAGAAATTAAAATATAATATTGAATTTCCACTAATAATGTCCAGGATTTTTGTTGTATCTTGAGGTGAAAGATATACACAGAGAACCAGGGTGCGTGAATATGTATTTTTCGTCGAATATTTTCCCCAACTTCGTTCACTGCTGCGCGAATCTTATATGGCTCTGGGCAGTCTATCTTGTCGAGGTGTTAACTTTTCTACAACAATTTGTAAATCTCAAATGTAACAATCACTTCACTTCTACAATCTATATTCTATTGAACAATGGCGTAGCGGATATGGCTTGCGTTAAGACAGTTCTAAGTGACATTTAATCTAGGCTGCAGTTAATTCTGGTTAAGGCTAACAGTAACATAGAATACTTACCAAAGCTTAACATTTGTAACCCGAATCATGGTTAACGGAATGAGAAACAGTTTCGCGTGTATTGAATAAAAGGTTATTGTTAGGCCTCCGATTAAACATGGTACCCGCTTTGAAGAGAAGGTTCAGTGTTCGAGGAGGGAGTTTGACAAGGTTCCCGAGCCGACAAAAACACTGAAGAAGACCAGAGGGTAGATCGTCGGAAACGTTGTGCAGATTACAATAAAAAAGGAGGACAATTGTCCCGAATAATCCAAATAACACAAATTATCAAGTCTCATCTGAAAAATGAGAGAATTATGAAAACGTATGTTGATTATTTTAACCGGAATTGTTCACGTATCATTCCGACTTATTTTTCCTCACTTTAGTGTTATTAAATTGACATTAACAACAGTAGAGATTCAGACTTCCGGTATTGTTTGTCATTATCCGGTGGTATTTCCAGTCAATAACTAACCTCTTGTTCTTGTTTCTTTGTTATTTTTTTCGACTTGAACAATTCGCTTAACAAAACCGGTTTAGCTCAGTCGGTGAGCGTCCGCCTACGAACCACAAGATTCTTTGGTTCGATCTACTCAACGCAATGAGTAGCACAGGGATCTCAGCGGCAAAGTGAAGAGTTGTAGATGGGTGTGGCACTCCACCTCAGACCCAATCAATCTCCTTGATCTGACGCTAGTGAAAATGGGATGATCTCCAGCCTATTGCCCTTATGACAAACCCCAATGATAATAGACTAAATTAATTTTATAACTCTTTTTTTTATTCTGACACAACCATTAGGCACCCCAACAACTTTACTTTTACTTTAACGCGGAAACCAACAATTCTGGCTAGATCAACCGAAGTTAAGCCAGCGATGTGTCTGTGTTTGAATCATTTTGTGGTAAATATAAGGTGTGCTCTACTTCTCGGCCTAGATTTATAGACTAGCCAGGGTCCACGTGAGTTAATCTTGCAGCCAATCACTAGCTACTGCGGGGATGATAGAATCTTTACCCCACACACACAACACACTTGGACATAATTCTTAACTGCACTCATTCATTATCGAAGGACTCTATAGCAGGAACTGAGAATTCTTTACAGAGTAACCAAACGATTAATTATCGAGACTAGACAAGAAACTGAGAACTCTTTACCAGAGTACAAAAGGTTCATTATCGAAGTCTCTATACCAGAAACTAAGAACTCTTTACCAGTAACAAAGGATTCAATATCGAGGGACTCTTTCCCAAACTGAGAACTCTTAACCGAAGGGAACAAGGATTCATTATAGAAGGACTCTTTACAGGAAACTGGGATCTCTTTCCAAGAGTAACCAAAGGAATTAATCGAGGCGACTCCTATACGAGGAACTGAGACCTTTAGCCGAGAGTAACCAAAAGGATTCCATTATCGAGAGACTTTTCAAGAACTGAGAACTCTTAACCGAAGGAACCAATGGATTCATTATAGAAGGACTGCTTTACCAGGAACTGCGGAAACTCTTAACCGAAGGAACCCAAGGATTCATTATCGAGAAAGACTCTTTAACCAGGACTGGGAATTTTAACGAAGGAGCAGAGGATTCATTATAGAAGGCCTCTTTACCAGGAACTGGGAAATCTTTCCAGAGTACCAAAGATTCATTATCGAGCACTTATACCTGTAACTGAGAACTCTTTACCAGATAACGCAAGGACTCATTACCGAAGAAACTCTTTATAATGAACTCGAGAACTCTTTACCTGAGTACCAAAGGACTTCGTTATCGAGGGACTCTATACTCAAGGATCCAATTCCACTGGATAAGTGCTCTTTGTTAAGAGCTCCATGATGACTCTGAAGATTGTTAATAAGTTGATCATACTTAAGTGAGTGGCAATTAAGTAGAAGGCAGGTAATATTAGCAACTTTGGGTCATTTGTTTATCGATGAATTCGATTTGCATTTGAAAAAATCAAATCAGAGTTTCACAGTTGTTTTGGCTGGTTGAATTTACGGCATGCCAACCTCTGTTGGGTTATTTCAAATGCCGAATAAGTGTTGTTTTATCCATCTTGACTGGTACTCATTTTTTTAAATTAAATTTTTTTAAAACAATTTTTTTCAAACGCCTGTTTGTTTTCAATCAACCCCTTCTTAAGTTTGAAATGCCAGTACTTTAACAGCAACTGATTTGCATACCTAGGTTTTTTACTAAAATTGTTTCAGCAATATAAATTACAAGTTCTTCAATATTTTTCCACAAAATTTGGTTAATCCATTTATATATATTTTTACCAACCCCTCCGCTCGAGCAGCATGTGAAACCAGGTCAAATTTCTTCAAGCGGAGTTCAACAAGTTTGAATCAGAGTTTTTCCTGACACATTTTACGTATTCCTTGTTTAGAGTGAAGCTTTGCGCCTCCTAGAGGATATCGAATTTATTTTCTTACTGCCACAGCGATTGCTATATACTGTTGGAATTGTGGACCAGTCGTATCGTACAATTTACTGGTTTGCATTTTCGTTCTGAACTATCTGTGATCGGAGGAATACTCTAACTTCAAAAGAGGAATGCTTCGCACGTTTCATTACACTATTATCCATTTTTATTTACTGAGATATAGTCATTGAACTTTTGTATTGTTAGGTCTGTTTAGTTCCATAGTTCCTTTCTTTTTTAGTATGTTGTATTTAAGCATAATAGACCTGTTCTCAAGACTTGAACTCGGCTAGGATCGCCGTTTCTATTTGGCTGTTATGTAGACAGTATCTATTGTTATCGTTTTTCCTATATGCGCATTTATGTCGCAACACCAATGGACTAGGACTTGGTGTTTGGAATCTGTCTGCATAGGGAGGATACTCATTATAGAATTTTACGATACGTTTCTTACACTGACATTACTTGGGGATATAGCATCGAGACTATGTCATGCAGGGATTCGATTAAGTGTAAGGCGCATATAATTCTTGGTTGGATTTTTCTACACTGTTTAGTGTTTTTATAGCTCGGGGCTGCGGAGCTATGGTAGTGGGTGTGTTGTTTCGTCTTCTCTGGTGTGATGCGGTTTGTGTGTTTGTGAGTTGTGGCGGGTTCCGAATACACATCTCTACTAAGCATACGGTTCTCCTCAAAGAAATGGTTGCGCTATGGATGAATGCTCTAACAAAGACACTAAAGCAATGGTAACGCTCACTGATGATGACACCAGAATTTCTTTGAACGTCGCGCTAGAGTCCTACAACGGAGAAATTTGCACCATATATATTATAATAATGCCTAGACCAAAACATCATAGATACATAAAAGAAAAAGTTTCATACTCAAAAAAAAGGCAAGAAGCAGGCGAAATCCACAAACAGTCACAGACCGCAGTTTACGCGATGACCTTGCACGTCTTACAGTACACGCCGGCAGAGGTTGAGTCACTACTCATAGCTTGAAAGGGGCAGCAAAGAAATGTAACTCCGATAATATTGAGTAATGAGTTTCGAAAAAAAGGAGAAATCTCCACACTCGACGGTAAGTCTCTTAAGAAGCCGTAGAACAATTCACATATCTAGGTCCGTAATATCTCATCCACAGAAAGCGATGTTAATACACGAATAGGAAAGACATAGTCGGCCACAAACAATTATCATCATCATTGGAAATCCGATCTCACTGACAAGTTAAATCGACAATTCTTCCAGGCCGTGCTGTATGGCTGCACCACTTGGACATTAAAGAAGCGCCTTAAGGATAAGCTGGATGGGACATGCACAAGAATTCTGCGTGCAGTCTTGAACAAGTCATGGAAACAGCACCCCACATGGAAGCAGCTGTATGGCCACCTGCCCACCATCTCACAAACCATCCGAGTAAGACGGACGAGGCACGCAGGACACTGCTGCAGAAACTCATAAGTGACGTTCTCCTGTGGAAGCCAACACATGGACATGCAAATGTGGACTGCCCACCAAGGACCTACATTGACCAACTATGCAAGGAAGATGGTTGCTGCGCAAAAGACATCCCAGGAGCAATGAATTATAGGGAAAGTAGGCGAGAGATTGTCATGGATATCCGTGCTGCTTGTGCGATATGATGATGATTATTATTATTATCATTATTTTTATTATTATTATTCCATAAGATCCAGATCAGTAAGCACGCGAGCAAGAATGTTGCTAATGGAATAGAACACGGCCATTACCGTCCTACTCGCTCGACGCCCAGTCAAACACCGACTTTTCTAAATGATTTGGCACATTCGCACTCACAAACTGGAAGAGTAGATCAAACACAGGTTAAAATATGTCAATCAAATAACCTGCATTTTTCCACAAGCTTTTAGCGCTAATCAAGCAATACTATAGCACACAATTAATAGATAACCTATTACTTACGCAACACTTTAATATTCCTTCTATGTGTCTTTGGGAAAAATATACCATTAATTTTTAAAAGATAATCTAGTTTGTTTAAGAATATTTTATAGAAGCCATTTTGTTTACTATTAAGAAAATCAACATTTTGTAATCATCTGTTAATAGGTTATTTACTGCTAAATGAATTAAAAATAACGAGGCAGACAATCTCTAAGTGTGCTAATTCCATAATAATTTTCCTGAGATAATATTAGATTATCTTTATTTTCTTATATTCTTTCTTCTACGTCCTATCAGTCACGTCAACAATAATGAAATAATTATAGTGAAGAGATGCGAAAATAGGTGCTAGGGAGCAGTACGTAATTGATTGATGGCAAGTCATCAAGGAGGCTTATTATTTACTTAATTGCCAGCCTAACAAACACGAGAAATATAGAGAATTATGTTAGGAGACTCTTCTACTATCTGTATTCAACTGAATTAGCATCTAGATATATTCATTTTTTTCTTTGTTTTAACGGCATATCAAACATTGGGTTATTTAATGCCTAATGTTAGTTGTTTATACATTTTTCAAACACAATGCGATCAGGATTGGAGACAAGGTCAATTTCATTAAGTTGGGTTATTCTTTCCTGCCACTGTTTTCGGTGTTCATAGTACACTGTCCTCGGATGGGTTCTAACCTTGAACACGAAACCATGGTAGAGACAAAAAATATTTTTCTCACTACTACATTATTATATATTATATATATATATATATATATATATATAATATAATATATGTGTGTGTGTGTGTGTGTGGAATTTAGGAACATGATGTATATTTATCTACAAAAGATTGTAGACCTCCTGCTATCCAATGCAATAATCTATCCTTTTAAATTGTAGTAAAAAAAAAAATAAATAAAATTTCAGTTTGGAAAAAATTGAAACAACAAAAGATTTTAGAATCAATTTTATTATTTCTCAATTTCAATTAAATTCAATTAAAGTTGACCTGTTTTAATGGTAAAAAAAAAAACGTTTTCATTCAATTAAAAGTTGATATAATTAAGGTTGCCTAACCAGGTTAAAGAACCCAGTCTACCAACTATTTACCCATTACGATAGGTGAGTACGTGGATGCATACGTCCCCCAAGGGTATTAGCATTATGTGAATGGCCAACAGCCTCATCCAGATTTGAACTCGCATTGACGAGGCCCATTTCGTATGTCTCTAAACATTGCACCCCGCGACTCCACTATTTTTTGTATATATGATTTGTAAGTGAATGAATTGGAGGTAAATATTTTATATTTAAATAAGTGTGAGACAACAGTAAATCAGTTTTGCTTTAGGCTATAATCTTGTAGATAGTTTCATTGACCTATTATCTTGTTTTATATATTATTCATTAGGGGATAGGGATTGACGTTAACAACCAATTGATCGAAGCTTACCCTCTCAGTCCGAACGGTTTGCGATGGCTCGTGGGTAAACATATCAAACGATGTAGTGGTTGAATTGTCATGGTGTGGCGTATCCACAGATCCTGCATATAATAATAATAATAATAATAATAATATACCATTTTGTTGTATGGTGGATCTTTTGCATCATTCCGAGTGGATTTTTTAACATACAACAAATGTATATGCATAAACCAGAATCTTGTTCTTGAGAATGAAACCATAAGGATTCTCTGGGACTTTGAGATAAGACGGATCACTATCCCAGCCAGGAAACGAGACCTAGTGACTTTGATTATCTAGACTAAAAAAAACACAAAAAAATTAAAAGCAATAAGAGAGAATGGGTCCCACACTGTGCACCAGCTTTTTTTCAAATTCCTCTGGGCAAGCTCCCATTTGCAGATTCCGCAACAGACTACTGAGTTGATTAATGATGGAGGAAAATCTTGTCACACAGATTATAACATCACTCTACTACATCTGTCGAGTACTCGTGGTCTGTTGGAACTGGTGCACCAGAGGATTCCATCCAGTATAGAACGCTTTACCATGTTGGAATCATCTTGATCTGATGTATTTTTATGTTGATTTGTTCTCTATTTGTCGTATTTGCAACTAACTAGGGCTACTCTCTGTATTCACCTGGCATGGGTCAATAGAGGTGATTAAGCCCGTTTTATCTGTCGAAAGATCAACAGGAGAAGATCATTGGTTAGGAAATTTCGAAGGAAAATCACGAAGGAATTCTGGAATTTAGAAACATGCACTATGACCAAATTATCTGTCATGGTCTGCGGTAATCGGCTTGGAAAATACATACTCCGCAGAGAGATAACCTGGAGAACATGAGAAGAATTCTAGCCATATGTATCACCACCAAGAAATGCCAGTGACTATATCCATCATTTAGTTAGATAGATAAAATATTCACACAGGAGTTAATCTTTAAAATTTAAATTAATAATAATATGGCATAAATGAAGTATCACTCTCGTGGAATGTTGCAAACTCTAGCACACAGAGATCACAAAAGTCATTAGACATCGCAACTTGGGTTCGGGAGTGTGAGGTCTCATGGTGAATTATTATCGCAAAACACAAACAGAAGACCTATTTGCGCATACACACACTATATCGGGGATGGTTGTAATCTGCAGGAGAGTGAAACCGTAGAAACTCTGCTGTCTTTCGAGAGAGATATGAAGCGCTATATGTAATTAAACTGGGTTCAATAGGACTCCTATCTTGCATAAAAATTAAAATGGATTCACATACTTTAAAAATACAAGACGCTAGATCAAGAAGACATAGACGCTGATCATGATTGAAACTTAATACTACAAAAAAGAAATGTACTTAGTCGGATAATTAGCATTAGACAGTGCCAGTCGAGATCATTCACAGTGAGTACACTAAAGGAAACATTTACAAAACTTTGTGATACTAATATAAATCTATAGACGCATTAAAAATATTTACGCCTTAGTACACAGATCTGAATACAGTTGATCGACAATATGTAGCATGTGATATAGATAATACAAAATTGAGTAGATGTGTGTGGGTCAGAGTTGGAAGGGGGCTAATTGCCCAAGAGAGCACGCATTAGAACAGAGGTTGTGGACTTACGTGCGTGTGATTAAGTGCAGTATGGAAAAGGATTCGAATGACTATGTCTCAGTAATATCACTGGCAACTCAGATTATGGCTAATCTGCAGATTATCACCTCTTCAGAAGAGAGTACCCGTGTGATGACCGAGACGAGCAGGTACTCATTGTCTTATTCTACTCTCGGAAGACTCCTAGTGATGGATAAGCAAATCAAGCTAGGATTTGTTCTTGTATCGGTGAATAACGGAAATGTAGATAAGACATACATTAATAATATATTAATTCAAATATAAAAATTTGAATAGTAATAAATAAACGTTTTTTTTTTTTACGCATTAAACAATTCGGATTATTCTTTAATATTGAAAATTTCAACTTTGAGAAAAATTTAGAGAACCAACTGATTAGATAAAAATTCGGATACTAAAAATCTTATTTGTTATGCTTATTCGATATTTTTAACAATACAAACCGATAATAATATTATACTAGTATTATTTGATATATTTACATTATACTTATTATGTATATAACTAATTCACATCATGAATTTTACATATTATATAAATAAAAGGTATAGTCCGTTATTGCGCTATTGGCAATATAAGACAAATAGAGGATTAGTCTCTCTAAATAATCACATTTTGAGAGTAATAATAAAATTGATACATAAACAATCATGATGATATCCTCAAAATCGTTTACGACAAGCACACATCACGAACACAAACCACATTAATTATTTTTACACTATATATTAATATATTTATATATTATATATAATAACAATATTTTATTATTTTAATTAGGTATTATTCTTAAACACCTATATAACTCACCAATAACTAGTTAATAGTGTACTAGATAGTACTGATAGAACATTGAGAATAATATTATATAGAAATCTCTTAAAACAGTAAAAGTTTATACTAGCGAATAGGGTATTCAAGTTTCATGAATACCTCTAATATTCCGGATGGAAAGTGATTAACTTAATGTAACAATCAGAACAGTGCGTCATGTATATAGAGAAATAAATCCAACACATTTACTGTACACTAAATAAATTGAACTCACGCATCATACTAGAACTGCCACCACATGCACTGACTACAGAGCATATGAGTATGTTTGGTTTAATAAGTATTAGTATCAATTGGAAACAGCTTAATAACTCTCATAGTACAATTAGAGCTAATGAGATAAAAAATCACACATGTATTTGCACAATGCACGTTAAACAAAAGAAAAAAATGAATATATCTAGATCTAATTCAGTTTTGAATACAGAGATAGTAGAAGATGCTCGCATATTCTCTGATATTTCTCAGTGTTTGTAAAGGCGGCAATTAAGTAAATAATAAGCCTCCTGATGATTGCCTATCAACCATTAACGTACTGCCCCTAGCACCTATTTGCCATCTCTTTCACTATATTTATTCATATTGGTTGAACGGTTGGCTGATAGGACGTGGAAAAGAATATAAGAATAAGATAACTATATTATCGCACGTCAAGGCTATATAGAATCATTTATATTATTTAAATGAGTATAATTAGCACACACTTAAGAAGTTGTCTGCTCGTTTTTAAATTTCATATATTATAATGACAGTAAATATAACTATATATATAATACATTATGATAGAGCGCAAAACACGTATAAATTTTCAAGTTCTTAATCAATCTAAAAGCCTTACAATCAAAATGTTGTGCTTTCCATATCGAGACAGGAAAGTAATCTATCTGTGAAGAAATCATTCGATTAATACTTTTAAATATGTAATCGAGGTATAATTAGTATTCTTCCACAAGACGAAGCGATAGATTGGCGATAACTATAAGAGCTGATGTGGATCACAAAGTAGTGATTGAGAGCTCTTGCCGTTAAATAACCAATCTCGAATCCCCAGACACCAAAACAAAAAGAATACAATCAACTGAAATACAACACCACCCCCCAACCTCATCTGACGACCACGCACCTCGCCTCACTCTCCCCCACCCACATACATTGCATATCAACAATCCGATTGGGTTGAAATTACAGAAATATCGAATACAAGCGATAAAGTTTTCTGTCATATCGTCACATCGGAACTTGATTTCGCCGTCTGACTTTGGCATCTCGTTTAATTACAGCTCGTCAGTCTGCTAATGAACCGATAATTAATTCTGGGATTAATCTCCTGAGTCAAAAAAAAATACATGAACGTATTATACTTACTTGTTGGTCGGTGCTGATAGAATTCCATTCTCAAGTGTATGTTTTCATATATGTTTATGTTATGGGCCCCGTCCAATAACCACGTGAAAAAAACAAGAAAAACAATTCCGGAGTATGAGGGCAAGAGAATCCTGAACTGCATTTATATAGTATATATATATATATTAACCTTTGTTTAAAGTATTGGAGAAATGAGAAGTAAAGTGCTCAATTCTTCTGTAAGAGCTGTATTTAATTTATTATAGTGTACAGTAACATTTAAGGTGCAATTACTACCTTGGTTTCTGTTTAGCATGCTTATTACACTGCATGGAGGGCACTTACGCAAAAGAATGAACATTCCATGTATTTTTTCATAAGTGCGTTGGCGTGAATGATCGGTCAGTGGCATATGCATGCTGCTCAGAAACCAATGGTAGTAATTGCACCTTAAATGTATTGTACACTATAACATAATATATATATATACATATATATATATATATATATATAACTATTATATATAGACGAAGAAAAGTAGAACAAACACGGGGAATATTGAACAAAATGGATGTATATTGTGGGCATTTGATACAACATCCCGAGTGTGTTCTACCTTTCTCCACATACTTTCGGATTAATTTCTTCTATAATATATAATATATAAGCTTAATGTGTGTGTGTGTGTGTGTGTGTTTGTGTTGGTGTGTGCGTGTGTGGGAATTCATGCTTACTTTCAATATTAGTTATAAGAATATAAGGAATGGTGTGGTTGTGTTGGGTTGGTTGGATGATTAGATTTTATGTCATGTCAGCCTCTTAGCTCATTTAAGTAGTGCAAGTTCTGGATCTCCTATTGAATAAAATCAATGACGTCTTAGTTAATCTTGTTGCTATGAACTGAATAAGAATCTATTCCGATTGGTATGTTTTTGGCCAATATGTTTGTATTGTGTACAAGTTGCTCCCTCCCCCCAAAAAAACAAGTCGATGTAGAAAGGCAAGAGATCTTTAAACCTACAAGTTACAATATTATTAGTATTATATATATATATATAAAAAATATATATATCTGTGTGTGTGTTAAAAGAAAAAAAATAAAACGAAGGAAAATGTGAATGGATTAAAATAGGATTTATTCTATTTCATTTTACTGACACTTGTTTCGGCCAGACATTTATCTATGCTATACATGTATTCTATCTATTATTATTTTAAATTCAAAATAATAACAATAACAATAATAGACAAAACTACAGAAAGGTTTAGTATACAAAGAAATAGCGCCTTCGTGAGAATAAATCCTATTGTTTTTAAATGAATCGGTTGAAATACGGAGTATTTCCGAATGTTCGAAAAACATAACTTTTTTTGAAATCGCTTGAAGAAAGTGTTTCTAACGCGATGGAGAAAGACAAGTTATTGATGAACGTCATAATATATATATATAATATATTATATATATAATATTATAAGTATATATGGTGTGTGTGTCTGTGTGTGTGGTGTGCTTTAACTTAACATAGTAAGACTAACAGGGACTATCGATATACCAATGGTATGATAAATTTCATTATTACAACGTTTGATATGTTTATTTAAAGAGCTGTGGTATGTAGTACAATGTGTAAAAAAGTAATAATACTTTTAAGTAACCCTCTCAAAACACTAGTTCTTCATTCTGTACTTTATAATATTCTATTCATTTTTATTTCTTTCTTTTTAAACGAAAAGAGTACAGTGGAATAAAGAGCTTTTCTCTTGGAAGGAGGTGATTTTATTACTTTTAAATCTTTCTCCATTGTTTGATGGCTACCGACAAACTGGGCCCATTTAAAGGTACATCTTAAATATATTTATCTATACATATATATAAGAGCAATTGTATATCCTGTATGTATGTATGGACTTTCAGATGTTATTATATATATTATATATATATATATATATATATATGATATTATAACGCTCGCAACACCAACACACAGCACACACACACACATATATAAAATATATTATATATATATACATATATAAACAGCCAAGTCTGCTTTATCAATGGCAACCATACAACTCTAGAAAAGATTATGTAGTGTCCAAAACGTAGCATGACGGGTTATATTAATGGAGGATGAGCTATAGCCCAAGCTCTCTCTCTCTCTCTCTCTTCTCTCTTTCCTATCTATCTATTTATTTCACACACACCACACACACCGCAATATAATATATATAATATATATATATATATATATATATATATATATCATTATATCCCGCCTAATTCAGTTATTAATTAATTAATTTTCAAATTAAGTACGATCTCCAATTAAGCCACTTATATACATAATATATATATATATATATATATAATATATATATAGTATATATATATATATATATTAAGTATATATTATAATATATATAAACAGCCAAGTCTGCTTCATCAAATGGCAACCATACAAGCTCCTAGAAAAGATAACGTTGTGTCCAAAAACGTAGCATTGAGTGGGTTAATATGGTGGTTAGCTATAGCCCAGGCAGCAGACCATCCTCTTCCCCCACTCTCTCTCTCTCTCTCTCTCTCTCTTTTCTTCCTCTCTCTCTCGTTCTCTCTCTCTCTGCTCTCTCGTCTCTCTCTCTCTGCTCTCTTAGCTGCTGTTGTGGTCCAAAATGGAAGGTGAAGAATCAGTTTGGCAACGGTAGTCCTAGCGATAGTTGCTAGATATGAGAAGTTCAAACATCATACCACCTAAAGGAATCCGCTCAGGATTTGACTGCCTCTGTTTTATACCGAGCTTTCCTTCGCAATGAGGTATAGCCACTAGCAGCTTGAAGATCACCTCTAAGATCTCGGTATAAAGTTTCCGTTTTTGTATCAGGGTACATATTAGATATTTACAGATGAATAACCCAAAGGCCATACAAGCTCATACGCAACGCACCTACGATAATATTTGTGTCATAACTTTTCGCCTTTTTCGTTTTTTTTCTTCTTTTTAAAAAAATCTTTCCTTTTCCACTTGAAGCATTGTACATGTAAACAAATGTGCATAAAATCAAATGGAAGCACCCATGTTAGTTAATATATATATATACATAAACTAATATTTATTATCACAACACCCACACAACACAACACACACACACGCAACGCACACACTACAACACACACACATCACACACACAACACACACATAACCAACGCACTGATGAGGAGTTAATATGCTCTGAAACACGTGTCTGTGGATTACTTATTTATTTAATATAATGCTTCCCACTTTGGTCGAGCACTTTCAATAGGCGAATTTATTGCAAATTCACCGTATCTGCGCGCGCAAGCTAAGCCTCGCTCTGTTTACATATGTTTTTGAGGCCTCTAGTGAATTCATTTTCCGCTAAGAATGTAGTAACTAAGTATTCTCCCAATATTCGACAGCTGCCACTGCCGTACGGGTAAGAGGATTGGACGAACAATATGTTCATTCGGAGTCCAACCCCGGCCAAGGGGTAAGCTGTTAAAACGATATATATATATATATATATATAATATATATATATTGTAGTCAGGGTCGCCCAAACGCTTAAGAGACTAATGTAAATTCAGTAATACCTTTTCATGTCGATGATCTGGTACTAAACGCGGTACTCCCAATCAAGCTTGCCGGTGAGGAGAGTGCTAGACAACTCAGCAGGACGAAAATCAAGACCTGGGTAAAGGGCGGAAAGAAGCTTCTTGCTTAACGACCATCTTAGTACATTACATTACGAAGGGGCAGAAATACCCTGGGTTTGGTATTCCCAGACGCAATAGCAAACCCTTTGAGCTATCCTATTGTCTTGCAGTCTTGCCGAATGTTTGTCATAGCTCTCTCCCAGACTCTGATTACCAAGGAAATGGAGCTCAGTACCGGCATATATCCACTAAAAATAAATCCCTTTCAGCATAGGTAATTTCCCTAAATATATATATATATATATATATGGGAGAATATGTGCTTAATTGAAGTCAAGCGTATTTTTTTAAAAGTTATTCCTTAATTAATTAATTAGCGGGAATTAACTTTCAAAAAAATTAGGTTTAGACTTCAATTAAGCACATATTCTCCCATATATTGTCGGGCTGAAAATAGCTATATGTTTGTTTAACATCTCGTAATTAATATATTATATATATAGTATATATATATATATATATATATATTTGGAGGAATATGTGCTAATTGAAGTCATACTCTTAATTTTTGAAAAATAATTATTAATAATTAATGAATTAGCGGGCCATAATCATGTTTTCAAGATGTAAGGCTAAACGAAACGAGAAAAATGTCAATCCCTGGATGTACATGTTCGACCTATCATATATATATATATTATATATATTATATTTATTATATATATATAATGTTGTAATCCTTGAAGGTGGAAAAAGATACCACAGAGAACACAGGGTTCGTGAATATATACTTCTTATTTCAGCACTTTTAACATAGAACAGTAGTACAATCTACAAGACAAAACAATAACAAAGTTGACGGCAAGTACATTTCGTCCGGAAATATTTTTCCCAGCCTTCTGTCCCTAGCTGCGTCGACTCTTATACTGGCTCTGGGCCAGTCCATCTTGTAGGGCGTTAACCTCCTGACAACAATATATATATATATTTATATATATATATATATATATTATATACAAGATAATCTACTGAGTCAGACGAACGCTACTGTAGTTTCGCAATAAAGCTCTCAAGGGCTTAAAATCTGACTGCGGTTATATCAATATATATATATATCTTATATACATATATAATACATATAAATTGTTTTTTTCTTTTGGCCAAAATATATATAAACAATAGATTATTTTTTTTGTTGGTACGAATATCTTGGTCTTTTTCCTTTTTTCAAAATTTTTTTTCTTCCTGGTTGATGTTTGTAGTATATTTTTACAATCAAACTCTCTGCCGGTTTTTTTACTCCTCCGCAAGGAATTACAACACGCTTGGTATATTAAAATTTATATATATAATATATTATATATATATATATAATTATAGATAGATACTCAAATTCAAATTCCAAAGGTAGAAATTCTTTATGGCCTAATCTTCTCGAACTTTCAATTTTTTCTTTTGAATTTCTCAAAATATTTTTCAGCCTGCCTAAAGAGAAGAATAACTTTTCTTGCGTATACAGATGTGTAATGAACCAAATATTGGATTTCGGTGTTTACTTCCCCTAGACTTTATTTGGATATGAGGTAGAGGCGCTAGAACCGTGTTCAGCTTTACGTCTTTGCAATAGCAATCCGGAGCATACGGAATTCTTGACTCCACTTCGAAATATATTGCAAAACTTTTGACTCTCAACATGATGGGAACTACACAACAGATAATCTGTTCGCCTGGTGGTAGTTGTGATAGAATTCTATTCCCTATGTAGGTTTTCGTTTAGAAAAGGTCCGAGGCCGGGTGATAAAGGTCCGGTTATACGGAGCAATCACAACGATCGCTATCATCGCAGTTTACCTACATCAAACATATGAGAGCAAAGATAAGATGGCTATTCATGCCAGTTGTGTTTTTTGGTCTACCCTTATAAGAAAGATGCGGGGCAAGTTATTAACTGGTCCGAGAGGCCGTTCTGCAATCTGTACACTGTCCCTAGAGAACCCGAATGGAAGCTTCTGTCGCCGTCTCGTCTTACTAAAAGGAGAGAATCGGGACGAGATACGGTCTCGATCGGATGATGATGCGGAGACAGATACCTCTGGCACTGGCCCGGGGTGTGCAATTAGGCATTAAATGAACTTCCCTGATGACTGGCCTATCAAATCAATTACGTATGCTCGCCTAAGCACCTATTTGGGCCATCTTTTTCAACTATATTTACTTCTTGTCGTTTAAAAGTTGACGTTTGAACCGATCGTCACTGAAGAATAAAATGAAAGATGAAGGATAATCTAATTTAACGGCAAGAGGAAACGATATATATAATATAAATATATATAATATATTTTAATATACATTATAAACTAATTATTAATAATGGTTGATATGTGGAGAAATGTAGAAAAACATGGTAAATGTTTACAATGGATGGAAGTTTAATACTGGTGATAATGTCGATGTTATAGACGTTTCGGCCAAATGAAGAATAAAATGAGAAAATGAAGAAAAGACCAAATCTAATTAACGGGAAGGAATATCTATATATATATATATTACTATAATATATATATATATAACATATAATATATAAGATTTTGGATGTTTGTTTTTTAGAAGCATTGTTGATAAAGTATATATTATTATTTAAGTATTTTTTGCTTGAGGCAATTTACAATGGCGTATATTCGTATATAGAAATTCGAATAATTATCAGAAAATAACCTGACAAGTGATATTTCGCATATATGAATCCAATGCGGGATGCCTAGAACACTCGTACAGCTCATGATTCAATATATTAGTCTCATCAGCATGTAATACTATATATACCTATATATATATATATATATATACTATATATATGTATGTGGTGTAGTGTGTGTGTGTGTATGTGTGGTGTGTGCTGTATAGGTTGTGTGTGTGTGTGTGGTAGTACTAGTGTGTGTCATGTGTGGTATGTGTGTGTGTATGGTTGTGCTGTCGTGGTGTGTACGCTTGGCCAACCCTAACACCCAGATTCTGATTATTCACCCAACGAAATCGACAATGCCAGTAGTGCGTCACTATTTTACCTACTCTCTCGATCATTAAGCACCGCTAACACGATTGTGCATGGCTGAACAGACGAGATTCTATTCGACTGAACACGTCTACCTTGGTAACAGCAGATTTGCAACAACGGTGATTGCTTTCTGTAGGCTGTCAAGCAAGCCTCGACTAGCTATGATATCTCTATCCTTCCATTTTATATGACTTCACTTTATTCCTTGTTATGGCGGAATTACTTTACGTCCATCTCTCTTTTCAAAGCTTACTTTCTGTTTCACTTACTAGTTTGACGAGGAAAGCGCCAGGGACGGTCATTAACTGCCACCATCGCATGGAGATGCTAAGCACTTAATATAGTTGCAGAATCAGACTGAGTCCATGTGCGTATTTATTGTCGATGCTAACATGTCTTCTATGTCGCCTCTTAGTCAAGACCGTTTGCGAAGTGTAGATCGTGGTACTCTACCCTACCTTGTGGAAATTGCACCTTCGTCAGTGGCCTACTAGTATTTTCTATAATTGATCCAGATACTACGTCATTGCAGTAGGTTCTTTGGAGGATGCGGCCTTTGTCGACCTATCATATCATGTGTAGAGGATATTGAGAGCCTTCATTAATAGCTAAAATAAATTAGCACACATATATAATAAATATATAATTAATTATTAATCTTATATATATATATAATATTATTACAAATAATAATATTAATTTATAGTACCTTATCTTAAATAAAAAACCTAAATAATCACATCACATATTATCAAAAATCTATTTATAATATAATATATATATATATATATTATATATTAATATATTAATATATATATATATATAATAATATTATTATTATAATATATATTATATTCCTATATACCTGAGTAATTATAATTAGTATTTCTATAGTTCTTTGTTTATCTATGTCTGGTTAGAAATGCAGTCACAATAACATTTACTCGTATTGTTCTACATATGAATGGAAGTTTAATGACTGGAACGTCGATAATCTGCGATATAAACGAATGCGATACAATAGTGATTCTATCCAAGTATTAATACTTCCAATCCATTGTAGCATACACCATGTTTTTTTCTAACATTTTCTCCCACATTCATCTACCAATTATAATTTAATTAGTTTTATATATGCGGTTATTAAAACTTATTACACATGATTGAGCTGGGTTCTTTAGTATTAGAAGATTTTAGGTTCTCTTTACTAGAGACGAGTGAGTGATCCTTGGTGTCGTGAGAGTAATGAGTATAGGAGAGGTCATACATAGTAATGTATTCGTGTTCGCATATGTTCTGGATGGAAAGCAGATGTTAGCGTAAGTGTATTGCTGAGTCTGGCATTGATGTGTAGTTAGCCGTTCAGTGCAGCGGTAGCGATAAGGATCGGATATCGTACAGTATCCTTTAAGGGAAACCGCGAGCGAACTCATGAAACTACCGATATATTCATATAAATGCAAGCGTGATAAAATGAATAGATCTACTCTCTAAATGTAAATTAGAGCTTATTTCACTTTAAATTAATACAAGTAGATGCAGTAACAGTTATCGTTATATTAGATAGGTCCCATGTCGATCGTAAGTGATGAGGTTAACACTAGAGAATGTGACTAGTTAATTTCGAGAGGTTACAGACACCAGGGCATCGATGTGCTCCGAGATAGAATGAAGCATTATGCTTACTCCTTCGATACGAATGACACTAACCGATCAACAAAGTATTTCATCGTTCCACCCAGATTTAGCGCCACATTAGGAAGACCTGAGAACGTGTCATATTACAACGACTTCAATTCGGTCTTCTCTAGGGACGGTAAGTTAAAGATATGTATTCGTTTCAAGCCACTGAAACTACTTTAATTCGAGAGTATCGTTTGTCAACGAACTACACTTAAAAGAGGTCACGCCGTTATATTATGTCAATGAAATCACATCGCGATCTTATTCAAAAGACCCGACATAAATTAGACATAGTCATAAATAAGCCGAACAACATAATATGTTCATTTTTTTCCTTTAGCAGTTGAGGTTTTGATATTTTGAGGGGGGGGGGGGGGGGGTTGATGTTTAGGGGGGGAGGGGGGGGGGGGTTTATTTATTTTTTTTAGGGGGGTGGGGATGTCGCTGCTCTTTGGTTGGAGTTTGGGGTTATCTACTTGTATTTTTTTTCCTACGGAGGTGTTTGGTGGTTTGGGGGGGCGGGGTTGTTGTCTTTTGTACTTGGAGTCTGCTATATATGGTGGCGCTTTTTAGTTTGTTTATGTTTGTGGGTTTTAGTGTTGTGTGTTTTTAGTGGGGGGGTTTTTTTTTATTTGGATGTCAGGGCAGGGGTTGTGGATGGGATGGGCTTTGTTATGTGTTTGTTTGTGTTTTTTTTGTGTGTGTTGCTGTTGTTAGCTAGGACACGGTTGTCTGGGCACTCAATGGTTGTGGGGACGAGGGGAGAGAAGTGAGCGCAACGACAGAACAAACCGTAGGGACTGAAGAGGGGGAAACACAAGGCCCCGCGCCAACGTCAAGGGGACAAAGGAGAAAATAACAGGAGAGTTGGGGGCTAGTCACAACATCGACCACGTGTAGTATTATTGCCTTTCCTTCATTTATTCTATTTTGCCTAATAACAAGAGTCATTTTCTTACACAGTTGTGTGTGTGTTCAATTATCCTAGTCTAAGTACTAGTAATTTTTACACATCTTATTATGGTTTGAATTTATTCTCTCTAATACAAATAATCTACTCCCAGTTATATGGATTCAAGTATTCTATATAATACAAATAATTTGCACAGTTTTAAACTAAGATATCGTGAAAGTGTTAGTATAAATAAAAACCTAGAGAAAGCCCTAGCACCTATATGATTTTCCCAACCCTATTGCCCTTATGGCAAGGCCCCAACCCCTTTTTATCATATGGGTGCTAGAAGGCGGTGGCTGCGGTCTACATGTCCCGGGGAATGACGTTAAACTCTATCTGATGGTGAGGCTTCCTGTTTTGGAGGTTTGGGGAATGTGGAGCACCCCTCCACAACACCATGCTCCCTGGTCCACTAGGGTCCCATCTATGGGTTGGAATAGAAAAATGTATTTATAAAAAAATTGTATTATCCATTAAGAATTAATTTTATTTCAAAACTTTATCGGCATTAAATGACCTACTGAAGTTGATATGCCGTAAAACAAAACAAACCAAAAAACAAACCAACAAAAATATTGTCCAAAGAAGGGGTATTAGGATCTGTTTAAAAATTATTTGTATTTGATAGGACCGTGGACAAAAAAATCATAAGAAACATATTCACAAAAACAATTGTATTAATCCATTAAGAATTGATTTATTCAAAACTGTATCGGCATTAAATGACCCACTGAGGTTGTAATGCCGTAAAACAAAACAAAACAAACCAAAACCTAGAGAATCATTTGTTCAAATTTTGGATGCGTGACAAGTCTGGATATTATGAATATCGTCAGGCAAGCTATAATAATTCATGAATGTCTCCTCAGTAATAGTGTTACCATTAAAAGCAGTGACATAAAAAGCATACATGCATGAACAATATCTTTCTTTTTATTCCATCTTACATGAAGGAACAAAAAACGTTTCTTTAGTTTGTTATTTGGAAGACATCCCCCCCCCCCGGGACTGTGGCTTATGTCTTGACACATTAAACATCACTCTAAAAAGAAAATGACACTGCATCGAGCTACGTGTAACCTTATTGTTTGGTCACGTTTGTCGCCTCGTTAAATTTTCAATAAGCCTAATTTAATTCATTCGCTGACATACAGATATATGTTGTGTAGTGGCTCCAGACACACACCAAAGGGTCGTTGATATTGCTGCAATGAATGTAGTATTAAAGGGCGCTTCGAAAGTGTTTATATACTATAAACCAGGTCTTACCCCTTGGCAGAGGCGCAGTCGGTATACTCTTCAGCGCCAGACGAGATGTTATATTCTGTAATTTCTTTAGATTAATGGAGTTTACATTTGATTTGTGGATAATTATCTTGGTACAGATCAAATGGGTTAATAAGGGCCGGTGATATTGCTGCAATAATATAGTATAAAAGCGAAATATCACAGGGGAAAAAGTACCTGATAGAGAACGTTTATCATATATATACAATGGTAAAGGAAGCGCGTAGTGTAATGGTTAAAGTCATGGGAAATGGTCTCGTCGCCCCGAGTTCAAATCCTGGATGTGGTAATTGGATTTCACTTTGCGCTAATAACCTTGGGAAAGGTATGGATCCTACTCTCCCTTCAGCTATGGGTAAATAGTAGGGTAGACTGGACTCTTTAACCATGGCTAGGTAACCAGTCAAGGAGAAGGAAAACTCTGAATTTAAACCTGTTAAACTCCGCCTAAGAAATTGACTTTATGTCACATCCTGCTAGTACGGAGGGGTTTGGTAAATATATATATATATCTGTAATTTCTTTAGATTAATGGAGTTTACATTTGTTTTGTCGATGATGAAGTTATTTTCAAGACGATTATTCATCTTGTTACAGATAACAATGTATATCAGTTTGTAATGAATGTAACTTTTTAACCAATGAAACATTTCTTTAAAAAGAAATAACATTTTCCTACAATAAAACGAATAATTTTAATTGAATTAAAAACGCAACTTTCCCACCTACAACTAATGACATGA
>CM042158.1:53302512-53322512 GCA_023376005.1 Doryteuthis pealeii
TTAAAAAGAAATAACATTTTTCTACAATAAACGAATAATTTTTAATTGAATTGATACGCGAACATTCCCACCTACAACTAATGACATGAGTGTGAATTAAATGTTTCCTTCACCGGTACATTTTTACATAGTTTCGTGATTGTATTTTATATCTGATACATAATTTTCGCTATGTTTTTATTTCTCTCTTATTATCTATGTTGAATATTCCTCTCTGATGGAAACGAAAACTTTACACTCAATGAGGAAATGTTTGACAGTGCAGGGTGTTTGGCATGCCCAACAATGTGGTTGATCATCTTGCTTGAACATAAAAGAGCGCGTCAGTCTTATATGGACAATGAGCAGCTTGTTACATAGTGAGGTTTTCACGGTACCAAATCGATATAATGTTGTATAGCCTTCATTTCTTCTTTATTTCTTACTTGCTTCTATATCTTGGACATCTATTCTTCTGGCCGGCTTTGGTTCTATATTCTAACATCTTGCGTCTGGAGTTGTCATGGGGACTTCGGTCTGGTTTTCTGTTAGGGATTTCTCTTTATCAGAAGCCCTGTGTCATTGTTAGTTTTTAGGTAATAAACACAAGACTTCGATTTACGTTGATGTTACTTTATTTCCAAATCCCCAACCCAGACACCTGCGCAGTTGAGGGACCGCGTGTATAACACGACTTACCCCTTCGAGCTCGCTGCTACCTTCTAACTGACTGAGTTACTTCAATCCTTAAACCGGAACAGGGTCTTCTATGCCTTCCGGTTCTCACGATTCATCCGCGGAAGGCAAGGTGAGAGTGAGGTCAAGCGTTGTTACTCATCCTTCAAGGCCGTGGGCTATACTAATCGCCATTATATTTCTACACTACCTTAAAAAAGTATTAGGGATCCAATAATTATGTAACAAGCCGAGCCTATATTATTTCTTCCTCTCGGGATTTTCTATATCCCGGCTTCCATTTGCCTACCGTTGGATTAATAGATAATTTCTTCGGTCTGAGATTCAAATGCTGTTGCTATTTTTGCATGATAAGTATTTGTATGTGGCCTATCTTTTTGATTCTGTTATAGTATGTGGCCTACCCGGTTTGATTGTGTCCAACCTCAGTAAGAGTATATTTATAGATATAAGTAATAGACAATTTATTGAAACTAATTATTTTTCACATATATTCAATTTCAAGAAATGCAATTCAGTCATAATCTGTATATAGTAATTAATAATTTAAAAATAATTCGTCAATAATTTACATGAATCAGATATCTATTTAATTCTAAAATATTCAAATATTCTGAAATAGGGTTAGGGTTAGGGTTAGTAGTTATTATTATAATCTTATAATATGATTTTATGGTAGGCCACATACTATAAGAGAGACAAGATTTCGTAGGCCACATCCAAAAGGTAGGCCACATACTATAAGAGAGGCATGATTTCGTATGCTACATTCAAGGGGTTGGGCACATACTATAATGGTACCTTTTATTTGTTTTTTTTAGATGTGTATAATTTAAAATTCTAGCAAACTTCCTTGGTAGGATAATACGAAATACATTACACTTTTATTTAAGTACCACGATTTTTTGTAAGTTGTGCAAGGTGGTATTTAATGTTAAGATATAAGTAACACATTGTCTCTTTGGACAGGACGCGCTATTAGCGCAACGGTTATCAGCATAGGAAATGGGATAGCGACCCGATTTCAAATGTTTGAGGAAGCATCGTGTATCACTTCAAGCTAATGCCCTTGGGAATTGCATGGTTTATCTGTTCTCCGCACTAGTTATTGGTTATGAACATTGTCTGCCCAGACAATGTTCATTAGCCGGAAATTCAACCTGCTGTAATTGATTTTGTGTCACATCCTGTCCGTTAGGGACAACTTCTTTGATAGTGGTCTATAGCAGCCATGGATTCAATTGATTCCTAAATGAGGCCTTGCTTCATGACTCACGGTATATTTCCACAATGCACCCGTTATTTTAAATTACTTACACCTCCTGCTAAAAAATTCGAATATAACACTCCATTACCAAACAGCGGACATCCCTGTTGGCTGAGACATTAGAATACACCGGCAGCACCTCTGCAGAGATGTAATGATCCCCAACGTGGTCACCTGTTGGCCGTGGTAGTGACTCGTGATGCTTAAGAATGGAAACCTGGTGGCTAGGCAGTACATGAAATGGCTCTTATTTAGGTTAGACAAGGTGTCGGAGATGTCCCCTTCGATCAATCGGCTCGTCATGTAAAGCCATAGTACCTATATGATTGTCTCGAACTTATGGCAGGCCTCAACCCCTTTTTTATCATATACGTGCTAGAAAGCGGTTGCTGAGGGTATTAATATCTTAGGTATCACGTTAACGTGAAGTTCCAATTCTGTTTGTTTGGTTGTTGTTTTTTATTGATTTTAACGGCATATCAACCCGTCTGGGGTTATGTAATACCTAACGATTAGGAAGTTATATATATATATCTTGTATTTATATTTATACTTTTTAGTAATTGGTTTTAAAAATTCGTTAGCATTATTGGGAATTATGATTTGTTTCATGTCTAAATTCTATGGTATAATTTTATTTCCCTAAAAAAAAGAGAGAATATCCTCCATGTTGACATTTTCAAATAGATCTTTCATATTGTTTGCTTGAAAAAAACGTTTTCTGATGTTAGCAAGAAACCTGCATTCCATGAATAAGTGTTTAACTATCAAAGGTGTTTGACGGAGAACGAAAAAGAGCAAGACATTGCCTTGCTTGTCGGGATCGAGCCCGCGTCCTCCCGCATGCGAAGGTAGACGCGAGTTAGGCATTGGGCGGACGCGAGGTGCCAGGATGTTTCGGTAAATATGTACATAAGTAACGTGTGAGTCAAACGCGGGGCAGTAAGAAGTTGCAGTATCAGGTTGACTGACGCGAACGACCGAGTAAAGAAATGTGATTTTTGCAGCTGCTAAACGAAAACGACGAGCGTGTTGACCAGGGGAAGGTTTGGCTTGCCGGAAGACTGTGGACTTGCTTGTTTTTGCCCCCCCCCCCTCTCGTCGGGAGCTTGTTGATACGAACATCTATTCCCCCTATATTTCCGCCTTTTCCATAGACATGTTCCCCATTGTGGTTGTTATTCTTGTTTGAGTATATAGGAGTGCGTTAGTCTGGTATGACCTATGCGTAATCTAGATACAATGACTTGTTCCTTTCTAGACTTCCTTAAAGGTGATCTCCAGCCTACCAAAGAGGATTTGATTAGGATGAGTTTATTGTGCATGTTGTTATTCCAGTGATGTTGCTATTTTGTATGAAGGAATCTAACGATTTTAGGTTTCCAATCAGTATATTCCAATTTCAAATCAGTATATTCCAATTCTAGACCCATGAGATTGTGTAACCCAACAGATTCTGATTGGTTGGTTGGTTTATTAATTTTAACGGCATATCAACCCGTCCAGGGTTATATCATGCCTAGCAGTTGGGTTGTTATACATATTGTGTATTCATATATATACATTTAGTAATTGGTTTTAACAATGTGTTAGCATTATTGGGAATCATACTGTATGCCATTGATTTGTTTCATGTCTATATTCATGGTATAATTTATTTCCTCAAAAAGGAGAAAATATCCTCTATGTTAACATTTTCAAATATGTCCTTCATATTGTTTGCTTTAAAATAATGTTTTCTGATGTGAGCAAAAAATCTGCATTCCATCAATAAGTGTTTGACTGTCAGGGTGTTTGATATTTCACATTTGGTTGTTGTTCTTGTTTGAGTATATAAGAGTGTGTTAGTTTTGTATGACCAATACATAACCGGGACATAATGACTTGTTCCTTTCTAGACTTCTTAAAGTTGGTCTGCAGCCTCCCAAAGTCGGTTTGATTCTGACATACCGTAAATACACAAACCATTCAACAAAACAGCACATGCGCTGTACGGTCCCCTCGCATTGTTTGGAGAGTTATAACAAAAATGCTTAACTGGTTTGAAAGTTATTCAAAATGATTGGATGCATTCAAGAAATATTTCTATTTCAGACTTCACGATAATGAGATAGATAAATTGTATGTAAAATATATGCTACAACATACACATATCTCCGTGTGTGTGTGCGTATATATGTATGCGTTTGTGTGTGTATGTGTGTTTAGCGTATAAAATAGTTTTCTTTTTAGATTCTGTACTCGAGTACATTTAAAATCGTTCTCAAGGAATTATGTTTGGATAATTCTTCGACGCCTCTTTTCGGCAATTTAAATGAATGAACAACCGTTTATCTATTTCATCTGGAAATTTGATTCAATGGTTTTAGTTTTCTTTTTTCTTTATTGTTAAAGAACAATTCTACTGCCGGCAGCAATTGTATACTAGCTGATGTACACGAACAACGTATTCAATGTTGTTGGCTTTGGGGGATTTTTCCTGTTGTATCCTTGAGGTGGGAAAAGATACACAGAGAAACACAGGGTGCGTGAATATGTATTTTATTCAGCACTTTTAACATAGAACAACAAGTAGTACAATCACAAGACAAAACGTACAAAATGAGGAGGTTCAAATGTCTGGAGTTGACGCAGGAAAAAAGTGCATACATACATTCTGAAAAGGAAAATCAGTGTCTACTATTTAAAATATTGGATACAAATCATTCAATGCTGTTACTATGTAAATTTTATTTTCTAATTATCTTCACGAATATGAATTAAATCTTTATTATTTTTGCTCAAAAAGCAAGATCTGGTGAGAGTGAATGTGTATACATATATATATATATATATATTGACTTAGCCGTTAATTGTTTTATGTTCATAGTTTCAACCGCACATACACACAAACACACACATACATACACAGTATTGTAACGTTGAGATGGAAAAAGATACACAGAGAACACATGGTGCGTGAAGATGTATTTTATTCAGCACTTTTAACATAGAACAACAAGTAGTACAATCACAAGACAAGACGTACAAAATGAGGAGGTTCAAATGTCTGGAGTTGACGCAGTAATTTCGTCCGAATATTTTTCCCGACTTCTGTCACTGCTGCGTCGAATCTTATATGGCTCTAGGTCAGTCCATCTTGTAGGGGTGTTAACTCCTCTACAATATTTCCCAAACTTAACGTAATGTTGTTGTTATTGCAAATAAAACTAAGTCATTCAAAAGCAGCAGTTTCAAGACGAGGGGAGATATCAATTTTACGCTAGACATCAATCCCAGTATTTATCTATCCCCACGTTTGTATGTATGTATGTATGTTAGTCTGTAAGTTAGCTTCTGGTCTTAAGAGACACATGGTAGTGCATAAGCATAAAGTTTTATCATCTGATCCATCTGATACAACGGGAAGGACGTCCTTCCTATGTCATATTTGCATCAAACTTTGTGGATCGGCAGCGGGTTTGATGTGTCATTTGAGGGCTCATGAGAGGAAATGTTCTGGTGATGGGGTTATAGGATTGTGAGGGATGACAGTGATCTGTGAAGATTATGCTATTACTATGTATGTATGTATGTATGGTGAGCACAATCATCACATTTTACAATCTGATCCATTAGATAACAATTATGCAATTGCTATTCATCTCTTTCTCTCTGTCTCTGTCTGTCTGTCTGTCTGTCTGTCTGTCTGTCTGTCTGTCTCTCTCTCTCTCTCTCTCTCTCTCTCTCTATATATATATATATATATATATATATTATATATTTATATATATATATTATCAGTCATCCACAGACACGTGTTTCGAAGTTTACTTCTCATCAGTGCGGCTCGACTTTTAACAGCTATGTCTAGAGGGATGGAAACCCGACAGAATTTTCGTCTGCCAAGTCCCTTACCCTTGCGGCTATCAGCGGCCGTCAGTCTGAAGTGAACAATTAATTGATACATTTCTACGCAGATTGTTTTTACAGTCACCAGAGAACTCAAATCTGTAAACAGATGAGTTACGACTTCATACCAAATGGTGAAGTTTCAATTAATGTCCCTCCAACAATGCTCAACCATGGGGGGTAGGAGCATTTTGCGTGTTCCCTTCTGAGCTATTAGCACTATTTAGCAGGAAATTATTTCGCTTTCATGTTCTGATTTTCATTACGGCCGCTATACAATCATATCTTGTTCGTACATCCTCTGAACATTTAACCCGAAACAGAATTTATATACGCTTACTTTTTCTTATTAAGTAAATCTTTTCTTTTTTTTTTTCCTTTTTTTCCTCGGTCTTAAAATTTATTACTTGTTTCTGTGAGTCCATGTTTTGTTTTGTTGTTCTTGTTTTGCTTGTTGGGTAATTTTTTTTTCAATCCCTGGCCCTGTGGTGACGGCACGATTTTTAGTTGGACATATTTTTCTGATCCATCTTCTGTTTTCCACTTCGTCCCTCGAGTTTCGAACATGTAAATGAATTAAGAAAACCACACATCATGTCTCTATCTTGCTTAAATCCAAAAATCGATAACCAGTCTATATCAGTAGAGGGGTTTTCTATGCGTATATTGACATTGATTTATGTAGATTATTCTTTATATATATATATATATATATATATATATATATATATATATATATATATATATATATATATATATATCAACCCCTCCACACTAGCAGGATGTGACACAAGGTCAATTTCTTAAACGGAGTTCAATAGGTTTGAATTCAGAGTTTTCTTTCTCCTAGACCGGTTCCCTAACCAAGGTTAAAGATCCCAGTCCGCCCTACTATTTACCCATAGGTGGAGGGAGAGTAAGATTCATACCTTTCCCAAGGATATTAACGCTCAGTGAAATGCAATTACCACGTCCAGGATTTGAACTCGGGACGACGAGTACATTTCCCATGACTTTAACCATCACACCACGCACTTCCATATTATTCTTTATATAAGGTGTGCTACAATACACCACTTAAATTTATAGACTAAGCAAGGTTACGTGGTTAAAACTTAAGCCAATCAACAGCCCGAATGCGTAGCTAGTTGACTATTTCATCACTGATACAGAGAGGCGTCAATTTGCAATCATTGACAAAGGACATGCAATACTGAGGAGCACCAAGGAACAACCAAAAAATTCTTTACCAAGGATTTCCACTGGACAAGCGCTATTGCTTGAAGCCTAAAGGATGGCTCATGAAATCGTAACAATAGCTTACAAGGTATTTGAACTGCTCAACTAATTTGAGCGACCTGTTAGCTAGAGCGTTAGAATATACTAACTGCACCTCTGCAGAGGGGTAAGACTCCCCCAATGGGGCTACCTGTTGGCCGTGATACTTAAGGATGGAATCCAGTTGGCTGAACCCTGATCACCGACATTAATGCCATGTTACTAAAGACACAGCTGCCCTCCAACCTTTTGGTTGGGGCTGTAGAATACACCGATTTCACCTCTGCAGACGGCTAAGCGTCCTTTAAGAATTAATTTATTTCAAAACATTGTAGGCATTAGATGACCCACTGAGGTTATATGCCGTAAACCAAAACCAACCAAAATTACTAATTTGAGAGGCTTAAAATGTGCGAGATTATATATAGAAACAAATAATTCACCCTCCGGGTACAAGTATTCAAGTTTTAACATGATTAAATATTATATTGAATTAGAAAGTCTAATGAAATTAGATAGGAACGCAAAAAAGACTTCACTCATTTTTACTTTATTCTGATTGATTTCAATATAAAATTATACATAGTATTTCTTTTAATACTTTTCAGAATAAAACAATAATCAGTAACACAAAGTGCTTATTCATTAAATACGGTTTTATTAAAATCGGAATTCAAATTATGTTGCATACCCTCTTCATTACTTATTTCTTTCTTACTCTATTCTTCTGGCCGTCTTTGGAATCTTATAACATCTTGACTTGGTCTGGAATCTTCTAAGGTCTGGACTTTCTTTTGCTATGTTCTTGCTGGCTGGTCGTCCTGGATTCATTTCTTAGTCTTGTTACCAAGACATTCATCAACCACAAGAACATATTACTTATACAAACTTTTATTTCCTTAACTATACATTTCATGTAACTAAATATCTGACTAACATAGCGCGCGTGAGTTCAAGTTTTAGGCAGGACCTAAAATGGCCGACTTCTCTGCCTGACGTCTAACTGAAAACTGGGGACTCAAAAAGGTCCCACGTGACTTCACATATTTGGCGGGCTTCTGTACTTTTCCATGGAAGGACCCGGCCATGATATGAAAAGGGTCATCCCCTCAGAATTACAGGGGACTGACAATAATCTTATGCAACCGCATAGATTATGTAACAATTATTCACACCATATGATAGATTAACATTTATTTCTTAATGTTATAAAAGACACATCGCAGTATTTTAAACACTATAACAATAAACGCAGTTTTGAGGCAAATCTATCTCAGCTAGACCTTAATAGAGGCATTGTTAATAAATAAGATGATAATAAAGATTAATTAAAGATTATTTAATTACTAACCATTGGAAATATACGTAAATAACTAAGGGAATTGTGAGGTTGGTTGTGAACTAGTTTTGGTTAAAGACAGACCGATACTTTTTGTACTTTTTACATATTGATCTAAACGCAATTGCTCTTAAGTAAACATATCAAACCATATATTAATTAGATTATATCCATTACAATATACATGTGTGTGTGTGCGTGTGTGTGTGTGTGTGTGTTTGTGCGTTTGTGTGTGTCTGTGTCTGTGTATGTATGTGTGTGTGTGTGTTGAAGGGATAAATAAATAAAGCGAAGAAAATGTTGAATGGATGAAAATGGTTTAACGAAATGTCAAACGTGTTTCAGCCGAGGGTTAGTCCATGTACACATTGTATTCTATTCCTTACTATTTTAAATATGAAATAAAATAATGATAATAGAAAGATATAAACATTTTAAGTTTACAAAGAAACTGGCCTTCCTCAGGACAAGATGTCTGATATTTGAAGTTAAAAAGGTCAAAATACAGAGAATGTAGAAGTGTTCGACAAAATAATTTTTTGAGACGCTTACGGATGGAGAATAAAGAATATTCAGTGATGAGTGACATTTGAAAAAAGGGGAATTTAAAATTTTCGTAAATAATATTATTGACTTATGCAAGAAAGTTAAAGTAGAAAGTTGAGTTCATGTTATCATTATATAATTATATTTGTTTAATAATTTAATGAATCTTTGAATAAGTATTGTTAGGTTTGCTAAGATGAGCATACGTGTATTTATCTTGGTAATTAATTAATTTATTAATTTTTAATATAATCTAAGTGATCATTGTTATTTATTTATTACATAAATATATTTGTTTATTAATTCAATGAATCTTTGAATAAATATTATTAGATTTGCTAAGATGAGCATACGTGTATTTATCTCGGTAATTAATTAATTAATTAATTAATTTTTAATATAATCTAAGTGATCATTGTTATTTATTTATTACATAAATATATTTGTTTAATAATTTAATGAATCTTTGAATAAGTATTGTTAGATTTGCTAAGATGAGCATACGTGTATTTATCTTAGTAATTAATTAATTTATTAATTTTTAATATAATCATAGTGATCATTGTTATTTATGTATTATATAATTATATTTGTTTAATAATTCAATGAATCTTTGAATAAGTATTGTTAGATTTGCTAAGATGAGCATACGTGTATTTATCTTGGTAATTAATTAATTTATTAATTTTTAATATAATCTTAGTGACCATTGTTATTTATTCATTATATAATTATATTTGTTTAGTAATTTAATGAATCTTTGAATAAGTATTGTTAGGTTTACTAAGATGAGCATACGTGTATTTCTCTTGGTAAATAATTTATCAATTTTTAATATAATCTTAGAGATCATCGTTATTTATGTATTATATAATTATATTTGTTTAATAATTTAATGAAAATTTGAATAAGTATTGTTAGATTTGCTAAAATGAGCATACGTATATTTATTTCGGTAATTAATTAATTAATTAATTTTTAATATAATCTTAGTGACCATTGTTATTTATGTATTATATAATTATATTTGTTTATTAATTCAATGAATCTTTGAATAAGTATTGTTAGATTTGCTAAGACGAGCATACGTGTATTTATCTTGGTAATTAATTAATTTATTAATTTTTAATATAATCTAAGTGATCATTGTTATTTATTTATTACATAAATATATTTGTTTAATAATTTAATGAATCTTTGAATAAGTATTGTTAGATTTGCTAAAATGAGCATACGTATATTTATCTTGGTAATTAATTAATTTATTAATCTTTAATATAATCTAAGTGATCATTGTTATTTATGTATTATATAATTATATTTGTTTATTAATTCAATGAATCTTTGAATGAGTATTGTCATTATGCTTATCTTATCAAACCAGACATCACCTGCTTATTCGTCCAATTCGGAGTGGTAGTACATGTTAGGGTCCTATCCATTTAAGTAATAAGTAAAAAAAGTAAAGTCGTCGGGGCGGCCTAATGTCACTATCAACCAATCAGCGAGGGAATATATATCCCCTTTTCACTAGCGCTAGACCAAGGAGATTATCTTAGCGTCTGAGGTGGAACGCCACACCTACCATCAGCTACTTACTTTACCGCACATATCCCTGTGCTACTCATACGCTGTGTTAGCGAGGACCGGTATCGAACTAGGAACCTTGTGGTTTCTAGCCGAACGCTCTACCGACTGAGCTAACCCGGCCCTAAAATCAATAACAAAAGAGATATTTTTTTCAATACCCATCGAGAAATAATCCAACAAACATCTTCGGAATAAAATAACCCAATAAGGATTGTCATGCCGTAAAATCCAACAAACAAACAAGGTAAAACTAAAGCACACTCTTTTATTTTTACCTACTAAAACATCTACTTTACAGTTCAAACCGTTCTTACCTCCCCATGGACGCCGCTATTTCCCTTACATCAAATAGAAAACATTTGGGATAAACCCTTCTCCAGAACCAACCATTTCCCTACCCGTGTATCCTGGCTATGGAGACTTCCTGCGTTCCAGTCTTTGACCTACGTTTAATTCGGTCTTCATCACATGTAGGTAACCTGTAATTTCCCTACCAAAGCTAAAATCTCATCGTTCTAGAGACCGCCCACCAATTACAATTGAAGAGCCACTGTGTTAAACTGCAACAAACAGTGATATTTTCCCAGTTCCAATACCAGCTGTTTAAAACCGTTTTGGTAGACATAATGGCGCGATTATTGGTACCACCGAATATTTATCTATTAAATGCTAGAAATACAGGGGTAATCAAAAATGGTAAAAAATCGCCCGAATATTTTTTTCACTTAAAACATTAAACAAGGTCAGGGGTCTCAAAAACGTAGCCCACCCATCATAGGGGATTAGAATATGCAGATATGTTGCCTTAAAGAACGGTAAGTTGGTTGGTTTATTAATTTTAACGGCATGTCAACCCGTCCAGAGTTATATCATGCCTAGCGGTTGGGGTGTAATACATATTGTGCATTCATATATATACTTTTAGTAATTGGTTTTAACAATGTGTTAGCATTATTGGGAATTATATTGTATGGCATTGATTTGTTTCATGTCTATATTCTATGGTATAATTTTATTTCCCTCAAAAAGGAGAAAATATCCCCTATGTTAACATTTTCAAATAGATCCTTCATATTGTTTGCTTTAAAATAATGGGTTCTGATGGGAGCAGAAAATCTGCATTCCATCAATAAGTGTTTAATTGTCAGGGGTGTTTGACATGTTTCACATTGTGGTTGTTGTTCTTGTTTGAGTATATAAGAGTGCGTTAGTTTTGTATGACCAATGCATAATCGGGACATAAGGACTTGTTCCTTTCTAGACTTCCTTAAAGTTGGTCTGCAGCCTCCCAAAGAAGGGTAAGACCCGCTACAAAAACATAAACTAAGTTTCGTGCGTATAACACAAAACTGCGTATGATTGTGCGACTCTAGATCTAGGTGTCTGAAGAGTCTGAAGAGTCTGGAGAACTCATAAAATAACATCAATCCCAGGTCCACTTTTACCCGAAAGAGTAATACCTGTCTGATGGAAATGATCTATGAGTCGAATAGATAAGTTTAAAAAATTATACGCACGAAAAAAAAAAACCCTCTCCGGGCGGTATAAAAATTAATTTTTGCCACACTCCTTCGTAAAAATACGTAAACAGATCTTTGGAATCTTATATTTTTTAGATAATCAACATAAAATAATTTTCATGTGAAAATTCACCAAATAAGTTTTCTTTTTAATAAAACCAAATTTCTAACAGTTAGATTTAAATTAATGCAAATATTTAAGGGTTTTTTTTGTGGGGGAGGGGACTCAACACCGTCTGTTTTGATTATCGTCTGTCATACCCAAATAGAAAGATTTATTTTTCAGCGCACAATAAAATATAACATTCAATATAGAAGAAGATTATGTAACTATTTCTTGTTTGTAAATAATTTTCTCGTACAACTCTATACGTTAGATAAATTTGAATACATATTAAAATGAAGCAAACTATGTAAATCAATAATGCCCTGCCTGTATTTTTCTTAAGAAGAGCGCAAATATCAAAGTGTAGAGAGATATGGTCCATCCCACCCTCTTATAGCACTCAGAGAGGTTGGTCACTTATCGTCACCATCTACGACTTCGACTCCCCCAAAACTGACTTCGCATCATCCTCAACAACCGCTGGAGGGATTTCACCGCCAATATTTGGTCGAAGTATGATAACAAATAATAAAAAAACGTTAGTAGCCTTCATAATGGTTCAGAGAAGACCCAAAAGTACACGGATTCCAAATGTAAACTCTTTTCAAGATGATAACATTTAAAAAATCATGAGAACAATTTAAAATTAAAGTAAAAAAAGCCCTCTAAAATAACCAGGATTCCGTTATTTTCAACAAGATCTTTTTGAATATATATATATATATATATATATATATAATATATATATATATATACTAACCCTCCACATGAGCAGGATGCGACACAAGGTCAATATTATATATATATATATATATATATATATATATATATATATATATATATATATATATATATATCAAATGTTTCCTTGATAGGATTCAACCAAAATTGTGAAAACAAATGTGCATATAACTTCTGTTATGATTTTAAATTTACAGCGGATTATAGATAAATAAAAATCAGACTGAAGAGGCAAAGAATTGCTGAAATAAATTTATATCTTTACCAAGATATACATTTACTCTCACACACACGCACTCACACGCACACACACGCACACACACATATATATACACATATATGAGGTGAATGATTAAAATTCTGAGCTCTCTCTCACTCTCAACTGGTGTTCTCTCTCTCTCTCTCTCTCTCTCTCTCTCTCTCTCTCTCTCTCTTCTCTCTCTCTCTCTCTCTCAGTCTAATTGTTTAAACTGCATCACCCATCTATTTTATCAGCCTTTATCTGATCCAATATGTCACAATGCACCATACCCATGTCGAAAAAGGTGCACACCAGGAGGCAAAGAATTGCCGAAATAAATTTATATAATTTCTTCACACACACACACACACACACACACACACACACACACACATATATATATATATATATAATATATATATATATATATGGGTGGGTGATTAAAATTCTGGGGCCTCTCACACTCTCAACTGGCGTCCCCTCCCTCTCTCTCTCTCTCTCTCTCTCTCTCTCTCTCTCTCTCTCTCACTCTTCTCTCTTCCCTCTCAGTCTAAATGTTTAAATTGCATCTCCCATCTATTTATCAGCCTTTATCTGTTCCAATATGTCACGATGCATCATAGCCATGTCGAAAAGGGTGCACTCCATTCATCACTGTCATTTGCCGGCGTTCGCCATGAAGCTTAAATAGATGAAACTACCTCAAACCAATTAGAAATACCCACTCTTGCGGAATTAAGATATTAGCTCCCATGACGTTTTCGACATCGTCTGCGGCCCGAGAACGGCGGGAGACGGAAGACAGGCAGAGTGGTAGGAAGGTGACATAGACACAACCCGTTCGGCATCGACGTGATGCCTTTCCACACCCTGCAGATGTTTTGTAAAGTGCTTCTTTTTTTGCAGGGTGAACTCCAAGCTGCAAGGGTGTCTAATTGATCTCCGCTGGTTTATTAAATAAACAAATCCTACAAGGGTAATTCAATAAATATGGTGAAAATTACATGGGTTTTCGGTTTCAGGTTGCTTTGTTTTACGGTATATGTGAGCAGTATGTATGTGCATTGGTGTAAAGAATACCTGATATGGATATTTTAAGTCTAGCCACACTGATGAGACGGAAGACAAGCTGAACTCCAAGCTGCAAGGGTGTCTACTTGATCTCCGCTGGTTTATTAAATAAACAAACTCTACAATGGTAATTCAATAAATATGGTGAAAATTACATGGGGTTTCGGTTTCAGGTTGCTTTGTTTTACGGTATATGTGTGCAGTATGCATATGCATTGGTGTAAAGAATACCCAATATGGATATTTCAAGTCTAGCCACACTGATGAGACGGAAGACAAGCTGAACTCCAAGCTGCAAGAGTGTCTAATTGATCTCCGCTGGTTTATTAAATAAACAAATACTACAAGGGTAATTCAATAAATATGGTGAAAATTACATGGGGTTTCGGTTTCAGGTTGCTTTGTTTTACGGTATATGTATGCAGTATGCATATGAATTCGTGTAAAGAATACCCAATATGGATATTTGAAGTTTAGCCACATTGAGGAGAAGGAAGACAGGCAGAGTTGTAGGAAGGTGACATAGACACAACCCGTTCGGTATCGACGTGATGCCTTTTCACACCCTGCAGATGTTTTGTAAAGTGCTTCTTTTTTCTTTTTTTTTGCAGGATGAACTTCAAGCTGCAAGGGTGTCTAATTGATCGCCGCTGGTTTATTAAATAAACAAACTCTACAAGGGTAATTCAATAAATATGGTGAAAAGTACATGGGTTTTCGGTTTCAGGTTGCTTTGTTTTACGGTATATGTGTGCAGTATGCATATGCATTGGTGTAAAGAATACCCAATATGGATATTTTAAGTCTAGCCACACTGAGGAGAAGGAATACAGGCAGAGTTGTAGGAAGGTGACATAGACACAACCCATTCGGCATCGACGTGATGCCTTTCCACACCCTGCAGATGTTTTGTAAAGTTCTTTTTTTTCTCAGGATGAACTCCAGGCAGCAAGGGTGTCTAATTGATCACCGCTGGTTTATTAAATAAACAAACCAAATAAGGGTAATTCAATAAATATGGTGAAAATTACATGGGGTTTCGGTTTCAGGTTGCTTTGTATTACGGTATATGTGACACTAATATACATACTATATGTTGGAGTAAAAATACCCTATTTGGATATTTTAAGTATAGCCACACTGATAAGACGTAAATGTCAAAAACACGGTGTCTGTTGATAACTATTATATGATCCCAAAACCCAGTAGGGGTCTCTAGAAGGAACTTTAATTGAATTTTCACTGCTTAGTGTAAGGCATTACTCGTCTGTTGTTTACAGACTTGAGTTCTCTGGTTATTCTAGACCTACATCTACGGAAGTATGTATCATTTAAATGCTCGTCTCTTACTGACAGTTACCGGCGACGGTAAGGAGCCGGACAGACGAAAATTCAGTCAGGTTTTTTTCTCACGGGTAGAAGTAGCTGTTAAGTCTAGCCACACTGATGAGACGTAAACGTTGAAACAATCTGTCTGTGGATTAATATATATATATGTATATATAATTTTGGGGGCGTTTTCATAAAAACAACAATCCTAACATTAATAAAATAGCATTTAATACAGGCAATAATATAATAAATATTTTCAACAACAAAGACACTAACCTTATCAACCCTCAAAAATATAATAGACTCTCCTAATTTGAAAGCGCAGATGAACGGATTCAAATGAGAAGATAAAGGAAAAAGCCCTAACAAACTACCTCCGCCCCGATGACGACCGGCTAAATAGTCGAAAGCGCAAGGGTAAAAAGTAAGGGACAGTTCATTTACCAGCTTGATCCTGAAGTACCAATAATGACTTAAAGACTTGAAAAACTAAAGAATGAAGAAATATTCCGTAGTGTTCAACCGTACTTGCTTTGGCAATATATATATATATATATATATATATATATATATATATATATATATATATATATTATATACCAAACTTGTTGGTAAATCCTCGCGGTGAGAAAAAAAAAACATCAAATAGTTTGATTGTAAAAATATACTACCAAACATCACCGTGAAGAAATTTTTTTTTGTAAAATAGAAAAGACCAAGATAATCTTACCAACAAAAAAAATCTATTAGTACCAAAAGAAAAAACAATTTATATGCATATATATATATATTAGATATATATATACATACAAACCCGCCAGGACACTAAAGCTAATAAGTAAAAAGTGCTCAATACCTAAGTAGAGCAAATAATACAGATAAATCTAATGAGTCAGACACTACTAAAAGTTTCACTTAATGCTCTTCAGGGCTAAGAGTAATATCTTAGCCCCAAAGAGCATTAAGCGAAACTTTTAGTAGTGTCTGACTCATTAGATTTATCTTTATATATATATATATATATATATATATATATATATATATATATATATATATATATATATATATATATATATAATCATATGTGTTTGAGTTCCTCTATCTGTATATATATGTTTGTATACGAATTAAAAGAAAAATGCGTAAGAATATATATGTGCATGTGCGTTCATATGTATATACATATGTGTATAAGTGTGATTATATTTTGTAAATTCAGGGAAGCTATTAAACAGAAAGTTAAAAAGAAAATAATAATAATGTCTTCTCCTCTGGAGACAGAATGTCGGAAGTATTTTTTAAGTATCCACATTTTTAAGAGTCATAAAACTCTGGAAGTAGAGGTCAGTGAATCTTTGTCGGGTCTCGGAGACACAGAAGAAACTCCGGATCTGGAATTCTCGGTGCGAAAAAGTTAAGTGAGATTTGAGAGGATATTTGGACGAGAGCGAGATTTTGATTTTTGAAAAGAAAAGAGAAGATTCTTAATTTCAGAAAAGCAAGCCGAATGGAGTTAAGCAGGTCTGCCGGACAAGCGGCCCCGATGGCCCCGGCTTTGCTCGCAGTGTGAGAACAATTGAGAAAGTAGCTTATAGTAGCAGATTCATTGAGTAAGAAGAGGGGTGCTATATGCGCTGAGTTTACCCCCCCCCCCTCCGACAAGAAAATGTTGCCCGCTACCTTTGTCTTTGATGCAATGGAGAAGAACCCAAAATAATGCATGGGAAGAAGAAAAAAACCTGGAAAGAAAAGAAAGAAAGAGAAAAGGAAGAAAGAAAAAGAAAGAACAAATGAGAAAAGAAGAAAAAAGAAAGAAAAAGAACAAATAGGAGGAAGAAAGAGAGAAAAATGGGAGGATGGAGAAGAAAAAAAGAAAGAAAAAACAAATGGAAGAAAAAGTGAGAAAGAAAGAAGAAATTGGAAGAAGAAAAGGAAAGAAACAATGGGAAGAAGAAAGAAAAAAGAATAAATAGGAGAATGAAAGAAAGAAAGGACAACTGAGAAGAACAAAAAAGAAAGGACAAATTTAAAGAAGAAACAAAAAAACAATTCTGAAAAAGAAAAAAGAAAGAAAGAACAAACACATAGAAGAAAAAGGACAAAAGAACAAATGTGAAGAAGAAAAAGAAAAAAAAAAGAAAGAAAGAAGAACTGTGAGGAAGAAAAAGAAATAGTCTAAGGATCCCATAATCTCTCAAATATCAACCCTCTTCTTTTATAACTAAAAAACTCCAAATGGCACAAGGCAAGATGGCGTCCAACCTTCATGATAGCATAGAAATCCCGACAACTGAACATCTGTCCAGAAACAAGGATTCCACCCGATGTATTACCGGTACAGAGATATGTTGAATATTTCTTTATCCCTACATCATTCACTCCATTAGAAGTAAGCGCCAAAGTGGACAAATCATCTCTCCATTCATAAGAGAGTGCAAGACGTAACGAAAAGTTAACACGGCATCATCTTATCTCGATTTCGACGAGGTGAGGGCAAAGTTAACAAACGTATTGTATACATCTATCCAGTCCGACAAGAAGAGCATATTGTTACAATATCTATGTGACACTTGCCCTACGAGGCAAGGCCCCTGTTTTATCGTAGAGATCATTGGTTTTATAATCAATCACAGTACCTACAGCACATCGACCGTGATTTTGGGTCATCAAATGCTGAATCAACCCCAAAACGGAAATGGGTACAGGAATCAGAGCCTATATACCAACCCTACGGATAGTTTAATACTGCTGTTCAAAGACGCAACAGGGTAAGAATTTATATAAGCCATTCGTGACCACTTCTTTCTTGTGTTTTTTTTTATTGAAATATATTCATATTTTGAATATATTTAACGAAATGTATCTTAAATACGTCTAATGAATATGTCCCGGCTCTTTAACTGAGCATAGGTAAAGAAACGTGGAAATATTGAAAAGAGTATTAACTAATCTTCCCGGCTTGATTCCTATTTAAAGGCTGTATATGTTACATATATATATATATATATAATATATATAATATATATATATATATATATATATATATGAGGAAGAACGAATAAAGAAAAGAAAGAACAGAATGGATAATAAAAGTGAATTTAATCAATATCACTTACACATGTGTTTCGGTCAGTTCATCTCTGTGTACATGGTTCACACTATTATTATCATTAATTTTATTTTTTTAATGATAATAATAATTTGGACCGTGTACACAGAGATGAACTGACCGAAACACATGTGTAAGTGATATTGATTAAATTCATCTTTTATTATCCATTCTGTTCTTACTTTTCTTTATTCATTCTTCCTCATATTGTCGGATTCATTTCCAATTCCATATTTTACACACACACACACACACACACACACACATATATATATATATATTTATATATATATATATAATTTTGTTGATATTGAACATCTAGTTTCTTATATTTAAAATATGGGTTTAATATCAGCGATAGAGCATTTATACTTAAGTAAGGTTAGCGTAGTCATAAAGTCAACGAAGAATGGTAACAGTCAGTTTCTCGCCTATGTAATTTTAAAACCAAGTGCTTTATGTACGATCGTATTTCCCTCGAATGTGTGGTGCATTGAATGTTATCTATTTCTTTGTGCAATTTCTTAAATAGAATTGATAACACCAGTAGAGGCGTTAGCGTTTTCTTTCCACGCAGACCAGCAGTAGTTACACCAACTAATTGTAAATTTGCATTAAGGCCCCACAACCTGTTCTTGATATATCCATTGCTGACATTCTAGACAGGTATAGATAGCATTTTGTCTGCTTTGGTTTGTGAAAAATGTTTTTGACAAGAATATTGTATTGCACCGATCTTGTTTTAAAAAACTCATTTTACCGCAGGAAACAGATCACAAATTATTCATGGAGTTCAGAGCAATTACAATTACAATACTGTATTATATATATAATATAATAATATATAAATATATATAATATATATATATATATATAAATATGAACATAGTAATAAGACAGGAATGTTTTTTATGTTATTGATTTTTTTTTAATATACATCTACAAGTTTCGACCTCAGGTCATCATCAAGAGAAAATAAAAGAGAAAATAACAAGTCACAAAAAATTATTTTTAGAAAGATATACAGGCAAATGTGACTAGTCCATTTCTTTATTGGGAACCATTTTCTGGTTAAATTAATATGTAAACCCTTGCGGTAAGAAAAAAACCTGCAACTAGTTAGATTGTAAAAGTATACTACCAAACTTCACCTAGGGAAAAAAGGAAAAAAAGAAAAGGTGGTCGTACTATCCGAAAATAATCAGTTAACATATGGCTGAAAGAAAACATACTAAAATATATATATATATATAATATATATATATATATATATATATATATATATATATATATA
>CM042158.1:53327512-53347512 GCA_023376005.1 Doryteuthis pealeii
TTATGCGCTTGTAAGACTTGATTAATTTCCTGAAGTTTTGAGACTTTTTTATATATAAGGTAAATGCCCACTCCTACTTATAGACTCGGCGATAACCATGTGACCAACCTATTGGCCAACGACTGGCAGTACGCTGCTGCTGATATTATTATTTATACTGGCTGTTCTAATTTTAGCTACTTACAACTATTTGAACCTTCGAGGACGACGGAAACATAGGATTTATATCACTGGACCTTTGACACTACGTAGGATTCCAAAACTTAGGACTTATTCACTTACAAATGATTCTATAGTTCAGGACTTACTTACTTAAGTCCTTTCAACTGGCCAAAGGATGGTGTCAGATACTTAACATGAAGAAAAAGCAAAATGAGTTTATTACTTTGAAATATGTGCTTGAATAGTCATAGAAAAAGAGGCCGTATTTTTGTTTATAGCACGAGGCGCAAAAACAAACATGAATGCAAGAAAGAAAGAGAAGCAAATACAATCGAACATTCGCAATTTTCGATGGTTAAATCTTCAAATATATTTCGAAAACATTTTTAGTATTATCTGCGTTATTCGGGCTATTGTCCTTATCTTCATTGTTATCTGTACAACGTTTCGGCCGATATTCCCTCCAGCCCTCTTCGGGTATTTCTTGTCGGACTTGGGAACCTTCTCGGACTCGGGAACCTTCTTTTCGGACTCGGGAACTTTCTTGTCGTAATCGGGAACCTTCTTGTGGTAATCGGGAGCCATCACGGAACTTTGAACCTAACCCTTTACACAATCCACGGGGATATCCTGTTCTCATTCCGCTAACCATAGCTAGGGTAGGGGCGTTAAGCTGTGTTATTTATTATTCTATGTTACTGTTGCCCTTGATCAGGATTGAACCTGTAATCTAGAGATAAGTGTTCCTGAGTCCGAAAAAGAGATTCCTGAGTCCGAAAAGAAATACCTGAATAAGGCAGGAGGGCATATCGGCTGAAACGTTGTACAGATAACAATGAAAATGAGGACAATAGTCCGAATAACGCAGATAATACTAATCATCAAGCCTCATCTCAAACATTCAGAGAAATAGAAAACATTTTTGTTCCTTTATAAAATTAAACAATAAAATCCGCCAACGGAATCAATGTACGTGGTTTATTTAATGCTTAAGTCATATTTCTAAATAAAAAGTAGTTGTGTTATTTAATGCATATCTAGGGGAATGAGGGGTTTCCGATGTGACCTACCACCACTCAGACCCCAGTGAAAAAATAACTTGTATATTCTTTGCAGCGTAGCGGCTAACGTGCTGGACTGCAATATAGTGGGTAGGCGAGTTCGATACGTTACCTTTCGGACTAATACCACTGGAAAAGGTATAAACCCATTCTTTACCTAGATATTTCATTAAATAATACAATTTCTTTTGGATGGCCTCGATTCTTCCTCTTGCCTTTACTTCGTCAGGTCTTTTCTATATTTGAGAAGGCACTATGATGGATCACACATGAACAAGAAAGGCAAGTAACAAAAAACATCCTTTCAAAGAAAACTGTTATTATGCGATTGTAAGACTAGATTAATTTAAAAAAATCTAAAAACCGTCTGTTAAAACAACCGTCTGTTAAATGAAAAACATGTATTTTCTTAATCGAGATCAAAAAGGGATGCCTAGAGGTCATATGGTCCTAATTCTCCAAGTATATTCTAACATTTCTAGCTCAGTTTTATATTGCTATGGTTTGGATGGCCTCGATTCTTCCCCTTGCCTTTATTTCATCAGGTCTTTTCTATATTTGAGAAGGCACTATGATGGATCACACATGAACAAGAAAGGCAAGTACCAAAAAAATCCTTTCAAAGAAAACTGGTATTATGCGATTGTAAGACTAGATTAATTTTCTGAACGAAAGCAAAATAGGTTTATTACATGAGAATATCAATTTGAATAGTCATTCAATAGAAAGGCCGTATATTTTTGTTATAGCAGCAGGCACACAAAAAATAATATGAATACATAAAAAAAAGAAAGAGAATCGAATATAATCGAACGTCCGCCATGTTTAATAATTAAATCTGAAATATTATCCGAAAACATTTATTTTTTTCCTTTGTAAAAATATACAATAAAAGCCGCAAATGGAATAAATCTCCGTGTGTTATTTTAATGCCGAATTCATCCATCTAGATAAAAAGAAATGGTATCATTTAATACATATCTGGGTGAATGAGGGGTTTATACATTTCAATCGTAGGAAGCGCGTGGTGTAATGGTTAAAGTCATGGAAATGGACTCGTCGCCCCGAGTTCAAATCCTGGACGTGGTAATTGCATTTCACTTTGCGCTAATACCTTCGGGACGGGGGTCCAGTGAGCTTCGGCCACTGGTCCGGTGAGATGGTAAATTAATAGCGTCGATCCCAGAGGGCCATTCCTCCAGGCAATACCTGCCCCCTTGACAGGGCTGGGTTATTGCCCAGCGCCTGAGGGGCGCCCCCTTGAGGGGGAATGCCGACGGGATCGACGCAATTTTCCACCTGCCACCCATGAGTCTCGGCTTGTGGGTGTTCCACATAAATAGGGCCTTCGTGCCTGACCCGGTACAAGTGGTGGTAACTGGGAAAATAAAACCCTTGGAAAAGGTATGAATCCTACTCTCTCTCCAGCTATGGGTAAATAGCAGGGCAGACTGGGTTCTTTAACCATGGCTAGGTAACCAGTCTAGGAGACGGAAAACTCTGAATTCAAACCTGTTGAACTCCGCTTAAGAAATTGACCTTGTGTCGTATATCCCGCTCGTGCGGAGGAGTTGGTAAATTTATATACTCAATCGGTATTAGTCTGAAAGGTAAACGTGTTCGAACTAGCCTACCAGGACGTTAGTCACTACACCACGAAAATACACACTTTTTCTTTGTTCACTGGAGTTTGAATGACGGTAAATGACACCAGCTCATTGGTAATACTATTATAGCTTATTTTAATAGTGCTATGGTCTGGAATTTTCTCTTGATTCTTCCTCTAGTCTTTACTTTTCCATTTCTCGTGGTGTAACTTGAATTTATGAACACATTCTGGTGGCTCATAAATGAATGACAGAGACAAGTAGAAGTTTTCTATTTAAAGAAAATTATTATTACTAGCAAATATATGCACCCTCCGGGTGCAAGTATTTAATTTTTAATGTAATAAAATATTGTATTAAATTAGAAAGGCTAATGAAACTAAATAAGAACACAGATAAAAAGATTTGAAACAGAGGGGAGTATAATAAAAGATTTGAAACAGAGGGAGTATAATAAAAAATGGAACAACTGAAACTTACTCTTCCATCACTCTCGTCTTTCATTGTTATTTTTTCTAATTTAAGTATTTAGTTATAAAAGGAAGTAAAGAATAAAATTACAGTTATTTTATCTTGTTAATGGATTTCATTTAAGATTCATTGAAGAGATTTTTGCTTATATTTCATTAAAATAAAAACCAAACAGTTAGAAATCAATAATACTAAGCACATAATTATTAAATTCGATTTTTTAATATTAATATGCAAATTAGCCTCCCGTTCACACTGTAAACCGCTATTTTTTGTATATATAAATATAATTGCATGTTGTCAGTATGTAGACATAGTTAACAGTATTAATAATGTAAGACAATTTTATTAATAATTGAGGTTTAGATAAAAATAAAATCATGGAGAATGTGATGTCAATAACTAAGAGAATTGTGACTTGAGTAGGAATATAGTTTCGGTTACAGACAGAAAAAACACACAATCTCCATTATAATAAGATGCGCTGGGATGACGAGGTAAAATTTCTGAAGTAAAAGCAAAATGGGTGTATTACTGGGAAATATCATTTTGAATAGGCAAATAATAGAAAAGCCATATATTTTGTTATAGCAGAAGGCACAAAAGACAACATGAATGCGTAAAAGAAAGAGAAGCGAATACGATATTTACAATGTTTAATAATTAAATCCTGAAATATTAGAAAATATTTATTTCCTTCTTTTTTGTAAATATATACAATAAAAGCTATAAAAGGAATACATCTTTGTGGGTTATTTAATGTCGAAGCCAACCTTGCAGATAAAAAAAAATGGTATTATTTAACATATAGCATGATGAATAAGGTGTGTATATCCTTCAAAGATTATTAGTGTGAAGGGAAACATGTTTGGGCGACCTGAGTTCGAACCCTGATGCTTTTGTCCTGTACGTTAGTCATTAGGTCAGTAAATCTAATCAATTCTCGGACCATATTACCTTTAGGCACCCATTTTTGATCTCGATTAAGAAAGGACATGTTTTCATTTACGCCGTCAATATCCAGTTGTTTGTTGGGGGTTATAGTTAGGGGTTAGGATTAGGATTTGGGTTAGCGGTTAGTTTTATAATTCTAAAAAATCTAAAAATTGTCTGTTAAAACAACCGGACATTGACGGTGTAAATGAAAAACATGTCCTTTCTTAATCCAGATCAAAAAGGGGTGCCTAAACGTCATATGGTCCCAATTCTCCAGGTATATTATAACATTTCTAGATCATTTTTACATTGCTATGGTTGGAATGGAACATGTTAGCGTGACTGGAATTTCGAATTCGCATACCAACGATGTTTCTGTCCAGCACTTTGGCCAATACACCACGCAGAATAATTTTTTTCACTGGGGTCTGAGCAACAGTAATTATCCTCAGCTCTCTGGGACTTGCTATTCTAGCTCAGCATTAACAGTTTCTATGGTATAGAATTGTCGCTTGATTCGTCCTCTTGCCTTTACTTCTCCAAGTCTTTCTAGATGTGACTTATATTTGAGAACACACTATGGTTGGTCACAAATTAATGACAGAGGTAAGTAAAAATGATCTTTTGAAAAAAGAATCTTATATTAAGCGCTAGTAAGACCAGATAACTTTTCTGAAGAACAAGAAAAATTTGAAAATTTCTCTGAATGTTTGAGCTGAGGTTTGATGATTAGTATTATCTGCGTTATTCGGGCTATTGTCCTCATCTTCATTGTTATCTGTACAACATTTCGGCCGATATAACCTCCAGCCTTCTTCAGGTATTTCTTGTCGAATTCGGGAACCTTCTCGGACTTTGGTACATTCTTTTCGGACTTTAGAACCTTCTTTTCGGACTCGGGAACTTTCTTGTCGTAATCGGGAGTCATCTAATCGTACACATGGCCTAGTGGATAAGGTAGTTAGGTTAAGACCGTTCTAAGTGACAGTTATCTCTAGATAGCAGGTTCAATCCTTGTCAGGGGCAGCAGTAACATAAAATAATAATTAACACATCTTAACGCCCCTACCACAGCTATAGTTAGCGGAATGAGAACAGGATATCCCCGTGGATTGAATAAAGGGTTAGGTTCAAAGTTCCGTGATGGCTCCCGATTACGACAAGAAGGTTCCCGATTACGACAAGAAAGTTTCCGAGTCCGAAAAGAAAGTTCCCGTGTACGAAATGAAGGTTCCTGAGTCCGAAAAGGTTCTTGAGTCGAAGAATGTTCCCGAGTCCGACAAGAAATACCTGTACAGATAACAAGAAGATGAGGACAATAGTCCGAATAACGCAGATAATACTAAGAAAAATGTGTTTATTTCTTAGAAATATCTGTTTGAGTAGTGATAGAAGAGAAAGGCCGTATATTTTGTTATAGCAGGAGGCGCAAAACTGGAGTTCAAATTCGCTTACCCACAATGTTGAAGCCACTACGCCACCAGTGACAAATTACAAACTTGTTTTACACTCTTCGTATAAATGCTTTGAAATTGTGTGAAACTGGAATTTTAAACTTCTGAAATAATTATATGTACTAATTATAATAATCACTTTCAGATTTAATATATATATTTATATCTGAAATGATTTTCAAAACATCTCGCGAAACAAAACGCCGCACGGGACCTAACAGAGTTTCACTATCTTTGCCGAGCAGAACTTTACATCTTTGCCGAACGTTTGCATTTACATTAAAACATTCAACGGATTAACATCACAGTTGAGTTTAACAAATACAGATGAAATTAAAAAAAAAAAATCAACTCTCTAAAGATAGGCATAGCCTGAAAATATTAAGGGAACAAAACGGTTGTGAGCATGGAGGCATTACATTTAAGAACTTATCTTTTAAGAAGATATTGAAACCAATCCAAAAAAATTAATTCCAATAAATTGCATTAAGGACTTATCTTTAAAAAAATATTGAAGTGGGCCTTAAAGTTTATTCCAATAAATTCAGTGTTTCTGGTATTAAGAAGGTTTTAAGTCCACACCCATTTATTTCATTCTATGGTATACATGCACGCACACACACACACACACACACACACATATATATATAAAGTCGTCGGGGCGGCCTAAAGTCGGTATCAGCCAATCAGCGAGGGAGTCTATCCCCTTTTCACTTGCGCTAGACCAAAGAGATTATTTTAGCGTCTGAGGTGGAGCGCCACACATACCGTCAGCTCCTTACTTTACCGCACATATCCCTGTGCTACGCTGAGTTGGCGAGGACCGGTATCGAACTAGGAACCTTGTGGTTTATAGCCAAATGCTCTACCGAATGAACTAACCCGGCCCCTATATGTATTTATGGGAAATTATTAATTTTTTGGTTGTTATAGAAGGATGAAACAAATGGATGAAATAAATGAAGATCAGATAATTGATGTTAAAGTTTTTTCTTTTTACTGGAGTCTGAGTGATTATAAGTCTACTCAGTTCTCCAGGACTTCCTACTTTAGCTCATAATAATACTCCTATGGTCGGGTATTCTCTCTTAATTCTTCCTATGTCCTTTACTTCTCTGTGTCTTTTTTTATTAATTACAGTAAGAATCCTTAGTTTCCCAGTTATATTCTAACTTTTCCAGCACATTTCGATATTGCTATGGGTTGGATGGTCTTGGTTTTCCTCAAGCCCTTACTTCTCAATGTCTCTTTTCTGGGTGCGACTTCTATTTGAGAACACACTTTCCTGGATTTGGGGCTGGTAAGACCAGATAAATTTTCTGTAAGAACAAGCAAAATGTGTTTATTACTTGGAAATATCTGTCTGAATAATCATAGAAGAGAAAGGCTGGATATTTTGTTATATCAGGTGGCACGAAAAGTAACATGAATATATAATAGAAAAAGAACCGAATACAATTGAACATTTGCAATTTTCGATAATTAAAAACTGAAATATCATTCGAAAAACATATTTTTTCTTTTTGTAAAAATATACAATAAAAGCCGCAAATGATATCAATCGTCAGGGGTTATGAAATACCAAACTCATCATTTTAGATACAAAGTAATTGTACTATTTAACACATAGCAGGTGATTGAACTTTTTATTTATTTTTTATTTATTTATTTATTTATTTCCCATAAATACATATAGGGGCCGGGTTAGCTCATTCGGTAGAGCATTTGGCTATAAACCACAAGGTTCCTAGTTCGATACCGGTCCTCGCCAACTCAGCGTAGCACAGGGATATGTGCGGTAAAGTAAGGAGCTGACGGTATTTGTGGCGCTCCACCTCAGACGCTAAAATAATCTCTTTGGTCTAGCGCAAGTGAAAAGGGGATAGACTCCCTCGCTGATTGGCTGATACCGACTTTAGGCCGCCCCGACGACTTTTTATATATATATATATATATATATATATATATATGTGTGTGTGTGTGTGTGTGCGTGTATACCATAGAATAAAATAAATGGGTGTGGACTTAAAACCTTCTTAATACCAGAAACACTGAATTTATTGGAATAAACTTTAAGACTCACTTCAATATTTTTTTAAAGATAAGTCCTTAATGCAATTTATTGGAATTAATTTTTTGGATTGGTTTCAATATCTTTTTATAAGATTTCTAAGAATATTATTCCGAAAGGGGACGTGTTAACGCTACTGGTGTTCGAACGTGCAGTCATGCATCTTAGACACTAAACCACGACGAAAACCCCAGTTTATTCATTGGAATCCGACTGACAGTAAGTCTCCTGAGTTTTCCAGGATTTACTATACTAGCTCATTTTAATAGTGCTATGGTCTAGAACTGTCACTTGATTCATCTCCTTTTCGTTGCTTTTCTATATCGTTTTTAATAGCTAACAGTATGTATCCTCAGTTCCCCTGTTATATTCTAACTTTCCTAGCTCATTTTGATTTTGGTATGGCTTGAATGATCTCGGTTTTCCTCAAGCCCTTACTTCTCAATGTATCTTTTCTAGGTGCGACTTATATTTGAGAACACACTTTCCTGGATTTGGGGCTGGTAAGACCAGATAAATTTTCTGAAGAACAAGCAAAATGTGTTTATTACTTGGAAATATCTGTCTGAATAATCATAGAAAAGAAAGGCTGTATATTTTGTTATAGCAGGAGGCGCAACAAAATAACATGAATACATCAAAGAATAAAAGACGAATGCAATCATATATTCGCAATTTTCGATAATTAAATACTGAAAATCATTCGAAAAACATTTTTTTTTCTTTTTATAGAAATGTACGATAAAAGCCGCAAATGATATCAATTGTCAGGGGTTATGATTTGGTTTGTTTTGTTTTACGGCATATCAACCTCAGTGGGTCATTTAATGTCGATAAAGTTTTGAAATAAATCAATTCTTAATGGATAATACAATTGTTTTTATTAACACATTTTTCTATTTAACCCATAGATGGGACCCTAACATGTACTACCACTCCGGGTCAGAGCGGACCAGGGAGCAATGGTGATGAAGGGGTGCTCCACATTCCCCAAACCTCCAAAACTGGAACCTCACCAGAGTTTAACGTCATTCCCAGGACATGTAGACCAGCAGCCACCGCCTTCTAGCACCCATATGATAAAAAGGGGTTGGGACTTGCCATAAGGGCAATAGGGTTGGGGAAATCATATAGGTGCTAGGGCTTGACGTAACCAGCCGATTGATCGGAGGGGGCCTCTCCGACCGCCCGTCTAGCCCAATATAGGGCCAAAGTGGAGGCAGGTCATGAACTGCTCATCCACTTGGGCTCTATCCTTAAGCATCACGGGTCGCCACCCATGGCCAACAGGTGGCCCCTTGGGGGGAGTATTACCCCTGGGGGTTATGAAATATCAAACTTATCATTTTAGATACAAAGTTATTGTACTATTTAACACATAGCAGGTGATTGAAGTTTTTATAATATTTCTGAGGATATTATTCCGAAAGGGAACGTGATAACGCTACTGGTGTTCGAACGTGCAGTCATGCACATTAGACACTACACTACGAAGAAAACCCCAGTTTATTCATTGGAAACCGACTGACAGTAAGTCTCCTGAGTTTTCCAGGATTTACAATACTAGCTCATTTTAATAATGCTATGGTCTAGAACTGTCTCTTGATTCTTCCCCTGTTCGCTGCTTCTCTATGTCGCTTTTAATAGCTAACAGTATGTATCCTCAGTTCCCCTGTTATATTCTAACTTTCCTAGCTCATTTTGATTTTGGTATGGCTTGAAAGGTCTGGATTTTCCTCAAGCCTTACTTCTCCATGTCTCTTTTCTGGGTTCGAGTTATATTTGCGAACACACTTTGTTGGATTATGCGCTAGTAAGACTAGATCAATTTTCTGAAGAACAAGCAAAATGTGTTTATTACTTGAAAATATCTGTTTTAATAGTCATAGAAGAGAAAGGCCGTATATTTTGTTATAGCAAGAGGCACGATAAACAACATGAATATATAAAAGAAAAAGAACCGAATACAATTGAACATTCGCAATTTTCGATAATTAAATCCTGAAATATTATTCGATAACATAATTTTTCTTCTTCTTCTTTTTGTAAAAATATACAATAAAAGCCGCAAATGGAATTAGCGGGAATATAAAAAGAAAAGAAAAACGTTTCAGATTATCCTGCGTAAAAAGAGAGAGAAAAAAAAGAAATTTGAAAAAAAAAAGAAAAGATGATTTTCAAAAATGGCTGACTCGATCCATTTTGGTCACGCAGATCAGTTAGCGTATTGAAAAGACATTTCTGGTTGCGATGCAAGAATTTAAATAGAACGCGCAACGGAAGTTGAACGGAAGACCAATGGACAGACGATCACGCAAGAAATATTATTATAATAGAAACTAGGGCAGCTCGGCGTCGTGTACGTTTTAACATGATAGAATCTCAGTTCAATTGATTCTGTGTACTGGGATCGATCTACACAAGATCCTCTCTCCACTGCTCATTGTCTAGTTCAAAATCTTATGCACGCACAGTTTATTGTTTTAAGGGGCACACATGCTGGTGAGAACGTTCTGAAACGAGGCTAATGCTGTTACGATTCTGATCACAATTTTAGAGGTCTAGTTCCCCTGTTGGTAAATCCCTAATTTATTTCTTTTGTGGCAGAAAGTCTGTGGTAATCCTTAAAATCATAGTCAGATAATAGTGTAGTTTCGGTAGATAATCCTTGTAGTAGAAATACTGTTGTATTCCTTGAAATCCTAGGGAGAAAATAGTGTAGTTTCAGTAGATAATCCTTGTAGCAGAAATTATGTTGTATTCCTTTAAATCCTATGGTGAAAATAGTGTAGTCTCAGCAAACGCTCCTTGTAGATGAAATTATGTTGTATATCTTGATATCCTAGGGAGAATAGAATGTAATTTCAGTATATAATCCTTGTAGTACAAAGTCTATAGTATTCCTTGAAATTCTAGGGTGAAAATAGATTAGTTTCAATAGATAGTCCTTGTAGTAGAAATTCTGTTGTATTCCTTGAAATCCTAGAGAGAAAATTGTGTAGTTTCAGTAAATAGTCCTTGAAGTAAAAATAGTGTTTATTCCTTGAAATCCTAGGGGGAAAATAGTGTAGTTTCAGTACATACCCTTTGCAGAAAAAATTATGTTGTATATTTTATAATCCTAGGTAGAAAAGAGAGTAATTTCAAGAGATACTCCTTGTAGTAGAAATTCTGTTGGATATCTTGAAATCTTGTAGAAAAGAGTATAGTTTCAGTAGATATTCATTGTGGTAGAAAGTATGTAGTATTCCTTGAAATTCTTGGTAGAAAGAGAGTAGTTTCAAGAGATACCCTTGTAGTAGAAATTCTGTTGGATACTTGAAATCCTTGGTAGTAAAGAGTGTAGTTCCAGTAGATATTCCTTGTAGTAGAAAGCCTGTTATTCTTTGGACTCCTCTTCTTTAGAACTTCATTCCAAAGAGTCCTATTTGCAATTGATTTGAGGACAAATGCATTCTATATCGTTTCTGATTGGTTAGTGGTTAACGGAAATCCATGCTGCTGATGTTGAAAAAGCTCATAAATATGAGAGGAGATTTTTCATACATCTGTCATGATATTCTCAGAATATCATATAATAATAGTAAGAGGTTAAATATTTATTGGGGAGAGAAATGGAAAAGGCAGTATAGAGGTTTTTAAAAATAAATAGAAAGGTACGAGTTACTGCCCTTGGCCAGAAAAAGGGGTTAATTCCCTTAGGTTTGTTTTGATTCAAAAAAATAACCCGGGAAAAAATTAATAGAAGCAGACGGTAGTTTAGAGACGACAGAGTTCAGAGACGAATTGGACAGCAGAAGGAATAGACGGTTAGAAAAATGGAGTTGAATCGGTAACAAGATAGACAACATTAGGAAGGGAAAAGATGGAATAATTAAGAATGGGAATTTTGGATTGAAAAGAACAAGAATTATTGCCAGTAAGTGATTTATTATGTATTTATCAACAAAAAGAGTTTAAAAAAGTTAAAGAAACTGGAAAAGAGTTTATTATTTGAAGACAAACCGAATTGATTTGAAAGGGAAAGAAACGAAAGGAGTGATTTAAGGAAACGGATTTAAAGGAAGAAAAAAAAGGAGGAACTTATATTCAATGAAAAAATAAGAAGAGAAAAGAAATAAAAAAAAAGAGGAACTTATGTTTTAACGAAAAAAAAAGTATTTTTGGACTGTTTATGAACTTTATGTATTTGCACCCGTCTGTTTAAAAAAAAAGTAAATAATAATTATTTTTTATAAAATAAACACAACCTTATGGTTTATTTCCGCTGTCGTTCATCGCAAAAAATGTATACACACACACACACAACCACACACCTAAAAAATGCACAATGTTTCCTTTCGATACACACACATACACCGTCCCATACCCATGCCGTAAAATAGAATATTTGACGTCATATTTCAAAACCGTCCCTTTTTTCAAACCTCAAAATTTTTTAAACAGACTGAATAACAATAACTACCACTCGCTTTTCTCGTTATTCTGTGATAAATAATTTCTTATCACCTTCCAGTTACCAACAAATGCCCTGAAGATGATCTAAATAATAGATCGAAACACTGCAGCATCGGCCAATAAACTCACCACTTAACCATTTAAACCTGTGTTTTTTCATTTTTCCTAATATACAGAATATATATATATATATATATATATATATATATATATATATATATATATATATATATATATATGAATATGATATATTGAAAACAAAGGATGTTTACAAATGCATGGGCTCATCAGGAAGAATGTGCAAACCGTTTCGGGCACATTCTCTCTGATGATCCCATGCATTTGTAAACATCCTTTGTTTTTCAATGTATCATATTCACACTGTCGGATTAATTTCCATTTTATTTTCATACACACACACACACACACACACACACACACACAGACACACACACACACACACACATATATATATATATATATATATATATATATATATATATATATATATATATATATATATATGTATATATGTAAACAATTTTAGCTATTTTCAGCCGACAGTATATTTGGGAGAATATGTGCTTTTAATTTTAGTCAGACCTAATTTTTGAAAGTTAATTCATTTATGTTTAATTAGGCGGATTTAAACTACTTAAATGTGAGGCTAAACAAATCGAGAAAAATCAATCTCTGAATATATATTTCCACCTATTAGGTCATCAGCAGAGTTATAGATACGAGGACCGCCTAGCGTGTGACTCGAACCCTTTGTGCCGAAGCGGTCGAAATATATATTCAGAGATTGATTTTTACTCGATTTGTTTCGCCTCACATTTAAGTAGTTTAAATCCCGCCTAATTAAACATAAATAAATTAACTTTCAAAAATTAGGTCTGACTAAAATTAAAAAGCACATATTCTCCCAAATATATATATATATATATATATATATATATTTCTATACTGACTTTCTTTTATACAGGCTTTTTATTTGCAGCAATAAATGTATCCTAATTTCAATGAACCTTTAGTCTGGAAACTATTTTTGTAGAAGATATAAAATCTATTCAGTTCACTTATCTATATTCTCTTCAGAGATTTCGTACATTTTCATAATATCTCCAAGAGTGGGTCGATGGCAAATCCATCAAATCACGAGAGTTCACTTACCTCAGAGTATATCTTTGATTGGCATATAGCATACATATATGTTTATCCGACAAAAAAAAAAAAAATGGCGATGATGCCTAGATGAAAAGCGATACAGGAAATGGTTAAATCACGTGTCATCAAAAGAATCAGAGACTAATTCTCTCGTTTCTTCTGCGAAAGCTTTTAAACACAGGTCTGAAATGGAGATTCTTTGAATTTTCAGGTTCGATGTTTTATCAATTTCGACATCTTTTGCACCAAATGGTATCAAATAGATTTGTCTGTTGTTTTTTGAAGATGTTGTTTATTTTATTTATCTATTTATTTTTGGATGGAATCGTTCTTGGAGATTTTTCAAAGAATTTAATTATAAGTCGTTGGTTAAGTTGAGCAGCGGAAACTATAGCGAGTTGAATTCCGTGAAAGCATAACTCATTTCTGTAACATTTAAGACCGTCGTAAATAGGTGTGTCTTTGTGAGTAGCTGTGTGTTTGTGTGATCTGTTTATATGGGTGACAGAAAGAGAAAAATAAAAATGAATATTTACATCTATGAAATAAATATCAGGTGTCATCAAGTATAATCAACAGACACACACAGACTCTCTCTCTCTCTCTCTCTCTCTCTCTATATATATATATATATATATATATATTATATATATATAATATATATATATATATATATATCTGTTGGCTCATTTATATATATATATATATATATATATATATATATATATATATATATATATATACCAACTCCTCCGCACGAGCAGCAAATGACACAAGGTCAATTTATTAAGCGGAGTTCAACAGGTTTGAATTCAGAGTTTTCCTTCTCCTAGACCGGTTGCCTAACCAAGGCTAAAGAGCCCAGTCTACCCTGCTATTTACCCATAGTTGGAGGGAGAGTAGGATACCCAAGCGTATTAGCGCTAAGTGAAAATGCAATTACCACGTCCAGGATTTGAACTCGGGGCGACGAGTCCACATCCATTACTTTAACCATTACACCACGCGCTTCCTATCATTTTGGTATATAAGGTGTGCTGCAATCCACCACTTAAATTTATAGACTAAGCGAGGTCACGTGGCTTAAACCTCAGCCAATCAACAGCCCAAATACGTGATTAGGTAAATGATTAATCACTGATATTGACAGCCGTCCATTTATTCCACATAGACGAACGGACGTAAAACACTGAGGAACAGCAAGGAACAACGAAAGGATCATACCCAATATCAAGTGATACCAAGGAGCAACCAAATGTTTCTTCACTAAGGAAAGCGGTCTGCTGAACACAAGGAATCTCCCCTGGACAGTGATTTGAAGCTTAAGGATAGCCACAAAAATCTTAACACTATATATATATATATATATATATATATATATACCAAATTGTCGGCTATCGTCATCTCAAACAGACTATAAGCCTGTTTGTTTACTTTCATACTGTCATGCAGAAAGTCACCCCAAAAATGTTGTATATATCAGTTTAAAAACAAACGTGAAAATTTGCTAGTGTAATGGTTAAAATCCCCGCCTGTCAGCCTGGCAGTCAGGGTTCGAATCACACACAGAGCAGTCTCCTGTCTATAACTCTTATGCCGAAATGTATATATATATTGCTTTCAAATTAATACATTATAATATATATATATATATATATATATATATAAGTCAACAGGACGGCCTAAAGTCGGTATCAACCAGTCATCGAGGGAGTATATCCCCTTTTCAATAGCGCTAGACCAAGGAGATTGTTTTTAGCATCTGAGGTGGAGCGCCACACCTACCATCAGCTCCTTACTTTACCGCACAGATCACTGTGCTACTCATACGCTGAGTTGGCGGGCAACGGTATCGAACTAGGAATCTTGTGGTTTCTAGCCGAACGCTCTACCGACCGAGCTAACCCGGCCCAATATATATATATGTATATTATTATTATTATGTTATTGGTTGATGTTGAGTCCACGTATACGTCTTTATAAATGAATTTATTTGTGTATCAATTTTGTTCCTGTCAACTTTCTTCTGTGATATCAGGAATCATAGAAAATGTATAAGAGAAAAAAAAAAAAAAAAACAAAAAGATAAACAAAACAGGACAAACACAGTTTCAATACCGTTTTTTTTGCCCTGGTTCACTTTATTTTTACCAATATCTCGGGGGGCCTTCACCCTTTATCAAGATATTTTTTACAACTATAACTGTGTGGAAAAATGAAATGAATAAATACGTGAAAAAATTAAGAAGGGTTTTAGGGTTAAATCGAACTTAACGGACCTAAATTCTACCATAGTATGTCACCTCACTGAAATAAAAAAATACAAAAAATCAGGGAATAAACGGAATTTAATGAAGTTTTTTAGTGTTGATATATTAAGGAATAAAAGATTTAATGCACGAGTTATTTTATTTAAAACGTTTTACATTTTTTCTTTGAGATGTAACAGAGATTCTTAAAGATACGTGGTTCAAAGTCAACTAACCTGAAATAATTTTTAAGTTTTTTAAATAAAATAACTGGTGCATTATATCTTTTATTCATTAATATATCAACACTGAATATTACATTAAATCTGTTTATTCCTTTATTCTTTAATTTTTTTTTTTATTTTATTTCAGTGGGGTGACATTCGATCTTGACATTTAAGTCCGTTAAGTTCGATTTAACCGGATTTGGTGTTGATTAGCAGTTACTTCTGTTTAAAAATTGCTTGACGTTTCGCGCCTGAATTTGATTACGGCGATTTATCTTTCGAAATTCGGCATGCATGATGGGATATGTTGAAGTTCACTACATATTCACCTCAGAAATTATTCTATTCAAATAAAAAGTCCTAATTTTGATCTAATATGAACCTTTCTGGTGAATTATAATGAGCTAACCATCAGTTTTTGCTTCGTTGTGGTGAGGGAGCTGTTGTGAGTAGTTTAAAATAGGGAAAGAGTTAAAAATAATATTATTAATAATGGAGATTCGCTTCCGGTTTTTGTCTGTAACAAAAATTACGCCACTGCATACGTTACATTACCCAAAATCGTCATAATAGAATAGATAAACTCAAAATTTGAACATGCAGCATTATACAGTCCTCATTATTTTTTAAAACAAGTTTTAATAAATACATGACTGGTATTATATATCTATATATAGTTTGTTTTATTTTAATACATATTTAAAATTTACATTTCAAATTGTTTTATTTTTTAATCCTTTAATGAATTTGATGATTTTACTTACTTAGGGTACAAACTCGCTGACATTGAATTTTTTACTCCCACCCCTCAGGCAATATGTTTCAAAAATCTATTTTTACATCGCCCGGAGGGTTTTTTTTATTTTGTACAAGTATACATAAAAAGAAAAAAAAAGATTTGACATTAAATAGCCATCAAGGGTTGATATGCCATTAAACAAAATAACAAACCAACCATAATGGTTAGTAAGGAATTCTTGCAATCCTATATGTTATTTAGTAAATTCAATCATCATGTGTTACCTTACTATGCTGGCATTATAACAGAATAAGCTAAGCTTAGTAAGCAACGGGAACGTGATGGGCAACTTAATGAAAAATAAAATAAATAAAAATAAGATTATAAACCGCCCTGTCCGCTGGCGCGTTAGAATGCACCGACTGCACCTCTGCAGAGGGATAAGACTCCCCCAATGGGGCCACCTGTTGGCCGTGAGTGGTGACCCGTGATGCTTAGGGATATAGTCCAGGTGGATGAGCAGTTCATGACATGCAATACTCCACTTTGGCCCTATCTTGGGCTAGACGGGCGGTCGGAGAGCCCCCCTCCGATCAATCGGCTGGTCACGTCAAGCCCTAGCACCTATATGATTTCCCAATCCTATTGCCCTTATGGCAAGCCCCAACACCTTTTTATCATATGGGTGCTAGAAGGCGGTGGCTGCGGGTCTACATGTCCTGGGAATGACGTTAAACTCTATCTGATGGTGAGGTTCCAGTTTTGGAGGTTTGGGGAATGTGGAGCACCCCTTCATCACCATTGCTCCCTGGTCCACTCTGACCCGGAGTGGTAGTACCTGTTAGGGACCCATCTATGGGTTAAATAGAAAAATGTATTTATACAAAAATTGTATTATCATTAAGAATTGATTTATTTCAAAACTTTATCGGCATTAAATGACCCACTGAGGTTGATATGCCGTAAAACAAAACAAACCAAAATCAAACCAAGATTATAAAATAACGTCAAATAATTAACATGCGTTCTCTGGCTGCATCTTTGCTTGAATTCGGTCATTGCTTCTGACAATCCTGAGTACGTCACCCAGCTGGTCAAACAACACTGGTGTGTCCATGAGTAAGTGTCCACAGGAGAACATCACTAATGAGTTTGTCCTTCCTTCTCCAACAGTGTCCAGAATGTCTTGTTCGTCTTAATCTGATGTTTTTTTTAAAGATAGGGGTTAAATGGCCATATTCAATTAGTGGAGGTGTCCGTTGTATAATGGTTACCGTCGTAGGAAAAGGACATGGTGACACTATTTCAAATCTTGGACTGGGCTGTTTGTATTTTCCCTTAGCACTAATACACATGGGAAAGGTATGAATCCAACTAGTCTCCCTCCAATTATGGGTAAATAGTAGGGTAGACTGGAACTTCAAGCTTTATATGGCAACCAGTCTATGGGAAGGGAAAAGTCTGAATTAAAATTACGCTAAACAAATTGACCTTGTGTCTCTTTGTTAATACACAATATATTCTAAGTGTCTACCAATATCATTTCGTACTCTGCTATCATTTCATTTTTGTAGGAAGCGCGTGGTGTAATGGTTAAAGTCATAGGAAATGGACTAGTCGCCCCTGAGTTCAAATCCTGGACGTGGTAATTGCATTTCACTTAGCGCTAATACCCTTGGGAAAGGTATGAATCCTACTCTCCCTCCAGCTATGGGTAAATAGCAGGGCAGACTGGGCTCTTTAACCTGTGCCAGGTAATCAGTCTAGGAGAAGGTAAACTCTGAATTCAAACCTGTTAAACTCCGCTTAATAAATTGACCTTTTGTCAAATCCTGCTTGTGCGGAGGGGTTGGTAAATATATATTTATGGAGGCACGTGGTCAATGGTTAGAGTCACAGGAAATGGACTCGTCGACTCAAGTTCAATTCCTTGACGAAGCTGTTTAAAATTCCCATAGCGCTAATACCACTGGGAAAGGTATAAATCCCATAATTCTTCCAGCTATGGGTAAATAGCAGGACAAACTGGGTTCTTTAACCTGGGCTAGGTAACCAGTCTAGGAGAAGGTAAACTCTGAATTCAAACCTGTTAAACTCCTCTTAATAAATTGACCTTGTGTCACATCCTGCTCGTGCGCAGAGGTTGGTAAATATATATCATTTTATTTTAGCTGTCAGTAGATTCAATGCAGTCCCTTAAAAACTGACCTTGTGTCGCATCCTGCTTCGGCGGGAGGATTTGTTTATATACATACATACTTTTCGGCACCAATATAAATTCGCACTCCGCGATCATTTCCTTTTAGCTGTCACTATATTCAACGCAGTTGCTGACAATGTCTGATCTATTTTTTCTCTCCAAAACTGCTGAACTTATATGAATTACTCGTATAATTCATGAGTGAAACATGTCGAAATCTATGAATTTCCTTAAAAGAGCCGCAAGTTTAACCAAAATGACGAAAATGACGAAAAACAAACTGATATCTGAGAAAGAGATCTATTAAATTATGTGAATAAATTATCTTATCCAATAAGGCTTTACGTCTTGTTAAAGTTGAACATACAAGTATTTTAAGTCATGAATATCCCAATAAGATTCATCATGTTTTCTAATGTTTTCTAATTTGTATTTGATTTATGTGTATAAATTATTTCTTAGTTTACAAACGAGGGAAATGGTTCAATTTCGTATGATTATTAATTGAAATTTGCATTTTCTGAAGTCAGGTTGGTGACCTGTTGATATTGAAGACAAAAGTAAAAGAGAATATAATGAAGATTAAGCGATGTATTTTGAATAAAGAAAACCCCTTATCAAAATAGGATTAACATCTGAGGAAAATCGAATAATTAGCCGATTGAGTCATATTTAATTCAGAAATGCTGATTAGTAATGCAACCAAAAACCATAATTATACGGAAACGAAAGTTGCAGATATATATATATATATAATATATATATATATATATATATATATATTTATTTTACAAAGTTTTCACAGATCAATGTTCATTATAAACAGCGACCCAAGTTTCATGCCAAGGGGCAATCATCAGGTTGTTGAGCAAGATCCCATGGTGTTTGTTGAAGTTCTTTACTCAATGTCACATTTTGGACCGCAAATAACGTCGGTTAGTTCCGCGGACGCTATTGTAGTTCGGATTTACTAAATTTACTAACCTGGGTCGCTGTTTATAATGAACATTGATCTGTGAAAACTTTGTAAAATAAATAAATATTAGCTCTTACAATTTGTGATTGAGCACTGTATTTTCTTTGTTTCATCACAAAAAAAATTGTTTTTACATATACCTATATATATATTATATATATATATATATATATATATATATATATATATATATATAATAAAGTCTTCGGTGGCCTAAAGTCA
>CM042158.1:53357512-53370012 GCA_023376005.1 Doryteuthis pealeii
CAATGATCCTCAGTCACCTCCTTCTAACTGATATCATACTAATTTTAAACTCAGTATTTTAGAAGTCATTTGTTTGTAACACATCCTTATATGGAATCCTTGGGGGGATTCATGTCACCAGTGTAGGCAAACAGGAGTTAAAGCGAGAAAAACACGAACACGACATAGAATTCAAAAACGACTTGTATTATCATACACAAAGAAACAATAAATTACTTGCAAACTAAGGTTTTGTCTGTAGTAATGATTATATAAATAATACAGTCCACTTAACTGAGTTCCTGAGGTAGGGTCAGTTATCAGAGTCCCTTGCTACGGTCTTCTTTTCGGTCGGATTAATATAAGAGACACCTTGTACGTCTGTCTTCGGGGAGGCTCGATCAGAAAAGAAAGAATTTGTCTCTTTGGTTTTCCCGCAAAAGAATGCTGGCCTGTGATTGGTTGGTTGATAGCATGGCTCGTAGAACAAGGACGATAACCCCACCTTAGATATTTTTATACCCTAACAGGTACTACTACTCCGTGTCAGAGTAGACCTAAGATTAATGGAGGTACTCCACACTGATAAAGGGGTACTACAAATACCCCGAGCTCCAGAAATGGTACCTCACCATCAGATAGAGTTCAACTTCATACCCAACACACGAAGATCCTCAGTCACCTCCTTCTAACTCATATCTGATAAAAAGGGCTGAGGCTTGCCATAAGAGCAATAGGTTTGGTACATATAAGGTCCAACTGAAAATCATCCTAATACCAATTTACTTGGTAATTCATCTACGGATGTATATATATATATATATATTATATATATAATATATATATATATATATATATATATATGTGTGTATGTGGGAGTGTGTGTGTGCGGTCGTGTGTGTGTGAGTGTGTGTTTCACTTCACGAGAGACAAAATGTAAGATGAAATATTTGTATATCGGATTTAACAAAATGTGACCGTTCGTTATAGGTATAAAGAATGAATGAATGAATGAATGAAAGTTATAGTGGAAAGGAAGAAGGAAAGAAAGATACAAAGAAAAACAAAAGGAAAGAAAGAAAGAACGAAAAAAAGAATGGATGAAAGTAAAAGTGGAGAGGAAGAAGGAAAGACAGAAAAAGCGAAAGAACGAATATCAGGAACGACAAACGAATGGAGGAAAAAAGAAAGAAAGAACGAAGTAAAAACAAAGAAAGAAAAAAAGTAAGAAAAAACAAAAAAGAAAGACATACAGACAGACAGACAGACAGAAAGAAAGAAAGAAAGAAAGAATGAATGAAAGTAATAGTGGAAAGGAAGAAGGAAAGAAACATACAAAGAAAAACAAAAAGAAAGAACGAATAAAAAGAATGGATGAAAGTAAAAGTGGGAAGGAAGAAGAAAAGACAGAAAAAGCGAAAGAACGAATAAAGGAAGGACAATGAAAGAACGAATGAAGGAAAAAGAAGAAAGAACGATGTAAAAACAAAGAAAAAAGTGTAAGAAAAACATGAAAGAAAGACATACAGACAGACAGAAAGAAAGAAAGAAAGAAAGAAAGAAAGAAAGAATGAATGAATGAAAGAAAGTAATCGAGGAAAGGAAGAAGGAAAGAAAGATACAAAGAAAAAAGAAAGAAAAAGAAAGAACGAATGAAAAAAAGAATGGATGAAAAAAAAGAATGGATGAAAGTGGAAGGGAGAAGAAAAGGCAGAAAAAGCGAAAGAACGAATAAAAGGAAGGACAAAGAAAGAACGAATGAAGGAAAAAAATGAAAGAAAGAACGAAGGCTAAAAACAAAAAACCAAAAAAAGGAAGAAAACATGAAAGAAAGACATACAGAAAGAAGAAAGAAAGAAAGAAAAGAAGAAAAGAGAAAAGAAGAATGAAAATAATAGAGAAAAGAAGAAGAAAGAAGAACGAAAGAAAAACAAAGAAAGAAAAAGAAAGAAAGAATGACAAAAAAGAATGATGAAAGTAAAGTGGAAAGGAAGAAAGAACAAAAGAACGAAGAAGAAAAGAAAGAAAGAAAGAATGAAAGAACAAAAAAAAGAAGAAATAAAATTAAATAATAAAGAATAAATCTGAGCGAAAATGGTAAAAATCAATAATTTCTTGTTTGTAGAATCGCCGACCTTGGCGAAAATAAGAGGCTACAAATAAAGATCAACAAATTTGCGAAACACCTGCGTCTCAAAGAAACCAAATCAAGACAGATGTAAATCGGAAGAGAGAATGATTGCTTTTAAATTGATTGGAATTAGTTGAAAGAAGGATTCACTAATTGGTCTAACGCGGGTCTCGATCGGAAATCATACAACAGAAGAACAATTAGCTAAAGGAACATTTACAAGACTTTATTATTTATAAATAGGTTGAAACCCATGTAGTGACGAACTACAGTTGACACTGGGTCTGTGCTCTCCTAGTTTAGATATATAACCTCTATCACCGATAGTCGGCCCCATCGGCTGCGGCTGTAGAATACGCTGACAGCACCACTGTAGAAAGGGTAAAATCAACCCAATGGGTTCACATGTTGACCAAGTACCGTTGACACTGGGTCTATGCTATCCTAGTTTAGATATACATATATAAGTTCTATCAGGGATATTCCGCCCCGTCTTCTAGAGATGTAGGATACGCAGACAGTATCTTTGCTGAGTGATAACCCCCCTCCAAATATTCACCAAGTACCGTTGACACTGGGTCTATGCTATCCTAGTTTATATAAAAAAGTTCTATCAGGGATATTCCGCCCCGTCCGCTGGTGCTGTAGAATACGCAGACAGTATCTTTGCAGAGGGGTCAAATCTCCCCAAAATATTCACCTTTGACCAAGTACCGTTGACACTGGGTCTACGTTATCCTAGTTTAGATATATAAGCTCTATCAGCGATATTCTGCCCCGTCTTCTGGAACTAAAGTATACGCCGACAGCAACTCTGCAGAGGGGTACCCCACCAATATGTTAACCAGTTGACTAACTACCGTTGACCCTGGGTCTATACTATCTTAGTTTAAATATATAACCTCTATCACTAATATTCGGCCCCATCGGCTGGGGTGGTATAATACGCCGACACCACCTCTGTAGAGGGGTAACATCCATCCAATGGGTCCACATGTTGACCAAGTACCGTTGGCACTGGGTCTATGCTATCCTAGTTTATATATATAAGTTCTATCAGGGATATTCCGCCCCATCTTCTGGAGCTGTAGGATACGCAGACAGTATCTTTGCAGAGTGGTAAAATCCCCTCTCCAAATATTCACCTTTTACCAAGTACTGTTGGCACTGGGTCTATGCTATCCTAGTTTATATATATAAATTCTATCAGGGATAGTCCGCCCCATCTTCTGGAGCTGTAGAATACGCAGACAGTATCTTTGCAGAGGGATGAAATCTTCCCAAAATATTCACCTTTGACCACGTACCGTTGACACTGAGTCTACGCTATCCTAGTTTAGAGATATAAGCTCTATCACCGATATTCCGCCCCGTCTTCTGGAACTGCAGAATACGCCGACCGTAACTCTGCAGAGATGTACCCCAGCAATATGTTCACCAGTTGACTAACTATCGTTGACACTGTGTCTGTACTAGCTTAGTTTAGATATATAACCTCTATCACCGATATTCGGCTGCATCGGCTGTGGCTGTAGAATACACCGACATCAATACTGTAGAAGGGGTAAAATCCACCCAATGGACACATGTTGACCAAGTACCGTTGACACTGGGTCTATCCTATCCTAGTTTAGATATATATAATTTCTATCAGGAGCTGTAGGAGACGCAGAGAGTATTTTGCAGAGGGTAACCCCCCTCCATATATTCAACTTTGACCAAGTACCGTTGACACTGGGTCTAGGCTATGCTAGTTTAAATATATGAGTTCTATCAGGGATATTCCGCCCCGTCTTCTGGAACTGCAATATACGCCGACAGTAACTCTGCAGAGAGGTACCCCACCAATATGTTCACCAGTTGACTAACGTTGACATTGGGTCCATACTATCTTAGTTTAGATATATAACCTCTATCACCAATAATCGGCCCCATCGGCTGTGACTGTAGAATACGCCGACACCACCTCTGTAGAGGGGTAAAATCCATCCAATGGATCCACCTGTTGACTGGGTCCACCTGTTGACTGGGTCTACGCTATCCTAGTTTAGATATATAAGCTCTATCAGCGAACATATATAGAACATTTTATTTACAAAATATGTAGCAAAATACATGATAATTCATAATAGCAAAAAACTTAACAGTGTTAATAATACAAAACAATCTTATTAATAATTGAGGTTTAAATAAAATAAAATTATGTAGAATGTGGCGTAATAACTAAGGGAATAGTGACTTGGTACTGTTATAGTTTCAGTAACAGACAAACACCCAATCTCAATTATATAATAATAATAATAATAATAATAATAATAATAATATATATATATATATATATATATATGTATATATATATAAAGGAAAAGGTGACTTACCGGTGAATATGGTCACGATGATTAGGTAGAGCAGAATTCAGGGGGTTAAATCAGCGATATAACAAATGCAAAGTCCCCAATACGAAGTAGAGTAACATTATTATGAAATGGGTACAAGAGATAACCTACTCGAGTTTCACCATAAGGATCTTCAGGGTTAAATCCACTGAATTAATCGAGATATGGTAAAACTCGAGTAGGTTATCTCTTTGTACCATTTTATAATATATATATATATATATATATATATATATATATATATATACACACACAGATAGATAGATAAGATATATATAATATTATATAGGAGAATGCCCATCTTTTATCGCCCATATATATATATATATATATATATATATATATATATATATATATAGAGAGAGAGAGAGAGAGAGAGAGAGAGAGAGCGACAGATAGATAGATAAGTATATAAGATATACATAATATTATATATGAGAAAATGCCCATATTTTTACCCGCCATATTATATATATAATATATATATATATATTATATAATATATATATATATATATTTGGGTAGTAAGATATGGACATTTTCTGATATATATATATATATATATATATATATATATATATATATATATATATATATAATTTATATATTTATATATTTATATATTCTTAAAAGACTGCTGGCTTTATTTTTACGAGTGCACATGAGAAAAGTATATCGTAATTTGAGATGCATATTGAAGACAGCAGACGACTTTTTCATCGATATCATGCCAGGCCTCTGTTCTTTTCTTTTCTTTCGTTATATTTTTATAATCTTTATCGTATATTTCAACTGGTAGATATCTTACAGGATTTTAAGTCCATTCATCCTTAATGCTATGTAATATGATTCAACCCGATGCAAGTCGGGGCACATAGTACAAACGTAAGATCCCCGCACAGCGAAGCATATTCAAAGAAAACTATGGAGCATAATCTAGAAAAATCGTGTGTTCATTAAGTCAATTATATGTAGTAAAGGCCAGTCGCCATGGCGAACGAGCACTCGCCGAATAGCGCGGGAAATCTGAGGAAATAAAGGAAAAAGAAAGAATCTGCCGACGTAGTCCGTTTGTTTTTATTACTGGGGAATCATTAGAATATTTGAGACAGACATTGATCCTCCTGGAGTCATCCAGGAAAGGTTTAAAATATCTGACGTTATTATACGCTCCGACAAAAACTATGGAAGACTCTCGATTTAAGGAGATATAACATAAGCCTTTATAAATCTAATTATCCTGAGTTATAAGTGTTTTCATATTCTAGTTTTTAGCGCGTATATCACGTATCTGGAGGCGTACGTTGTGTAATGGTTACCGGCGTAAGAAATGGACACGGTGATCAGAGTACAAATCCTGGATGAGGCTATTTGTATTTCAGATACTCGTTTAATTTAATACTCGTGTGAAAGGTGTGCATCTAACTATTCTCTCTTCAGCTATGGGTAAGTTGTAGAGAAGAAAGAAGGAACAATTAAAGGGAAATAAATAGATAAAATCAAGAAAAAAGAAAGAGTTGAAGCAAGAAGTACATCAAGCAAGAAAACAAATACGCAAATGAAAAAGAAAGAAACTGAAAGAAAGAAAGAAAGAAAAAAGGTGAAAAACAGAGGTATGCAAAAAAGAGAAAGAAAGAAAGAGAGAAAGAATAAAAAAAAAGAAAAAGTGGTAAAAATAGAGGTATTAAGAAAAAGAAAAAAGAATGAAAAAAGGTGAAAAAGAGAGGTATGCAAAAAAAGAAAGAAAGAAAGAGAGAAGAATAAAAGAAAGAAAAAGAGGTAAAAAATAGAGGTTTTAAAGAAAAAAAGAAAGAAAAAAAGGTGAAAAATAGAGGTATGCAAGAAAAGAGAAAGAAAGAAAGAAAGAAAGAAAGAAAGAAAAATAAAGGCGAAAAACAGAGGTATGCAAAAAAAAAGAAAGAGAGAAAGAGAGAAAGAATAAAAGAAAGAAAAAGAGGTAAAAAATAGAGATATTAAAAAAAAGAAAGAAAGAAAGAAAGGTGAAAAATAGAGGTATGCAAAAACAGAGAAAGAAAGAAAGAAAGAAAGACAGAAAGAAAGAAAAATAAAGGGGAAAAATATGTAATGCTAAAAAGAAAGAACACAAGAAAGAAAGAAAGTAAGAAAGAATGAAAAAAGTGAAAAGCAGAGATATGCAAAAAATAAAGAAAGAAAGAAAGAAAGAAAGAAAGAAAGAAAGAAAAAGAGAATGAAAGAAAAAACTGTATACAAAAAAATAAATAAATAAAAAAGAAAGAAGTGCAATTATATTTAGTAATGGACATTCGCTATGGCAAGCGATCACTCGTCGAACAGCGCTCGAATTCTGAGGCAAAAAGAAAATGAATGAACTATGAAAGATTCCCGTTTTGGAAGGATAAGATACATCCCTTTATAAATCCAATTATACTGAGTCAAAATGTTGAAATTTGTTTTTCACATGCTAGTTTTCCCATCATATGTCACGTTAACGTAGGTGTAATGGTTACTGTCGTAAGAAATAGACACGTTAATTCGAGTTCAAATCGTAGACGAGCCTGTTTACATTTCACATAGCACTAATACACATGGGAAAAGTTATCATCTTATTATTCTCCCTCCAGCTATGGGTAAATACTATATTCATAAGTACTGGGTTTATCCTCATTATTTTCTAAAAATCACAAGTTTGACCGTCATTATATTCTTAAATACACATTGTTGATCCTCGTTATATTATTGAATAAACAAGTTTGATCCACATTATATTCTTAGATACACAATTTGATCATCATTATATTAGTGAATACACAATTTGATCATCTTTATATTCTTAAATACACAAGTTTGATCCTCCGTATATTCTTAAATACACAAGTCTGATCCTCAGTATATTCTTAAATACACAAGTTTGATTCTCAGTATATTTTTCAATTAAAAATTTCATATTATTGAATACACATGTTTGATGTTCACTATTTTCTTAAATACTGACTTTTTATCCTCATTATAATCTTGAATACGTTTTTTTTCGAATCTATGAAAGTGTCATTCTCTAAGAATTGATACAGCAGGTGTATTTAGTATTCTCATTGAAAAGACAATTTCTAATTTCTTTGATGAATTGCTTTGTTATTGTGAGATTAAAACGATACTCAATCCTTTTAATAGACTCGATTTTTATGCAACATCATCCACGTCTTAAGAGTTTGTTTTTTCTTATAAAAACAACAAAAAAAAAAAAACAGTTTTGATGAGCATATTTTTTGTTCACGATTTCTTTTTTAGTTTACTGTTAAGTATTTGGAATTATTATTGTCATTCCTATCATTCTTCTTATTCGCTTTCTTGCTGTTGTTGATGTTGTTGTTGTGTTTGTTGTTGTTGTTGTTGTTGTTTTTCTTCTTCTTCTTCTTCTTCTTCTTCTTCTTCTTCTTCTTCTTCTTCTTCTTCTTCTTATTATTATTATTATTATTATTATTATTATTATTATTATTATTATTATTATTATTATTATTATTATTATTATTATTATTATTATTATTATTATTTCTATTAGTATCACTATTACTATTTTTATTGTTATCCCTATTATTGCTATTGCTATTACTATTAACAGAAACATTATTTTTATTAATATTAACACTACTATTACTATTACTATTATAATTATTATTATTATTATTATTATTATTATTATTATTATTGTTATTTTTATAATAATAATCATAATAATAATAATAATGATAATAATTATACTTATTATTATAATTATTATTATTTATTTTATTTTTATTATAATTATAATGATTATTATTACCATTATCATCTTATTATTATTATTGCTATTATTATTATTATTATTATTATTATTAATATTAATATTATAATTTTATAAGTACTATTATTATTATTATTATTATTATTATTATTATTATTATTAGTGAATCGGGGAATATTTGAGATAGAGGTCAGCTCAGTTGTTGTGGCTCCTTACTGGCAGTTAAAAAAGTGTTCGTCAATCGGAAATTGAAATTGTCGAAGTGTAAAATTGGGTTGAAAGATCATCTCTCAAGCGGTTGTCACTGCCAGTCCATATTTCGATTTGGAAGAGACGTCACTACGACAATTCCGTTGCTTTTGTGTTTAAAACATTTTCGAAGAGATCTTTAAAGTTGAGAAATTCTGTTTGATGCAACAAAATCCTGTTCGTTATATTAGGAAAATATACGAGGAGCGGGCTCTACATTTAAAAAAAAGAAAAAGAAAAAGAAAAAGAAAAAGAAAACATTGTCCTCTTATTATTGTCGCTGTGGTTTTCCCCGCTTACACCACCTCCTCATCAGCATCGTCTTCCTCAGCGTCATCCTCCCCACCAAATTCTTTACTTCATGTCATTCAATTCGTTTTCGGTCTCTTCCTTCTCCTCCTCCTCTTCATCATCATCATCATCATCATTCTTCTCCATCCCTTCATCTCCCACTTCGTCTTCTTCTCATTCATCATTTCTTCTTCATCCATTCTTCTCCCCCAGTTTGCTCATTCATAATTTCTTCTTCTTCTTCTTCTTCTTCTTCTTCTTCTTCTTCTTCTTCTTCTATATACTTATATTTCACATATGTCAACATACCTAATCCACTATGTTGATGGCTATTATAATCACTTATCTAAAAAAAATAGTAGTCGGAGTCAGAGGTTCTAAAATATAGGTCGATAAATTCCTTCCTCCATCATATTTTCCAGACGCGTGAGGCTTTACTAATCACTTAATTGCATGACGAGGAGTCGGAGTTGGAAGTGCCAAACAAAGAGGTAGATAAATTCCTCTCTCCATAATATTTTTAGATGCTGGAGGCAGTCGTAAACACTTAATTACATAAAGAGGAGTCGGAGTCAGACGTGCCAAACATAAAGGTAGAGAAATTCTTTTCCACCATGATATTTTCCAGACGCGTAAGGCTGTACTAATCACTTAATTGCATGAGGGGGAGTCGGAGTTGGAGTCGGAAGTGCTAAACAAAGCGGTAGATAGATTCGTCTCTCAATAATATTATTAGATGCTGGGGGTAGTTGTAATATCACATGGCAATGATAGTATTATGATTTAACGATCGTCGCATTTATTTTGGCGCGAAAAATTCGGAAGGTAACAAGAGGAAGCGAGGACTTCCGATCGAAGAGACAAAGGAGTTAAGATGCCGGAAATAGATTTGATCGTTGATAAAACGCAAACAAAGGAGGTGCGTAGGCGTTTGAGATATACAAAAAGTAAGACGGTTCGAGCCGACGCGAATAGAGGAGGAGACGGCGAACGGAGAGACCGACGCTGACGGTCCATCGCTACCAGCGGGCAGTGAGGCGCGCCCACCCCTTCCACCTCCCGATCGCCAGCCTGCAACATTAGTAATTCCCATTGTCAAGCTCACTACCCACACGCACCACGAGGGAATTAAAGAAATAAAAGTTCAATCTCCTACTAGATACAGCATGTCTTGTTTCTTCGTTAAGCGACCCCTACATATATCGTCTAAGGGTTAGTGTCGATATCCGCTACGATACGTACGCCGATTTAGCTGCGTGAGTTTGAAGAAGCCGCTATATAACATGTATAGAATTTGATGCCAGTATATAACATATACGATTTAGTGCCAGTAAAGATGGCGCTACACAACAATGGTAGTAGATATATTAGTTCCTCCATAGTATTTTCTAGACGCGGTAGTCTATTGCGATCACTCAATTACATAAAAAGGAGTCGAGGTTGTTAAAAATAGAGGTAGATAAATTCCTTTCTCCAGAATATTTTGTAGATGCGGGAGGTTGTTATTTTGAATTAATTACATAAAGATGGGTCGGAATCGGAGTCAGAGATGCCGAACATAAAGGTAAAAAAAATCCTTACACCAGAATATTTTCTAGATGCAGGTGGCTATTGTAATCATTTAATTATGTAAAAATGTCTCGGAGGTGCCAAAAATAGCAGTAGATGAATTCCTTTCTCAAAAATATGTTCGAGATGTGGGAGGCTGTTCTAATCACTTAGTTACATATAGTGAAGTCGGAGTTGGAGACAGAGATATAAAAATAGTGGTAGATAAATTCTTTTCTGCAGAATATTTTCCAGACACAGGTGGCTTTTTCTAATCTCTTGCTTACGTAAAGAGGAGTCGAAGTTGGTAGTGACAAAACTAGAGGTAAGTAAAGTCCTTTCTCCATATTATTTTCTAGATGCAAGAGGCTATATTTAGAACATATACATAAAGACCGTATCATGTTTAGCATTGATATTTCCCGGGCCATCGATCACGTTTTGGTTTAGAGGAACCGGAGTCGGAGGTCCCAAAAATAGTTGTAGGTAAATTCCTATATCCAGAATATTTTCTAGCCGTGTGAACCTGATTTAATCACTGTTGTAATCTGCTTAGCGAAATAATAACACGGGTAGTCCAGCTGACGTTAACCACGAGAAATAATCACTTCCGCCTTTTATTCACAACTTAAAAAGATGGCTGAACCGGTGCTTCCGTTTCATAACAAAAACAATGGCAGAAACGGTGCTTCCGGTTCTTAGTATACCACAATCACTTGGTTAGATAAGGAGGAGTCGGAGTTGGAGGTACGAAAATAGTGGTGGATGAATTCCTTTCTGTAATAGAGGTAGATACATTTATTTTTCCTGAATATTTTCTAGACGCTCCACGCTGTTATAGTCACTTAATTACATAAAGAGGAATCGGAGTTGGAGGTACCCAAATAGTGGTAGATAAATTCCGTTGACTATGATATTTTTTAGACACTAGAGGCTATGTTTAGAACATTTCTACAAAGACCATACCATGTTCAGCATTGATATTTCCCTGGTCATCGATCACGTTTTGGTTTAGTGGAGTCGGAGTCGGTTGTAGATACATTCCTATATCCAGAATATTTTCTAGTATTCGAAAGCTGTTTAAATCACTTCATCACATTGAGAACAGTCAGAGTCGGAGTCGGAGATGCCTAAGATGAAGGTAGATTAATTCCTTTCTATGTAACATTTTCTAGAACAGGAGGCTGGTATATTAACTTAATTACAGGAGTGGGAGTCAGAGGTGCAAAAAATAGAGTTAGATAGATTAATTTCTGCAGGATATGTTCTAGACTCAGGTGGTTATTGTAATCACTTATTTACATGAAGAGGAATCATGGTTGGAATTGCTAAATTGCATAGTGGTGAATATACCTTTCTCCATAACATTTGTTGACGCGGGCTGTTATAATCAATTAATTACATAAAGCAGAGTCGGAGGTGCTAAAAATAGAGGTAAATACATTCTTTCTCCAGAATATTTTCTAGACGCAGGCAGCTATTGTAATCACTTAATTACGAAAACAGGAGTCGAAGTCGGAGGTGACAAAAATAGAGGAAGATAAATTCCTTTCTCCATATTATTTTCTAGACTCAATGGGCTATGGTTAGAACATATCTATATTGATATTTCCCTGGCCATCGATCACGTCTTGGTTTAGTGGAGTCGGAGTCGGTGGTAGATAAATTCCTATATCCATGATATCCAGCTGTTTTTTAATCACTTTATTAAATAAAGAAGAGTCGGAGTTGTAGGTACCCAAAATAGAGTAGGATCAATTCCTTTCTATATAACATAGCGGTAGATAAATTACTTTTTCCAGAATATCTTCTAGACACAGGCGGCTATTGTAAGCACTTAACTACATAAAGAAGTGTCAGGTCAGAGAATAGTTTCTAGACGTAGGCGGCTATCGTAATCACATTACATAAAAAGGAGTCGGAGTCGGATATGCCATAAATAGCCGTAGATAAATTCCTTTCTCCATATTATTCTCTAGACACAAGAGGCTATGTTTAGCACATATCTATAAAGACCATGTTTAGCATTGATATTTCCCTGGCCATCGATTACGTCTTTGGTTTTGGGGACGTCACGGTGAGAATAAGGTCAGATTTGTCTCTCCAAGTCCAAGACATTGAGATAATACATTGATTCTTTTGGTCA
>CM042158.1:53377512-53412512 GCA_023376005.1 Doryteuthis pealeii
CTTGGTATATTAAATTATATATATATATATATATGTATACATACATATATATATATATATATATATATATATATAATATTATATATATTTATATATTTATATATATATATATATATCTGTGTGTGTGATTATGTCTTTCTCTCTCTCTCTCTCTCTGTGCTTAACCGAGATTGTGAAGCTATGTTTGAGATGGTCTCAGTTGGTGACTGTCTGCAGCGGATTTGACACCCAACAAGCATTGAAAGATTCGGACAATCCGCCATGTGTGTTTCTATTTCAATGTAGATTAATTGTTTTATATCATATTGATTATTCTTCTTTTTTCTCTTTCATCTTACAGAACAAATGGAATCTTTTTCTTTACATTTACCTATTTCTCTTTTGCCTTTACCCAATCCATTCTTTCATTCTAATTTTCTTTATTGATGGCTTTATCATTTTCTTCCTCCCCTTTTTGTATTATTTTAACATATCAATTTTGATTAGTATATGTTTATAATCAATCTGTATACTTTATAATATTGTTCTATATATTAATATGTGTCTTAAAAGTACTCTAATTTATTCCCTGATCAACAAATTGAAGACCAGGTGCAAAAGACAGACGCGTAGACACAGGAAATACGTGGGTGTCAACATGGCCTTGTGAACAAAAACATGATATTGTCTTGAACTGAACCTGGGCTTGACCCATAGGGTGAGAGTCGGAATGTAGGTGTAGTGACAACTCATAGGCACAGAAAATGTGTGGGTGTAGCCAATAACAAATAAAAACAATCTGCTGGGCGAGGTGGTGTGTCTACAAGAAAACTGTGTGGGTGACTCTATCAAAGAAGCGTGGCCATGTTGGAATCGGAGAATTATATAAACTCTTAGAACTTTCGGTTGAGCAGATCGCTTGCCGTCAGAACTGGCGAAGGCTTCTGTGTATGTGCATTCTTTACCGACGACTCTAATCTTAAACACTTCGAAGAATAAAAAATAAAACATTGCGTATATATATATATATATATATATTATATATATATATATATATATATATATATATGAGGTTAAGTAAACAAACAAATGTGTTTATTTTTATATGGCTTTGAGCCGACAATATTTGGAGGATATAATTCATTAATTATTAACTAATTAATTTTCAAAATTAGGTATGACTTCAATTAAGCACATATCCTCAATATATATATATATATATATATATATATATATATATATATATATGTGTGTGTGTGTGTGTGTGTGTGTGTGTGTGTGTGTGTTCCTTGTTCATTATCGGGTCCAGTGACAGTATATAACAGTACAACCGTTATCATTTTAAAACAGCCTCTGTTTGAAAATGAGACCCTCCAAATCATCCGACATGTGATACAAAAATGTAAATTCTGATTATCTGGTGTTGCTTTTCCGCTAAATTCTAATTTCTTATGAATGTCATTTTTTCTCAGCTAAATAATGAACCATTCCGTTTTTATGATAAAGAAAGAAAAGAAAACAAACAAAAGGACATGCTACACAGAAAATGTGTAATAAGAGATAAAGAAAGAAAGAAAGAATGAGAGTTGAGGCAAAATTGAGAGAGGGGGTTACCGTATGTAATCGATAACACTAATCTGTTTTATTCGAACGTAATGATAAGATGAAAAGAAGTAATGAAAGAAATAATACATAAAACACCAACACCCTCAACCACCGCCTTCTAGCACATATATGATAAAAAAGGGTTGGAAGTTTTCCATAAGGATACTACGGTTGGGACAATCATATAGGTGTTAGGGCTTGACGTGATCAGTCGATTGATTTTTCCTCATTTTCTTTTATTCTTTCATTCTTATTTCTTCATCCAATTATTTTTTTTATTTTAATCAATTCTTTTTCTATCTCTTTTTTTGTTTCCCGCTCTTTATTTATTTCATCAAAATCTTTTTTTTTCTTTTCATTCTTGTGTTTTATCTTTCATTTTTCTTTTTGTTCTTTTACTTTCCTTCTTCCCGTTTTTCTTTCTGTCTTTCATTCTTTTATCCCATACTTTTTTATTGGAATTATTTCTTTCTTTCTTTCTTATTTTCTTTTCATTTTTCTTCTTCTTTTTCTCTTTCCTTCTTTCTTATTTCCTTTCATATAATTCTTTTTTTTTCTTTTATCTTAATCAATTCTTTTTCTATCTTTTTTCTTTCTTTCTTTATTTTTTCTGTTTTCCGTTCTTTATTTCTTTTATTAAAATATTTTTCATTTAATTCTTTTTTTTACTTCATTTTCTTTCTTTTCTCTTTTTACTTCATTCCTTCCGGACTTTTTTCTTTCATTATTTGTTTCTTCCTTTTTTAAAAATGTTAATCAATTGTTTCTCTATCTCTTTTTTCTATTTTTTTAATTTTGTATTTTCTTTCTTTTTCTTTCTTCCTTTTATTCTTTTCAGCTCTTTCTTCTTTCTTTTTTCTTTCCTTTTTCGATTTTTCTTTCTTTCTTTATCCGATTCCCTTTTCTTTGAATGAATTAATCATTCCTTACTTTTTATTTTATTTTCAACTTTTTCCTCCTTCTTTTACTTTCTTCCTTTCCTTTCTTCTTTCCTTCTTTTTTTCTTTTTTTCTTTCTTTCATTCTTTCTTTCTTTCTTTCTTTCATCCAATTCTTTTTTTCCTAGAATCAATCATTTCTTTCTTACTTTTTATTTTATTTTCAGTTTTTTAAATCTTCCTCTTTCCTTCCCTCTTTCCTTCCTCTTTCTTTCTTTTTATCTATCTGTCTGTGATTCTTTCATCTAATTTTTTCTTCCTCATTTTCAGCATTTCCTTCGTTCTTTTTTCTTTTCTTATTTCTGTTTTCTTTCTTTCTTTCTTTCATTCTTTCTCTCTTATTCAATTCTTTTTCTTTAATTCAAGTTACTGCTCAAATCAGTTTCCTCTCCACACATAAAGAAATTGTTTTACGATACCGCATTTCGAAATATCTTTTTGCAGTAAAATCATACTCAAAATCCCATGAGCCCAGAAAAAACGGAACCCACAAAGTTTGTAATAAAACTGTTAATTTTAAGTAGGGCTTATAGTTAAAGTTTAAGGTTAGAGTTAGGGTTAGGTTTGGGGTTTAGTTTTAGTTTAATGGGAAAATAAATAAACAATTTGGGTTCTGTTTTTTATGGCTCACCCTTTATACAGGTTGACCCAGAAAAAATAGAAACCCACAAATTTTGTAATAAAACTGTTAATTTTAACTGGAGGTTTAGGGTTAGCGTTAGGGTTTAGGGTTAGGGTTAGGGTTAGGTTTGGGGTTGGGATTTAGGTTTAGTTTAATGGGAAAATAAATAAATAATTTGGGGTCTGTTTTTTTCTGGTTCACCCTGTAATATCATAGGATTTTGAGTATGATTTGCAAGTTTTACCCTTTTCGCATTATTATCCGTTTTCTTATTGGAAATTAAAAAAACTATCAAAAATCTCGTGACTGAGGAATCCCTCAGAAATTAATCGTCCAACGTTTTTCCTCTTTCTCTTTTATCGAGAAGACTTTAAACTTTTGCTAAACTTTCGCTCACAGTCAAGTTTTATAATAATGGCATTTCGCGGGTTTTTGATTAATGGTGCGTATTAATTATTTACACTTTGTCACATCAACGCTTCATTAATAATAACATGACTTGTATTTTTGATATCCCAATAGATATATTGCCAAACTGACAGATGCTTTGTTTTATATATATCAACATACACACAAACACAAACACAAACACCCATATGCGTACACACACACACACACAGGCACACACACACACTCACACACAGGCACACACACACACACACACACACACACACACACACACACACACACATATACATATATATATATATATATATATATATATATATATATATATACAGAGACAGAGAGACAAGATTAGATAATCTATTATAAAGAAAGTCACAAAACGGTTTGAAATTTGTTTTTGCCCTCAACACACACACATACATAATTATCTACCTACCGACCTATATATATATATATATATATATATATTATATATATATATATATATATATATAATAATATCATTGTTAGATGTTTTCCATCTAACAATAATATCATTAGTATTATTACTGCTCTATATTTTTAATATATTGACCACTTTTGGATTATTTACTGACGCCACTTCGACGGAAAAGCTAAAGCGGCAATCGGTTACTATATATATATATATATATATATATATATATATATATATATAGGGGGGTGTATGTATGTATATATATGTATTTAATAAAAAAGAAGGTCCGAAAAATGTATTATGTTCTCAGAAAAAATTGTTTTATTCTTTTTATCTTACATATGCGACACGTGTTTCTGATCTGTTGTCTTCATCAGGCATTGCATTATTATTTTGGCAGAATATGTCCGATATTTGATAAGCTGTGTGTGTTTCTGCAACTTTTCTATTATATGTATTTATATATATATATATGTGGATATTATCAAGTGGTTTTCTTTATAAGATTCAACCTAAATTAAGAACTCAAATGTGCATATAAAGATTTGCATTTATATTTTACATATACGGTTTATTAATGAATAAGTAGATACCTTGATTCAGATATAAATTTATTTTGGCATTTCATTGTCCTCCTCAGTCCGAATTTTACTAATTTGACCACCTAAATCCCTCTCTTATTGGTATAATCTTCATGATTTACTGATTTTTTTTTCAAATTCCTCCTTCTGCATTAGCTCACGTCAGCTCACGTCCACTTGCACACTCGCAGAAATGTTATAGCATAGACCGGTTTGTTATGTTGCATATATCTACGAATCTCTCTCTCTCTCTCTCTCTCTCTCTCTCTCTCTCTCTATCTATATATATATATATATATATATATATATATATATATATATATATATATATATATATATATATATAATATATATATATATATATAGTAACATAAATAAACCAGTCGATTGAAGATTATTTATGCTGAAGACCAGCTTTTGCCCTGAAGCTATCTTCTTACCTTATTGGGATGTGGGAAAGGCGTATGTTCCCTTGCCGTCAGTGTTTGCCACGAGAGGGCGTCACATCCACGGCTATCTAAATTCAGCCCGATACGCACTCTATCTCTTTCATCTGGCATCCAAAAGATGCACTAGACAAGCGGTGTCTTGCCCGTTTGTTCTTGGTGGGACTTACCCCCAACTAAAAGGCTCACCACCTGGCTCCACTGTGAAGTAAGTGATAAATTTTCGAGGTAACTTCATCTCTTCGTTTAACCAAGAAATATTATCTGTGTTATTGTCCTCATCTTTATTGATACCTCTACAACGCTTCGACTGATATGCTCTCCGGCCTTCTTCAGGTATTTCTTGTCGGACTCGGGAACCTTCTTTTCGGACTCGGGAACCTTCTTTTCGAACTCGGGAACTTTCTTATCGTATAGCGGAATGAGAACAGGATAACCCCGTGGACTGAATAAAGAGTTAGGTTCAAAGTTCCATGATGGCTCCCGATTATGACCAGAGAAAGTTCCCGAGTCGAAAAGAAGATTCCCGAGTCCGAGAAGGTTCCCGAGACTGAAAGAAATACCTGAAGAAGGCCAGGGGGCATATCGGCCAAAACGTTGTACAGATAACAATAAAGATGAGGACAATATTCCGAATAACACAGATAAAACTAATCATCAAGCCTCATCTCAAACATTCAGAGAAATAACCAAGAAGCCTTTTTTATTTCTGTAGGACTTTTGTCATAACTGTTTTATATCTGTATTTTATGTTAAATGGGCTCAGACAATAAAGTCTGTGTTTTTGTTATGTACCTTCTAGTTGGATTTGTGACATGTACGTTTGGGTTTCTCTGCAGCCTCCTTATGTATTATAAAATGCTGTTTTAACCACTAAAGTTAAAACTACATTCAACACTTAAAGCTCAATTACAATCATATGCTTCTCCATATATTTCAATTGTCTTACTGGTTACTGTAATTAGTCTATTTTGCTCCTCTTTGTGTTTCAACGAGTGCTTGTAATATATCATCTATACAATGTTCAATGCTAGTAAGACCTTTTCCTTCTTCTTTTCTTAACATGAAGTCTATGTCTACGATGGCGTGTGCATATTCATAAGTTTCCTTGTCGTTTGTTCCATCTGCCGAAGGTTCTCTCTTCTCAATTTTAAAATTAGTTTGTAGTGCATGTTTTTTGTTGATTTTGCTGGTGGGGGTTTTGATTTTTTGTCTTCGTTACATTTGTGCTTGAGTCAAGCAAAATCTACAACTGGACAACGAAGATTTTTCTCTCTTTGACGTCTAATACGTAGAGCCCTAGGCAGCGCTATTCGGGGAATCCAAATTTCCTATTCCAGGGGATTGTTGCCTGAAGCTACAACTCTCCTCTGCATTTTAAAAGTTGTGGTAAGCGTAATTCTTGCGGCGTCCCGAAAAAGACAAGAATACCGATGGGACTTGTCTAATTCTTGTCCCTGTCCGCGTTTACAGGCGTGGGTCGCCCTTTTAAAATTGACCTTGTGTCATACCTGTCCTCTCTGGGAGATGGATAAATCCTTATCAGCGAATAATTGCCTAAAGTCACAATTTTAGTGATGGAGTCTGGGCGGTATAAATGGACAAGATACGGTTAAATCTAATTCACCTAGGACTGAGAGAATCACGCCATTCTTTTTGGAATGTGGTATTTCCCGCGAAAATCGAAATCGAAATCTTACCAATTTTAATTAAATAATATCGAAATTCACTAGTAAAGAGAGTTAAATGAATATAACTATACGTTTTACATATTGAAGTACTGTGAAATAGCTTTAAATTAAACATATCAAACGTTGCAATAATAAAATTAGCAGGTCCTACTAGTATAAAAGATATGAAGATGAAGTTAAAAAGAAGTGTTGTATATTAAAGATATTTAAAAGAAGGTGAAAACGGAAATAGGGTCTTCCGGTTGGATCGAGGCAGGGAGAAGACGAAAAGAGTTTCAAAAGACTTTTTCTGGGTAAAGCGAACAAAGAAGGATGGGTAACAATAAGTTCGGAAATAGATTTGTCCGCTGATAAAGATAACAAAAGAAAACGCGTAGGCGTTTGATATATATAAAAGGAAGTCAGGGATCCCAGGTCAGTTAGAGAGTCAGACAGGGGACGACGACAGAGCACAAGGAGCGACCGCGACACGGTCCGTCGCGACAAAGATGCGGTGAGACGCACCAGCCACCCTTTTACCCAACATCGCCAGTCATCCCAACGCTAGTAGTAGTCATCGTCAACCCTTGGGCATTCCTATTGTTAAGCTCGCCACCCACCAGCCGAGAAGAAGAAATAAAGTCAAAACTCCTACTATACGCATGAGTTGTAGATTTCATTAAACGACAACTACATATATCGTCTAGGGTTAGTGACGATGCTCGCTACGTATGCAGTTACATGATTAGCAGCGTCAATTTGAAGAAGCCACTATATAACATATAGAATTTTATGCCAGTACGCAACAGAAGGAAAGAAAGAAACGGATTGAATTTATATTTTTTAGGTCTGATGTTATAAAATTCAATTACCATATTTGACGGCATATAGGACGAACTTTTTCCAAAATTTTAGCTAAAAAATTCCCTGCGTCTTCTACATCGTAGGTGAAGTGAAACCTATTGGACTTTACAGTCACAGGAGGCGCTGTAACTTCAGGGGCACAAAAACTATATTATAGTCTTCCGAGACTGAAATGCCAAGGATAACAAATAATGCTTGTGCACGGTTAGACTTATATATGCTTAAATACACTAAAACTTTTTTTTGATCTGACCTGTTAAATGGGGGTGCGTCTTATATGCCCGTGTGTCTTATATGCCGTCAAATATGGTAAGTATAAAGGGAAAGCGAGATAATTTAATCATATTAACATATTTTTATATATCGAAGTATATGCTCTAGCTTTTAAGTAAACATATCAAACGGTATAATAATAAAATTGTTTTACTGTGGTATATCCACAGGTCTTGCTAGTTTAAAATATTACGATGAAGATGAAAAGAAAAGAAAGAAAAATGAGCAAGAGAGAGCGAGAGAGTTAAATTAATATTATTATACTTTTTACATATTGAAGTAATTGTAATAGCTTTTAAGTAAACACATAAATTGTTATAATAATAAAGTTATCATACTGTGGTGTATCCACAGGTCCTGCTACTCAAGATTTGTTATAATTTATACATATTGAAATATATGCAATAGCTTTTAAGTAAATATATCAAACATTGTAATGATAAAATTACCATACAGTGGTATATCTAGTCCTGCTAAGTTTAAAGGTAATTGTTAAAATATGTATTGTTACGTAGCGGCCTTCTTTGCTACTCTAAATCGTGTAAGTAAGTAGTCGTTGCGGGTATATATGGTCACCTAGCGAGTATGTAGTAATCAGCTACTACCGACTACTGGACTTCAATAAACAACAGATACGTACGTACAAAGAGAGGACCCTTCTTTATTTTCTTAGGTGTGTGTGAGTGGTGAAGGCGCAGCGTTTACAATGAGTGCCCGAGGCGTGTTTGCTGACAGGAGACGTGAAGTGTCCTTTTTGGCTGCTGGCTGGCGTCTCTGTGTGTCGGCTCGAATCTTTTCGCCTTTATATTGATAGATACACCTCCGCATCTTTATCTTTTGATCTGATAACGGACTTGTTATATATTTCTTTATCTTCTCCCTGCTTCCTTGACCGGAAACCCTCTCTTCCGTTTTTTAAACTTCTTTGTTCGCTTTTACCGGGAAAAAAGTCCTTTGTCATTTTTTTTCGTCTTTTCTTTGTTTAATTTAATTTGTACAATATACAACCGCATTTCGAACTGCCCGTCTAGCCTAACTAAGGGCCAAAGTAGAAAGTTGCATGTCATGGCCTGCTCAGCCATGAGTTCCATCCTTAAGCATCGTGGGTCGCCACTCACGGACAAGGTGGCACAATTTGATCAATATATATACACCTACATATATAATGCTAGTTACTATACATATATATTTACCAATCACCCCACACGAGCTGGATGTGACACAAGCTTAAGCGAAGTTTAACAGGTTTTTCATTCAGGGTTTTCATTCTCCTAGACTGGTTGCCTAACCAAGGTTAAAGAGCCCAATCTTTTATACTATTTGCATATACCTGGAGGGAGAATAGGTGAGTACATGCCTTTCTCATTTGTAAGTCCAGTTCCTGATATTAGTACATTATTCTATGTATTTTACACGCACCTTTGTGTATTTAGAATTGAACTAAGTTTTAATGCATTTATTATTGTTGTTGTTGTTGTTGTTGTTAGCCTTAGAATAAATGGTAAACTAATGGAATAAAATGAATTAGATAATAAAAGATATTCGGGACTCTTAAAATTCACCGGTGACAAGCAAGTAATTTCGAATGAAAGAAGACGATAACAACAGTTGAAAATAAAGAATCAGATATTGAAAGGGTACAAAAAGGGGTTGCACATTTATGGTATTGCTGGCCAGACTTATCTGCTGGGGTGGAAGGTAAGGTAGCGCTAGAATACTATTCTACTCGCTGGTTGACAAGGTAAAGATGAACGCTTGAAAATCGCGTCTGGTTGATTAAAGGACCCCACGATAAGTAAAGGTGTGCGCTGGAATATTATTTCCACTCGCTGGATGATGTCAACACGGTAAGTGCTGAGGGTGAAGGGGCGCTTGATAAAGTGACTCACTGGTCGAGTACACAAACGATAAGTTAAAGCGAGCACTATTCATCAAAATACGTAGACTTATAATGGCTGAAAAATGGCATTTTGGGGGCACATTTGAATTCCCATATCCCCTCCCCCAATTCTCAAGCGAACTCAACCATCTTTTACTATGTGATACTCCTCATCGGACTCTATCGCTTTATTTGTACACGAAACTGGCCATTTTTGCCCACTCTCAGGATGGTTATTGTTTGTTTGTTTGTTTTGTTTTACGGCATATCAACCTCAGTGGGTCATTTAATGCCGATAATGTTTTGAAATAAATCAATTCTTAATGGATAATACAACTTTTTTATAAATACATTTTTCTATTTAACCCCAACAGGTACTACCACTCCGGGTGGACCAGGGAGCAATGGTGATGAATGGAGTGCTCCACATTCCCCAAACCTCCAAAACTGGAACCTCACCATCAGATAGAATTTAACGTCATTCCCAGGATATGTAGACCCGCAGCCACCGCCTTCTAGCACCCATATGATAAAAAAGAGTTGGGGCTTGCCATAAGGGCAATAGGGTTGGGAAAATCATATAGGTGCTAGGGCTTGACATGACCAGCCGATTGATCGGAGGGGGCATCTCCGACCGCTCGTCTAGGCCAAAGTGGAGTATTGCAAGTCATGAACTGCTCAACCACCTGGGTTCTATCCTTAAGCATCACGGGTCGCCACCCACGGCCAACGGGTGGCCCCATTGGGGGAGTCTTACCCCTCTGCAGAGGTGCAGTCGGTGCATTATAACGCCCCAGCCGACAGGGTTGTCAGTGTTGGTGAATGCTCATACGATAAGTGCCTTTTGTCAAGGGATTTGATTTCAACGCCCCTATGCTACATTGGCGATTCGCACCCAGGCGACAGGGGGAGATAATTCAACTATAATCTTTTCGGCAATAAAGATTTGGATTCGAAGTCCCGTGAAGGCTCTCCGAGTTCGAAGAAAAGGTTCCCGAGTCCGAGAACACAATCAATGGATATGCAACACTAACATTATATCATTTCTCTCTACCCAGGCAACGCCGGGTAGTCGCTTCTAGTAATGGAATAAAATGAATTAAACATTAAGTTTTATTGACTTGATTATCACATTTATCTTTCGATCGTTCCTTGTTTTGTGTTGCTTTGAAAATATCGACGAAGATCGAATTTAAAACCTTGCTGGATATTTGATTATTTAAAATCGAATTCATTTTTGGAAATTTCCTTTGGATCTCTTTGAAACGTTGCTTTTTTTCCATTAATTTATTTTTTTCTTTTTTTTGTTTTTGTTGTTTTTTTTTTCTTCCAGGGTCAGAGATTATGGCAGTACAGATTTCGCTTTGTGATAACAGCTAATGATTGCGAAACCTAATGAGAAAGGAAGAAAATGAATTTTAAAGAATCTGGCTATTTAAAACTACCACCAGGCCAGTAATAGTGGGAGCACTGGGTAAGATCAAGAAAGAGACAGATAAACACATTAACAAGATACCTGACAGTCCGATCTTATATGAAACCCAAAATATTGTACTTTGCGGAACTGCCTATCTCCTTAGGAAAGCACTATCAATGTTAGTGAAAAAGTAGCACCCAAAGTGTGCAGCAAAAACAAAAACAAAACCTTGCTGGATATTTGATTATTTAAAATCGAATTCATTTTTTATTTTATTTTATCTTTTTTTTTTGTACTTACTTTTTCTTTGGTTTGTTTTTGGTTTATTTTTTTCTTCCAGGGTCAGAGATTATGACAATGGAGATTTTGTTTTCTGATAACTACGAATATTTGCGAAACCTGATGGAAAAATGGAAAGATTTTTTTTTAAATGTGGCAACTTATAACTACCACCGTACCATTAATAGTGCGAGCACTGGCTAGGTAAAAGTAATATAGAATAACATAGCTTAACACTTGTACTTAGTCATGGTTAACAGAGTGATAACAGTCTACCCCCGTCACAGTCCAGCAAGTTAACCATTGCACCATGGAGACTCCCCTTTATTAATGCTGAAGCGGACCATATTACCTTTAGGTACCCCCTTTTGATCTCGATTAAGAAAGGACATGTTTTTCATTGACACTGTCAATATCCGGTTGTTTGTTAGGGGTAAGGGGTTAGGGTTAGGGTTAGGGATTAGGGGTCAGGGTTAGGGTTAGGGTTAGGGATTATGGATAGGGTTAGGGGTTAGTTTTATAATTTTTTTAAATCTAAAAATCGTATGTTAAACCAACCGGATATTGACGGTGTAAATAAGAACATGTCCTTTCTTAATCGAGATCAAAAGGGGTGCCTAAAGGTCATTCAGTCCACTGAAGTCATTTTTTGGCAAGCAATATGGTTCTAGATTGATTGATTTTCATGTCATGTCAACCATCTAGAGTTATTTTATGCCTAGAGGTTAGGAAATCGAATTCATTGTACATTCATATTTATATTTTTTGTATACTTGTTTCTTAAGATTTTTTTTTTTTTTGCAGATGGTCTAATTTTATAACAAATCTATTTGACCCTTAGATGGGACCCGAACAGGTACTACAACTCAGAGTGGACGTGGGAGTAATGGTAATAAAGGAGTAGTCCACACTCCCCAAATCTCCAGGTCAGATACAGTTTAGTGTCATATTCAAGATACCTCTTTTTTAGGGTTAAGTTTGAAGTTCTGCGAAGGCTCTCGATTAGGACATGAAGGCTCCCGTGTTCGAGAAAAAGTTTCCCGATTTCGAAGAGAAGGTTCTCTGGTTCGAGAAGGGTCCCGAGTTCGACAAGAAATACTTGAAACGAGCCGGTGGGCGCTTCGACCGAAACGTTGTGCAGATAACAATAAAGATGAGGACAATAGTCCGAATAGTCGAAATAATGCAAATTATCAAAAAATAATTAAAACATAATTACATTAAATGCATATATAAACCATCTCCCCTCACCCTAGGTATTCAGTTAAGACAGTGATAGATTGTAAGAAACCGAAAGTAAGGCTGAAAAGTTAATAATAATAATAATAATAATAATAATAATAATACCCAACAAAATAGTAAATGTAGACGATGCGGTAATAGAGATGTGACTGTAAACCATGTACTTTGCAAATGTAGCAAACTAGCACAACGGGAGTGCAAAACTAGACACGACTGGGTTGGGAATGTGGTCCACTGGGAATTATGCAAAAAATTACATTTTGACCATACAACAAAATGGTATATGCATAAACCAGAATCTGTTCTTGAGAACGAAATACATAAAATTCTCTGTGATTTTGAAATAAAAGAAAGAACTTGTCAACTGGTGGATTTTGCAGTGCCAGCAGATCACAGGGTAAAGCTAAAGGAAAATGAAAAAATTGACAAATATCTGGACCTTGCCAGAGAATTGAAAAAGTTATGGAATATGAAAGTGAAAGTGATACCAATTGTAGTTGGTGCACTTGGAACGGTCCCAAAAGGATTGGAAAAGGGTTTGGAAAGTTTGGAAATCAGAGGAAGGATTGATACCCTCCAGAACACTGCACTGCTATCTGCCAGAATACTCAGAAGAGTCCTGGAGACCGAGGAACTTGCTGTTACTCCAGTGAAAGATCATCAGCTAATGATGATGTGAACATTCAAAAGGAGTAGATAATAATAATAATTGTTGTGGCTGGTTAGGGACCAGAATAAAGACACAAGAAAGGAAATGAGTTAAACAAATATATTGACAAAGAACAGTATTACTAACATATACAAATGAAAAGGGCACTCGCGAGGCTGTCTTATCAGCTATCCACTGAAATATTAACTGTAGAACCTGCTGCTATTCATTGTCGGAAGAGTTCATGCGGGCGTGGTAAATTACCATAACAATAATGATAATTTGGAACGTTCTCCAAAAGCTTGGAAAAGGGACTTGAGGAACCGTTAGTTAGAGAAAGAATTGAGACCTTCCAGACAATAGCATTTTTAAAAATCAGTTAGAATACTCAGAGGAGTCCAGGAGACTTGTTGTCACTCAAACTCCATGGAAAGACCCCAGCTTATGCTGGTGCGAAACACTCACAATGGGATAATATAATGTTAATTAATCTAATGTGACAAACTAGCACGACCTGAATATATATATATATTTACCAATTCCTCCGCACGAGCAGGATACGACACAAGGTCAATTTCTTAAGCGGAGTTCAACAGGTTTGAATTCAGAGTTTTCCTTCTCCTAGACAGGTTACCTAGCCATGGTTTAAAGAACCCAGTCTGCCCTGCTATTTTACACATAGCTGGAGGAAGAGTAGGATTCATACCTTTCCCAAGGGTATCAGCGCTAAGTGAAATGCAATTACCACGTCCAGGATTTGAACTCGGGGCGACGAGTCCATTTCCCATGAATTTACCCATTACACTACGGGCTGAATATAAGGCTGGGCATGACTGGGTTGGAAAGGTAGTCCACTGGGAAAAGTGCAAGAAAGTAAATTTTGTACTATTATGATAACTGGTTCATTCGCACCATCCAGGTGATAGTTTGAAAGAGGAGTGTTATTTCTGCCGCATCCTGCATAAACCCCACTGAGAATTAAAAATAAACGTTGACCTCAATGCACTAACTAAACCACGGAAACAAAGACAATTCTAAATTTGCTCGAAATAAGGCCTGCATTGTGAAAATAGTAGAAAAACAAATCTAAACGAAACTACACTAATTCTATTTTCCCATAATAATCAATGGCCTACTTACGGGTTTATACGGTTCATAATATCGTTTCCGGAAAATATGGCTCTCTGTATTTTTGGTTTCGGAAGAAAATAACACAAATCGAATAGTTTTCACATCTTCCTTGGTTTTCAGAAATCCAATCAAGGAAGAAGGGTTTTATTGACCCCAGGATACGTAATAATCGAAAAGAGGAAGGGCAGGGGAATGAGAAAGGTGTGGAAGTTTGAGCTGCATAGGATTTCAATTTGTTTAATATTTGACCTTTCTCTTTTGGGGGCTAATAATATATATATATATATATATATATATATATATATATATATATATATATATATATATATATATATATATATATATGATGAGAGGTATTCAAAACTTGGTTGTAGGGGATGATTCTACATGTGATTTCTAAGATACACTGTATTATTATTTTATGATCCAGTATGAATAAATACAGTGAATCTTTAAATTACTAAAAAGAGCTCAATGTATAATAAACTTTTTAGATTATATACAGAGCAATATTTATCTTTGAAAGGAAGGAAAAACTCAACACCGTTATTCCATAATGAATTTATTTCGACCAAAATTGAGGCCTTTATAAATCTAAGTTGATTTAATACAGCTACCTAAAATTCAGTCTCATCAGATGTTAAATCAAAATAATTTGAATTGCATTACAAAAAATTTACTTCTCAAAAAAAATTTTTTCCTTTTACAAATGTATACATTGGAAGACTGTCACCATGATAGATGAGGTTCAACAATGAGTGATTTGTTTTCTAACAAGAAGACATTTTTGTTTCCTCCAGTGTAATAGCAGCCCAGCCTTGCTGCGAGCGATGAAGCCACACTTACAGATGGAATTTCCAAAAGCGGGAGTCAGATGTTTTTTTTTGTTTTAAAGTTATCTCGATGTTGCAAACTATTTTCTTCAAAGCTCTTTAATCTAGCGAAACGTCTTACGCCATTCTTTCTGATTTGAGGCTAGATTTTCCCTAGCACTCAGGTTAATATTGAGGCATTTCAAATTGTCGTTCAATTTGTCTTTATAGTGTAAGAGTGATAAGAATATATATATATATATATATATATATATATATATATATATATATATATTATGGGAATAAAAAGGCCTTAAATACCATGGGTATCGTGGTTATGGACCATTTCCACTCGCGAGTATGCTCACGAGCTTCTTCAGACCACTGATATATTTTATTTAGATAGGCACATGGCCAAGCTCATTTTATATTCATACATTTCACCTCCCTCATTCAGGGGTGGTCATATTGCATTCTTTCTTTTCAAGTGTCTTTTTTATTAGTGGAATTTTTTTTTTTTTTCTTGGTTGGCGGTGTTTTTTTTTAAATTTGTCTGCTAGTCTCTTTGGTAAATTCCTAAGTTTATTTTGACTGACCAACAGGATTTTAATTTATGGTCTAGATGTCGTTTCGCTCTAAGTGGGAAGCAGGGAAGGTATGTCTTTTTTTCTCAGCGGGTGGGGGTATCTGAGTTTACTTTATTATGGTTACTAGCCTTTTATCTTTCTTGGGGTATCTAGTGTGTATCATTTATTAAAGCATGTTTTTCCATATTTTGCTATTTATATTCTTACACTTATATCTATGCGCTCTCTCTCTCTCTCTATATATATATATATATATATATATATGTGTGTGTGTGTGTGTGTGTGTGTGTGTGTGTGTCTGTATGTCTGTGTGTGTAAAAATGTAAAAGCTTGTTTGTTATTTATGAATTTGAGATCTCTAGTGATCGTTAATAGATATACCGATATATGTATTTATCAGTTAAAACGCTTCTTACTGACAGCTGAAGAGGGCCAAGGGGTTAAGGGATCGGATTTATGAAATGTCAGTCAGGTGTTTGGTCCCGGCTAGAAGTAGTTGCTAAGTCTAGCCACACTGAAGTCCCGTGTCTTTGGATGACTTAATAACTATATATATATATATATATATATATATATATACATATATATATATATATAAATTCATCCACATACGGTATTGTTTCACTGTATCACATCTCTTAACTGTGGCTAGTCTTTGCAGGCTGCCTCTTGCCGGGATTGAAATAAGACCGATTTTTCATCTGTCAGAATCTTTACCAAACAGCGCATGAGTACAACCCACTTTAAGGAAAAGGATTTTTACTAGGCTAATCTTCTCTGTGATGCTCACTGACCAAACTTACGCTCAGTACTTTTACCTACCCTAAACTGCCAAATTGCTTTTATACAGCTATGTTTCTGCTTGTGTAATGCACAGCTAGACTCTTTTCAATACTATATGCTTAAATACACTAAAAACCTTTTTTTTTCCTGAATCTGACCTGCTGGAATGTTGGTGCGTCTTATATGCCCGTGCGTCTTATATGCCGTCAAATACGGTAATTACTTTTACTTTATTGTTATGAAAATAAGAATAGTGAGAGAAAGTCTCTCTGGAAGGTGTGTCTTTGTGTTCTCACCTCTGTTAGTGTAGAGCCTCAACATTGGGTAAAGTTTAGTCTCATGCCTGGAAGAACACCTATTTCTTTTGGAGGGACAGGTGCCTCCCTCACTCTTCTCCCTGGGATACAATCGGTGTATCCTAGACCTTGCCAACAGCACAGGAAGACGGTGAAATTGATACATCCCATGACCTTGCCAGATTACGACAATAAAAAAATAAAGATGTCGAATTTGAATGTAACGTTTGTATCTGCCATTGTTAGAACTCTTGTAAACTTTCCAAATAAAATCACAAAACATTTGGAAGGAATTCAAATGGAAAGAATAATTGATATACAGCGCCCCCTACCTTTCTCGTAGAACGGTTTCAGTTACAACCATGTCAACCCCAGAAATAAACAATTCATACGTTTTATTTAACAAAGAGTCCCAAAGGGCGAGAACTGTGATTTTGGCAATAAGGTTATTTCAACTAAGATGCCATACTGTGGTCCCCTTAGGCGGAAAAGGTGAAGGTTTTTCGAGCTAATCAGGAAAAAAAAGTGTGCTGGGGTTACGTTGATCTACCACGAGTAGTTTCCTCTCTTGTGGGTTCTGATGACAATTCATCTTATTATAATGGAGATAAGGAATAATTACGGTCGGTTTAGCTAAGTCGGTAGAGCGTTTCGACTAGGAATCACAAGGATACCGGACCTCGCTAACTCAGCGTATGAGAAGCACAGGAATCTGTGTGGTAAAGTGAGGAGCTGATAGTAGGTGTGGCACTCCACCTCAGACGCCAAAACGATCTTCTTGGGCTAGCAATAGCAAAAAGGGGCGAGACTACCTCGCTGTCTGGTTGATACTGACTTTTACCCACCCCAACGACAATATACATTATGTAACTGAGTGTGTGTAACCGTAACTACATCACCACTGACGTCACGATTCCCATAGTTATTTAAGTTATATTCAACCATGATGAAATCGTCATTATTTAATCTTAATTAGCATTAGCATCATATTCATTAACGATGTCTCTATTAAAGTCTAGCTGAGTTAGATTTGGCCGCAAAACTAACCATATTATCAATGCATTTTAAAAATATGTGTTATATATCTCTAAGAAATAAAGATTTACATAGTTGATGATGGAATGATTTGCACAATGATTTTAACAAACCTGGGTTTAAAAATAATTATTTGCTAATACTGATTTCTTATTGTATCATATTATTCTCAAACAAGGAATCAAGAAATTGATTAATCAAAGACAATTGCGGAAGTGAACAATAAACTTATAATTGTATTATTTACTTCCGCAATTTGCTTTAATTAATTCATTTCTTAATTAATTCATTACAATTAATCCTGATGAGCCTTTTTTGGCGAAACCTGAGTAGATTATCGACACACACACACACACACACACACACATACACACACACACACACATATATATATATATATATATATATATATATATATAGTGTGTGTGGGATGGTCACAGTTTCAGCTTTTGCTGGAACGGTGTACAAAGGCAGTATTATTGGTATGGTACGCCTTATTATATATATATATATATATATATATATATATATATATATATATATATATATATATATATAACGGTTAAAAAACACCAAATACGTTCACTTCATATATATTTTTTTGCTCTCATATACAGCATTTCATTTTTTTTCTCCAGACAATCTCATATCATATACCTTGAAAAAGAGTGAAGATTCACCCAAAATATCGGAATTGATCAAACCAGGAACTAAAGAGCAATTGAATATTAAACTTCTGATTATTGTTCTTTTTTCTTATTTTTGTTTTTTTCCAAAAACAAAACAAAAAAAACCCACATTCACAAGAACAAAGTTTATACATAACATACATCGCAGTAGCATAATATTTACAGATCATTCCCGTCCCTCACAATCCCATAACTCCACCACCAGAACCCTTCCTTGGATGAGCCCTCAAATGACTCATCAAACCTACTGAAGATCCACAATATATATATATATATATATATATATATATATATATATATATATATATATATAATATATCTTTGAAAGGAAGAAAAAACTAATTGAGTTTTTCCTTCCTTTCTAAGATAAATATTCCTCTGTATATAATCTAAAAAGTTTATTATACATTGAGCTCTTTTTAGTGATTTAATGATTCATTGTATTTATAAATACTGGATCATACAATAATAATACAGTGTATCTTAGAAATCACATATAGAATCATCCCTTACTACCAAGTTTTGGATACCTCTCATCTATATATATATATATATATATATATATATACATTTCTACTAAATCGGCTCTACAAACGTATTGAGCGATTCCTATTCTTTCTAACCCTGACTTATTCGGTTAATATTTGTATCGACCGTCGATGTTGCGATTAATTCTATATCCTATTTCTCAGTGAGTCATCTGTTTATCATCATATATATATATATATATATATATATATATATATATATATATATATATATATATCCGCGCCTGTCAACCTGGCAGTCAGGTTTTAGAATCATACACAGTGCAGTCTCCTGTCTATAACTCTGCTGATGAGGCATAATATGCCGAAATGTACATAAAGAGATCGACTTTTTCTCGATTCGTTTATGCCTTTACATGTGAATTGATATGCTGGCCTAATTCATTAATTATCAACTAATTAATTTTCAATTAGGTATGACTTCAATTAAGCACTTATTCTCCCAAATTGTCGGCTATCGCCATCTCAAACAGACTATAAAGCCTGTTTGTTTACTTTCATATATATATATATATATATATATATATATATATATATATATATAAAATGTGGCTTACCGGTGAATATGGGCACGATCGTTGGAGGTGCACAGGATCCAGGGGTTAAGTCCGTGATAAAACAAATACAAAGTGCTCAATACAAACTAGAGCAAATTTATTGAAGAAATGGATACAATACAAACATACTCGAGTTAGGTTTCTATTGTATCCATTTCTTTAATATATATATATATATATATATATATATATATATATATGTGTGTGTGTGTGTGTGTGTGTGTGTATAATATAATTAAATAAATATAAAAAGGTATTACATATCTATTTATTTGATGGCAATAGATGAGTCACAGCCTTAGGTTTCATACGTGCACATATATATATACCTCATCATCAGTCTTATAGCCTTAAAGATTCATTCTGCGTTCTTTGGATACCAGAACATTTTAAACAGCATGATACTACAAATATATGTGTGTCCATGAGGGGGAGGAGAGAATATCTCTTTTCCCCTTCTTATTTTTCCATAGCTCTCCCCCTCTCCACCCTTACTTCTCATTTTCCTTTTTTCTGTCTCACATCGATATAATTTTTTGCAAATTCTTTAAAACAATAATAGGTTAAGTCTCTCGAATAGAAAGTGCAGCAATAGCTATGAACAGACAAATCTCCAATAGTTAAGTGGCAAATTATAAAGAAATCCCCAGTTAACATTGCAACTGAAAAAATTGGGCAGCTCTATCTCTCAAGGAAAAAAATATGCATAATACAGTGAATTATTAAGAAAAAAGAAGAAAAAGAATCCGAATTAGTGTCAAAATGTCGGTATTTAAATACATTTTATTGTGTTATCTGACCGCAAATTAATTTTCCTGATTCATTTAAAAAAAAGAATAAGGAGAGGGGAATAAATAAAAGAAGGTTTAGGATGAGGTGAAAAGGAAGGGGGGACTTTTAAAATGGATGGAAAAAAATTACTTTCTTTCTTTCTATGCTCACCAATCCACCATCTCCAGTAATTCGAGGAAAAATGCGATCAAATTAAATTATTAAATATAGCAGTATCCATCAGAATATCATTTGGTGCAATCACGTTATTATCCGAATAATGGATCTGTAATATTGCAGAGCTCTGGTAAGGAAAATGGAAATGAATCCCAAGGTGTGTAAGTATAGAAAATATAAAAAACAAAAGAAAAATTCAGAGGTCACGTTTATTTATGAACCAATAAATAATTCTTACTATGTACGAGCGTTTCGCATTTTATATATATTAGATATATTAACTCTGAACAGGGTAATATTAAGAAGAGATGTCTAGAAGCTGCGCTAAAAATGTAATTTTCGTTTAATCTAACTTGATATAAACCTTCTAATAATATATGCATCATAGGTTTTAGAATGAAAATAATTTACAGATTTTGCCAAAAAATACACACATGCAATCGACTGTAATTAATCAATATCTTGATTAATTCAGTGGATTTAACCCTGAAGATCCTTATGGTGAAACTCGAGTAGGTTATTACTATGTATCATTATAATAATAAATTGGCTCTACTCACATATTGAGCACTTTATATTTGTTATACCGCTGTCTTATCATTGTGAAACTTGCATCAACTAACTATTGTGACCAATTTCACCGGTAAGTCACATTTTTCATATAAATCATATATATATAATCTTGTTACTATTAGTTTCATGCTTACTGCAATCATCAGACGAGAGTCGACAGATTGAGATTTAAAAAAACGGTGTTGTTAAAACCAGTATGTAAATTAATCACACCATATGTTATGTAAACCTTTATTTTTTAGTTATGTATACGACACATTGCAAGACTTTAAAAGCACTTATACAATGGGCAGTTTTGAGGCAAATTTAACAGATTTTTATAGAAACATCGTTGATAAATAACAATAATTTATTCTGTATATATATTGATTTTAATGATAAAGTAAATATTCATTGATAACTTTCCACAGTTTCAGAGAGTATTGTGACGTAAGCAGTGACGTAAATTTGGTTACAGACATACGCTGAATAAGATATAAGAATGTTGAATTAATTTATATTCGGTCTTTATTGAATGCGTATTAATCAGACCGCTTTCTTTTGATTTATTGATAAACTTTAACAAATATGTCCACTTCCTTTCGTTTAGCCGCGAGTTCAGTTCGATCCTTTGCTTCTTTCTTTTCCTTCTTATTAAACTTCATAGGAGCTTTTCGGACCATATGGCCTTTAGGCACCCTTTTTGCGATCTCGATTCGTGGGACATTTTTCCATTTACACCGTCAAAATCCGGTTAATTGTTAATAGACGAATTTTTAGATTTTTAAAATTATAAAACTAACGCCTAACCCTAACCCTAACCCTAATCCCTAACTTTAACCCTAATCCCTAACCCCTAACAAACAACCGGATTATGACGGTGTAAATGAAAAAGTGTCCTTGTGAGTCGAGATCACGGAAGGGGTGCCTAACGGTCATTTGGTCCGAATTTTCTTTACCACACGTTCTTGCTAACTACACCCATTTCTCCAATACCCAGCTCAGCACCAACTCATGCCATGCGACGTATCTCCTATAGAAATACTTTGCTCCCTCGGTATATAAAAAGGAAGTAGTCAGTTCTGCGAAAGGGTATCGATTCTTTTCTTATTGAAGGTCTTTTATGAAAGCCGGACGTGTGCAAATTATTATTATTTTCTTGGCAAACTTAGACAGGATGGCTTCTGGCATTTATTAAAAAAAAGAAAAGGGAATAAGAAAATTATTTTTAAAAAGATGGGGTATATGTATTTTTTCGGGGAGTTAATCAATGGATCGACAAACATTAAAGTTATTTCTATGAAGTTGTAACGTAAACAAATCAATATGTGCTGAACTGTTAAAAGAGAAATTACAGAGGGTATCTTGGTACATCTTTTTTTGTTATTTTGTGTTTTTTTTTTTTTTTCAGTTAAGTTAGTGTAAACAAATTAGATGTTACTAAAAACCTTTTTATGTAATATCTAAACCTTATGAACCATATTTTTTAGAATATATATCTCTATTGAATTTATCAGTTATTTAGTTAATTTAACACTTGGACGCTCTTTTAGAAAATCAAATAACCATAGAATTCCCCGCACTAGGGAATTATATTTAGAGACATATTACCAATGTATCGCTCTGTTACTATTATATTTTAAGGGACCTGTTTAACTAAGAATCGCAAGGTTGCAGGTTCGATACTGGTCCCGCCGACTCAGTGAACGAGTAGCACAGCTCTAGTAATTTGATATGTACTGTAAAGTGGATTGCTGATAGTATCAGAGCTATGAGAAATTCAATCATCCTCGACGTAGATTTTAACTCGTGTGTTTAAACACGTCAATGTAACGTTGGAATGATGCTGTTATGAATCTAATTCCAAACCCATAGCAGTATTGGTTTTCAATCTGGAATCGCATAATATGCTCCAAGTAAGAAAAAAACAAAAAACAACAAAAAACAAAACAACAAAAAAACAAAAAAAAAACAAACAAAAAACAAAACCATCATTCTGGTTTAGACTTAGAGAAAAGTGGATAGTGTCAGGCAGATATGGACGTTTTTAAGCAAAGTTTATAACAGGTTTGACTTCAGAGTGTTCTTCCTAGACTGATTGCCTAATCAAGATTACTGAGTTTAGTATGCCATGCTATTTACCCATCGTTGAAGGGAAACTATTTGGATGCATAACATTCCCAAGAGTATCAGTGTTATGGGAAATTCAATCAACCTCTGCGTAGATTTAAACTTGTGTGGTTAAACTCGTCAATGTATCGTAGAAATCATGCAGTTCCGAATCCAATTCCTAACCCATAGTAGTATTGTTTTTCAATCCGGAACAGCATAATTCCGTCTTAATATGGAATGAACTTGAAAATATCACTGTGTAGTAATGAACGATTGCAATATTGAAAAATACAACTCGTCAACTGCAAACGTGCGATATTCCCAGGTCGAAGCCATGATCTTCGCTGATCGTATATGACAGTAGCTAGATAGATCTATTATTATAATTATTATGATCTAACAAAAACAGTCTCATGAGAGGTGAAAGTATTCAAGTTTTATTGTAATATAAATAAACAGACTGACGAAACTAAATAAGAACGAATATAAAACATTATACTTTTTCTTGTTCTATATTAATTTCAATAGAAATGTATACATAGGGTAGCTTTTAATACATTTCAGAAACAAACATCAAAGTTAGAAATCAATAACACCTAGTAATATTCTATCAAATATGGTTGTCTTCAAACTGGTATGAAAATTATTTACACTTTATATTATGTAACCTTTTATTTCTTTGTGATATATAACACATTTTGCATGATTCTAAACTCGGTAATAACAGGGGCTGTTTTAACTTAGACTTTAATACAGACAGCATTAATAGATAATATCTTATTATAATGGAGATTGTGTGTTTGTCTGTCTGTAACCGAAACTATATTACTACTCAAGTCACAATTCCCTTAGTTATTTACGTCATATTCTCCATGATTTTATTTTTATTTAAACCTCTTAAGAATAAAATTGTTTTACATTTTTAATACTGTTGACCATATCTACATACTAACAACATGCATTTATATTTATATATACAACAAAATAGCTGTTTACTGTGCAAATGAGAAGGCTAATTTGCATATTGATATTAAAAATGTGATTTTGATAAATATGTGCTTAGTATTATTGATTTCTAACTGTTTGGTTTTATTTTAATAAATATAAGCAAAAATCTCTTCAATGAATCTTAAAAGAAATCCATTAACAAGAAAAAATAACTGTCATTTTATTCTTTACTTCCCCTTTTAACTAAATACTTAAATAAGAAAAAATAAAAATGAAAGACGAGAGTGATGGAAGAGTAAGTTTCAGTTGTTCTATTTTTCGATTATACCCCCTGTGTTTCAAATCTTTTTATATGCATTTTTATTTAGTTTCATTAGCCTTTCTAATTTAATACAATATTTTATTACATTAAAACTTAAATACTTGCACTCGGAGGGTGCATATATTTGCTAGTAGTAATTAAGATTATATAATGACTATTTAATTGATAATATAATGTAAATACCTAAACGAATTGTGACGTCGATGGTGTGGTAGTTTCAGTTAAATATGTTGCATAATCTATGCGGTTGCATAAGATTATTGTCACCCCCCTGTATTTCTGAAGGGATGGCCCTTTTCATGTCACGGGCGGTACTTTCCATGGAATATTACAGAAAGCCCGCGAAATACGTGAAGTCACGTGGGACCTGGTTGGGTCTCAGTTCCAGCTTGGACGTCAGGCAGAGAATGCATATCTGCCTTAGCTGGGGATCACTTGCACACGCGCGCTGTGTTTAGTTAGAGGAAGATGTTTAGTTAAGTAAAAAAAGTTTAAACAAATAATATGGTTTTGTGGTTGATGAATGTCTTGGCAACAAGACTGACCTAGAAGAAGAAATGAATCAATGACGATCCACCAGCAAGAACAGAGAAATAGAAGTCATAGAGAAAGAATAGAAACGGCTAGAGATCACCAATGGCCAAAGAAGTAAGTTATACATCTCTCTATCTATCTGTGTCTATCTCTCCCCCTCTCTCCCGTAAAAGAACACATGTGTATGTACCCAAAATGGGTATATGTTTATGAGTATGTAACAAAGACAAACAGATATATAATCTCCATCATACTTAGATGGTGTAAGTAAGTCTACCACTCTGGTGACAGTTTAAAAGAGGAGAATTATTTCTGTCGCATCCTATATAAACCCCGCTGAGAATTAAAAACAGACGGTGACCCCAATGCACTAAGTAACCCACGAAACAAAAACAATTCTAAATTTGCTCGAAATAAGGCCTCCATGGTGAAAATAGTAGAAAAACAAATCTAAACGAAACTACACTAATTCTATTTTCCCATGATAATCAATGGCCTATTTACCGGGTTTATATGGTTCATAATATCGTTTCCGGAAAATATTTCTGTATTTTTTTGGGGGGAAGAAAATAATGCAGGTCGAATAGTTTTCCCGTCTTCATTGGTTTTCAGAAATCCAGTCACCGATGATTGATTTTTGCTAACCCAGGATATGTAATAATTAAATCTAGGTAGACAGGGAAATGAAAAAGGTGAGATTTTGAGCTGTTTAGGTTTTCAATTGTTTCAAGATGGTTGGTTGGTTGGTTTGATTTGTTCTACGTCAAAAAATGCATCTCATGTTACAAGAGTGAAAATTAGATTAGCGTCATTACAGAATTTGCATATAAACATACACTAGCTTAAAAGCCACCCTATCAGGCGACAATTGAGTTAGCTGCCATGGAGGACTCTTAAATGTGTCTTCAGTCAAATAATGACATTACATACATTGCGTACATAGTAAATTTTATTGCACCATAAAATGAATGCAAAAAATCACATTAAAAATCACCAAATGCAATCGGTAATTAAAAATTGAAATCCAAAATTTCAGGATTGCAGCTCTAGATACTGACTGGATGTTTTTAATTTGCTTACGAGTTGGCCTGATTCCAAAATGGTATGATATGTTGAGTATGGCCTCTATGAGTAAAGTCAACTTATTGAGTTATTTTATGCCAAAAATTGTTTGCTTTATTCATTCCTAATGAGTACTCAATTCTTTTCAAATGCATCTTTGTAAACTCACTTATTTCCTTTTTCATCCATAGATGGACCCTAACAGTTACTACCAGTTCAGGTCTGAGTGGACCTTAGAGTAATGGCAATGAAAGACTATTCCCATTAACCTGGGATCCAGAACTGGAAATTCATCATAATATAGAGTTGAACGTCAAACCCAGGACATTCATGCTTGACCTTTCCTGTTTTGCACCAGTGATATATATATATATATATATATATATATAGTATCCAATTGCCGCTTTAACTTTTCCGGCAGTGTGGCGTCAGTAAATAAGGAAGTGGAACGAATTACAGACGTAAGGCTCGGTACTAATATATATACATATATATGTATGTGTGTGTGTGTGTGTGTGTGTGTGTGTGTTGGCCGTCAACTCGTGTTTTATCCTGTTTTTTCTTCTTCTCATAGTTGAGTGCCAGTAGCATTTGACACTGTATCCTCGTGTTTTCTCAGATGATTCACCAGGCCAGCCCAGCCTTGGAGAGACATGCTCTTCCACATAAACTACATGTTGGAATTTATCCACTTTGAATATTGCTGGGCTGAAATATATATATATATATATATATATATATATATATATATATATATATATATAGTCATCCACAGACACGTGTTTCGACATCAAGTCTCTTCAGCGTGGCTAGACATTTTGTGAGCTACCTACAGCCAGGTTAGAAATACGATCGTTTCAGCAGCAGTCGGACAGCTTACCATCTCGGCTATCATCACCCATAGAATATGAAGGGGATTTCAACTGTTTTAATTCATACATCTGTATGCATGTAAAGGTCGTCATAGAGTGCTCCATCCCATTTTTATTGGAGAGCTTTGCGTTTACGCTTCAGTTGGCGGCCGTCAGCGAGATCCCCTTCTAAAGTGCTCAACCCAGGGGGAAGGGGAGCGTATATAGTCATCCACAGACTCTAACGCTGATTGGCTGATACCGATTTTAGACCACCCGACGACTTTACTTTATTTAATTGTACTTTTGATCCATCATAGTACTGTTATTTGAAAGACCATAAATAACCACTGAGGAAGAATAATTAACACATTACAAAATGTATTACTTCATTTTATTAGAATATTCACATAATTAATATTGTCTCTCATTAGTCTAAAATATTCCAAAAACGTAAATTCTGAGTTAAGAGATGGTGATTTAAACGACCTCCTCTCTCTCTCTCTCTCTCTCTCTCTCTCTCTCTCTCTCTCTCTCTCTCTCTCTCTCTCTCTCTCTCTGAGTGAGTGCATTTAGACATTAGCTTTTCAGTAGGACGTATAGGGCGACGTTTATTTATAATGCTTTTTGGGTTCTATTTTGGCCGCAAAAGGCGAAACGTTGCCATCGAGTGACAATGGCGGGAGAAGACTTATAGGTTCATTCTGGTAATCTGAGTAACCCGGTCGAAAATAAAACCGCCAAGTGCACAACTGGATTATAGAAAAACAGCGTTCCTAAAATATTTTAAGGTAAAAACAAAACAAAAGGCAAACAAACAAAAATAATGTAAAGTCGATGACACGCAAACACAATGGGGAAACGAAGACAGAAAATAGAATAATGTAGATGAGACGAATATGGAGTTGGGGGAATATAAGGAAGAGGAAGTTGAACAAAAAGTTATATATATATATATATATATATATATATATATATGTGTGTGGTGTGTGTGTGTGTGTGTGTGTGTGTGTGTGTGTGAGTGTGTTATACAAATAAGAATTAAAAAATTTAAAAATATGAGTTTTTTTTAAAAGCATTAATAATTGTGAATGTATGTGTTTAAACTAGACTAATGTTTAAAAGATATAAATGACTTATCAGTCGTGATGGAATTGGTATTGTAAGTGATGTTGAACTTGGTAGATTTATAGTAATTGATATCTTGCCGGTTAAGGCAGATGTAATTCTTTTTTGCAGTTAATGGTTTCTTATTGGAAGATGGTGTATGTGTTAAAATCTTTAGAAATTTTAGAAAATTATTTTAGGAAATAATTTACATGTATGTAAAAAATCGTTACAACTTGAAAGAATATATATATATATATATATATATATATATATATATAAGATTATTAGATGTTTGTTTTTTAGAAGCATTGTTGAATAAATTATTATTTATATTTTGCTTGAAGGCTATTACAATGCATGTATCGCATAAAATTCGATAATTATAGAAATAATCTTGACAAGTGAATCCCGGCAAAGGATAGCTCGCTATGCAGAACAACGTACAGACTGTTTCGACTTTATTAAGTCTCATCAGCGATGTATACTAACGACTTCCCTCCGACAGAAATCGAAACCGGGACCTCAGCAGGCATAGTCAGAGACCATATGGCTTCGGCCGCCGGTACATAGCGAACAATCCCTGCGAAATTAACCTTGTCAATGATACTTACACGCCTTTACCATAGTAGGTAAGGGGACGTTGATTGAGTAGTAAACAAACCAGGCCGTAAGCTCTTCGGCGAAGTGAATAAGATTTTTGGATGTTTGTTTTTTAGAAGCATTGTTGAATAAATGATTATTTATATTTTGCTTGAAGGCTATTACAATGCATGTATCGCATATATATATATATATATATATATATATATATATATATATATATATATATATATATATATATATATATACATATATATATATATTAATGTGTATGGTTGGCACTAGTATACTAGAAAAAGTAACAGTAATCCAACGTACAGTGTTATTAGAAGAGTGCTCAATATCTGTGATAGAGCGTTGATAGTTCAATGAGAAATCAAAACAAATAAAAGTTTTTGCTTTTATTTATTTAATTACGGGAACGGTATTACAACCAGCGGTTTCTTGCTGAAACCATTCATCAGGTAAGACGAAACGGTTCCTTTGAAAATGACAGAAATTGTGTAAATTTACACAATTTCTGTCAGAAAAAGCATTCATCAGGTAAGACGAAACGGTTCCTTTGAAAATGACAGAAATTGTGTAAATTTACACAATTTCTGTCATTTTCAAAGGAACCGTTTCGTCTTACCTGATGAATGCTTTCAGCAAGAAACCGCTGGTTGTAATACCGTTCCCGTAATTAAATAAATAAAAGCAAAAACTTTTATTTGTTTTTGATTTCTCATTGAACTATATATATATATATATATATATATATTATATATATATATATATATATTAAGTCGATGAAAAAAAAAGAAATGTAGAAATGATTAGAATTATTATATAATTATTACGAATATTATAAGGGACCTTACAGCTCATCTCTAAACAAAAATCGTTTCGTTTACCGTGTCGTTAATGAAATGCCATTGCGTGACCCTGTGTGCATTCTTCTCGATTTCAATCTCCGAATGTCACACAACAATATTCAATACTTTTCACCGATAGCTAGGACCGCGGTTGTTTTGACCTGAGCTGGCGCCTTAGGCTTCCTTAATCGACCCGGTGGCATCCGATTAATTGTAACATCGACACAACATGCAAGATATCGACAAAGATAATAAAAATATGTACAGTATAATTACATGTTAACATATTTCTCAAGATCTTGAGCCCTGTCAACTGAGGGAGTAGAAAACACCGACTGCACCTCTGCAGAGAGGTAAGAACTCCAACATGCGACCTGTTAGTCGTGGGTGTAATTGCAGCTAAACCGGCTAGTTAATTATGTCTTATTTTTATATAGTTATTTTTGTTTATAAAAATTAACTACAACCACAGTATTCAATTTAGAATAGTCTAATGCGTTTAATACCATTTGGTACCGACCACTGGTTTCTGCGATCTATACACCATAACAAGAAAAGGGTAAGGGAAAGTCAGGGACAAACCTTTAGAGGTTTTACGCCACTGGTCGGAATAGGCGACAACGGTAAGCGCTTTTCCATTTCTTTTTAGGATGTTCTCTTTCTATGAGGATTTCTTATTTCTTTTTAAAGTAAGTAAAAGTAAAGTCGTCGGGGCGGCCTGATGTCGGTATCATCCATGCAGCGAGGGAGTCTATCCCTTTTTCACTAGCGCAAGACCAATGAGATTGTTTTAGCATCTAAGTACCCTTTATTAAATGTTATTTGTGTTTTCCTTGTACAGTTTCACGGTGTTTATTAAATAACCTTAATGTCATCAGTAAAAAAGCGTCATAACATCCCTTTCTTCGAGACAAGTTGGCAGTAAAAGTGGGTAATCCTTAGATATTATACAAACCACAACAGAAGATTTAATCTTGGACGATTTGGACGGTGTTAGTTCTAACCAGAGGGTCTTGCAAGATAATAACGGACGTACAAATAAGTAACACGTGTTTAAATATATAGATATGATAATAATCATTTGTTTGCTCACAGTTATATAGAATCAAGTAACTAATAATCATCATCATCATGACAATCTCCCGCCAATCCTCCCTATCATTCATTGTTCCAGAGAGATCTTCTGTGCAGCATCCAGTATCCTTGCATAGTTGGTCAATGTAGGTCCTTGGTGGCCGGCCCACTCTAGTATGTCCATGTGTTGGCTTCCACAGCAGAACGTCGCTTATGAGCTCGTCATTGCTTCTCCAGCAGTGTCCAGCATACCTTGCCCGTCTCACTCGGATGGTTTGTGAGATGGGGGACAGGTGGCCATACAACTGCTTCATTGCGGGGTGCTGTTTCCACGACTTGTTCAAGACCACACGCATCATTCTTGTGCATGTCCCATCTAGCTTATTCTCAGGGGACTTTGTTAGGGTCGAGGTGCAGCAGCCATAGAGCAGTACTGATATAACCACAGCCTGTAAGAATTGTCGCTTTAATTTCTCAGTGAGATCGGGTTTCCATATGACTGATAATCTGTTTGTGGCTGCCCATGCCTTTCCGATTCGTGTATTAATATCGCTTTCTGTGGATGAGATATTACTACCTAGGTATAAACAACTATACCTTCAATAAATATTCCTTAAGTAAATAATTAATGGTTATTTGGTATCAAGGATTCTTTTCTAAGACTATTTTGTTATTTTTCTCGCTTCACTTCAAGAGGAAAAAGAATGCTACGAGGATATATATATATATATATATATATATATATATATATATATATATATATATATATATATATATATATATATATATATACCAACTCCTCCGCACGAGCAGAATGCTACACAAAGTCAATTTCTTATGCGGAGTTTAACAGGTTTGAATTCAAAGTTGTTCTTCTCTTAGACTGGTTACATAGCCATGGGTAAAGAGCAAAGTCTGCCTTGCTATTTATCCATAGCTGGAGGGAGAGTTTGACTCATACCTTTCCCAATGGTATTAGCGCCATGGGAAATGCAAACATCTTCGTTCAGGAATTGAGCTCGGGTTGACGAGTCCATTTCCTATGAGTCTCACCATCACACCACGCGCATCCATAAATATATATAGAGAGATTTGATGACAATAATTTGTTTGCACAGAGTCATATGGTCGTATGTTATCAAGCATTTTTTTTCTAATACTAATAATTTTAATTATTTTTTCTCGTCTCACTTCAAATGCAAAAAGCATGGTACGAGCATTTCTATATAGATTTGATAATAATTTGTTTGCACACAGCCAGCATTTCTATATAGATTTGATAGTAATCAATTGTTTGCACACAGTTATATGGTCGTATGGAAGCGCGTGGTGTAATGGTTAAAGCCAATAGGAAATGGACTCGTCGCTCCGAGTTCAAATCCTTGACTTGGTAATTGCATTTCACTTCGCTCTGATACCCTTGGGAAAGGTATGAATCCTACTCTTCTTCCATCTATGGGTAAATAATAGACCAGACTGGGCTCTTTAACCTTGGTTAGGCAACTGGTCTAGGAGAAGGAAAACTTTGAATTAAAAAACTATTAAACTCTGCCTAAGATATTGACCTTGTGTCACATCCTGCTCATGCGGAAGGGTTGGTAAATATTTATATGGTCGTATGGAATCAAGCATTCTTTTCTAATACTAATAATTTTCGTTATTTTTTCTCGCCTCACTTGAAAAGCAAGAAGCATGGCAGTCAACATCAAAAGCAGAAATCTAAATAAATAATAATTAATTAGAACATCGGCTGGTTGCAAACGTAAATAATTGAACGGAACTAAATTTCGACACTTCAAAAGAGAAAAAAGAAATTGTGTTACTAAAATAATTATTCACATTTAATTAAACTTTACTAATTAAGTTTATCGGCAAATCTTCAAACAGGAGATAGAAAATAATTGTATATACTGCAGAGGGAATTTAATAAAAAATATTTCTGAAATAACTGGAAATATAATTGAGTAGTATATATATATATATATATATATATATATATATATATATATATGTGTGTGTGTGTGTGTGTGTGTGTGTGTGTGTGGTGAAATTTGGAAATAAATTCGAGGGTATGACAAAATGAAGTTAAGAAAAAAAGTATCCCAAACGATAAATTGATTTGTAGATATAGAATTTAGTCGTCATTACCACGTTTCGATTTTTTTTATAAAACTTTCATCAGGACAATTGGATAAGTAGTGTATTTTTTTGATTTTTGCAATTATATTTCTCTCTTCTATATATATATATGTATATTACATGTATTACATTACTTAAACACACAAAACACACACACACACACACAATATATATATATATATATATATATATATATATATATATATATATATATATTAGACAAAGTAATTAAAAAAGTGTGAAGTAGATACTAAAATATAAACATATGTTGCGAAAATAAAATAATTGTTTTTTGTAAAAACAAAATTCAGAGCATTTTGTTGACCATCTGTCTCATAATATATATATATATATATATATATATATATATATATATATATTATACGCACGCACAGACAGACACAGACTCACAGACAGACGCACACACACACACACACATATATATATATATATATATATATAATTCTCAAATTCCAATGATTGCAAACAAAATGGAAGCGAAAATTATAACCAAAGAAAATTCCCTGCAAACAATATAGATATAATTAAAAAAACAAAACAATTGCAATAAAGGAAAAAAAGAAAATATAAAAGTCTACTGTACGTTTTTTTAACAACACGCCATATCACCTATCGGCTATAATTTGTGGCATCTTTAGTTAGAAGAACGACCAGTGCCCTTACGCAAAAAAACGCAAAAAAAACGGCAAAAAAATAGCATAGTTCTCCAAGAGCAGAGATCTAGGTCTGGAGAGTCGTCTTTTCCGATGCGGCCCGACCTGTTCGTAAGGAAAAAAAGTACCTCGGATAATGAAGTTGAACCCACGATAATCTAATACGAAAGCTGGTTCCATGTCCGTGGAGTGCGTACCTTTGCTAATACAAATACGCTCCTCCTGCCCTTAACCCATTTTACGACAGTTGACGAAATCCAGACACTTGGTTGTGTTTTCTAGCATGTCAACCCATTCAGACCTTCAGCTAATGTTTTCTAGGATATATATGATAAAAAGTGTCAGGGCTTGTCATAAGGGCAATAGGGTTGGAAAAATATGGGCTAGGGCTTGACGTGACCAGCCAATTGATCGGAAGGGGCGTATCCACCCGTCCGTCTAGCCTAAGTAAGAGCAAAAATAGAGTGTTGCATGTCATGGACTGCTAAGCCACCATCGTTTCATTCGTAATCATCATGGGTCACAAAAAATGGCCTACAGGTGACTCCAATTCTGTTTTTTTTTACCCCTCTGCAGAGATGCAGGTGGTGTGTTCTAAAGCCCCAGTCGACTGCGCTGAGTGCCCCTACGCATAAAACCCGGCCATAAAAAAAACCCAGTTCCCAGAGACCAAGAATCCCGGGTGTCCAGATTCGTCTTGTTCCAGCCGACTCGACCCGTTCGTAAGGAAAAAAAAGTAGCTCGGATAATGAAGATGAACACACGATAATACGATCCGGAAGTTGGTTCAATGTCCGCTTGCGTGGGGACCTTTGCAAATACAAATACGTTTCTCCTTACCCCCCCCCCCGCCCCTTTATGCCAACTGACGAAACCCAGACACACACCCAGACGGAGATAGATGCGAAGTGCAGGATTACCGTCATCAGAAACGATTGAGAAAAAGACAAATGCAATGTTTAAAAAAAAACAAAAAAAGACAAAATCTACTTAATCAGACTTACCGATTCCCGCTCACTTCCATTAGTGATATTACACACAGTATTTTTAAAGGTATAAATAACTCTTCCCTTCATTGAAGACAAAGCCTGTTTGGCACCTTATTTTTTGTGTTTGTTTTCTTTCTGTTTTGTTTTTTTGAACACATTCCAACTACACATAAGCCTTTATTTTGGATCAACAATATTTTTCCCGGTTTTCTTCTTCTTCTTCTTCTTCTTCTTCTTCTTCTTCTTATTATTATTATTATTATTATTATTATTATTATTATTATTAGTGGTGGTAGTATTGGTACTAGTAGTATTCTAATAGTGCAAATTTCTCTTGTGCATGTTTTTCTTCAAGACATATACTTCTTGTTCTTCTTTAAGGTATATTGTTGTTGTTGTTGTTGTTCTTCTTCTTCTTCTTCTTCTTCTTCTTCTTCTTCTTCTAATAGAAAAAAAAACTATTTCTTCTTGTTCTTCTTCTTGTTCTAATATTACAAGTTTCACTT
>CM042158.1:53420012-53425012 GCA_023376005.1 Doryteuthis pealeii
GCATATATATATATATATATATATATACATACATACATATGCATATATACACACATAAACTTATGCATACACACACACACACACATATATACACACACATACATATATATATTCCGGCTTGTGAATGGTCCCACATATAAACGAGACACACACACACACACACATATCTGTATATGTATATTTTTTGCATATATATCTATACATATCTATCTCTCTCTCTCTCTCTCTCTCTATTATAATATATATATATATATATATATATTATATATATGCATATATATATATATATATATATACATACATATGCATATATTACACACATGAACTTATGCATACACACACACACACATAATATACACACACATACATATATATATTCCGGCTTGTGAATGGTCCCACATATAAACGAGACACACACACACATATCTGTATATGTATATATTTTTGCATATAATCTATACATATCTATCTATCTCTCTCTCTCTCTCTCTCCATATATATATATATATATATATATATATATATATATATAGACATATATATATATATATATATATATATATATATATATATATATACATGAACTTATGCATACACACACACACACACATATACACACACATACATATATTTTCCGGCTTGTGAATGGTCCCACATATAAACGAGACCTTGTGTCCAACCCATACAAGTTGGGCATGAGGTGAATAAAACGTCCGCCTGTCTCTCTTATTATAGTTAAGTCACGATGAATGCACCGGTTCCCAGTAGATCCCTGAAGTTAAGCAGCGATGTGACCGTTCAGTTTTTATAACGATGACCCATTAAACAACTGGAGGTACTGTAAGCAATCCTTTATTTATCAAAATTACTTGATTCGGCATTAAAAGGTTTTGAGAAACCATAGAAACCAAAACCCTTCAGCTGAGGGTAATTATTAAGATAGACTCGGCTTTTTAACCTCGATACTGCACCCAGTCTAGGAGAAGGAAAACGATGAATCCAAACCAGATGCTCATATCTTAAAAAGTGACATTGTCTCAAATCCTGACGGTGGGGGAGTGGCTAAGTAAATACACAGAAAAACAGCAGTAATCAAGCCGTTTACTCTCCTCTCACAAACCATCCAAGAAAGACGATTAATACTGTTGGAGAAGTAAGGATGAACTCATAAGTGACATTCTTCTATGTAGTCCGAAACAAGGACACACCAATATTGGCCGTGCTGCAAAAACATTCATTCATTAAGTCTGTGGTATCACTGGGTGCTGCCACACACACACACACACACACACACACAAACATATATATATATATATATATATATATATATATATATATATATATATATATATATATATATCACGGATCTTTGCCAATCCATGAAGCAAACAAATTTACTTCTGGACTAATTAAAAATCTATTTAAAATCGATGAAAAATTCCCTGAAGAGTTGCTACGGCAAGAAACTGCAGTCGGAATATTTTATAACATTCGTTTTAAAAAAACGATTGGCAATGATGCGTGATATATATATATATATATATATATATATATATATATATATATATTTGTGTGTGTGTGTGTGTGTGTGTCTTTATGTCTGTGTCTGTGTCTGCGCGTGTGTGTGTGTCCTCTCAGTTTGATGAACAATTAGTTTCGGATATACACTACGATGTACAATTTGATAATCAGTTGGTTGTTTTGTTTTTACGGCATATCAACCTTTTTAGGGTAATTTAATGCTCATTAAAGTAAAGTTGATAAACATAGGATTCGGGTTGCTTACAGTACTCACTGTTTCTTATTTGTTCACCCAATTAAGTATTGAACAGTTTCATTACTGCTTAACTTCAGTGCTCTAGTAAGGAACACGTGCTTTCAGCGTACATTTATCGTAATTTGGTAGATATGGACAGAATGGGATATGTTTGGTTGTTTGTTTTACGGCTTATCACTCCATTTCAGGTTATTTTATGCCGAATTCAGTCATTTGGCCATTAGTCATACTTCATTTGGCATTAAATGACCCGAAAAGGGTAGATATGCCGTAAAACCCCAACCAACAACACCAACTGGTATAAATTTGAATAAAATTCAGACGGATTTTTTAAATGAATTAACTCGATGGGTGACCATCTAAGCAACAACTGGTACTATAAAAACCCGAATATGAAAATACTTCATTTGGCATTAAATGACCCGAAAAGGGTTGATATGCCGTAAAACCCCCAACCAATAACAACCAACTGGTATAAATTTAAATACAATTCATACGTTTTTTTTTAACTGAATTGACTCAATGGATGATCATATAAGTAGCAATTACTGTAAAAAACTGAAAATCAAAATACTTGATTCAGCATTAAGTTGGCGGATATCAGCCGATAGCGAAGGAATCTATCCACTTTTCGTTAGCGCTAGACTCGGGAGATAGTTATTGTTGAGGTGGTGTGCCACACCTACCGCCAGCTTCCCACTTTACCTCACAGATCAGATTACCCAATATGTGCTACTCATAGGCTAAGTTGGCGGGGACCGGTATCGAACCTGGACCTTGCGATTTTTAGTCGGGTGCTCTACTGACTGAGCTAAATCAGCCCCTGATTCGGCATTAAATGACCCTAAATGGGTTTATATGCCGTAAAACACCCAAATAATAACAACCAACTTGAATATATTTGAATACAAGTCATACGTTGTTTATTTTAAATTAATACACATATATTTACTAACCCCTCCGTACGAGCAGGATGTGACACAAGGTCAATTTCTTAAGTGGAATTCAACAGGTTTGAATTCAGAGTTTTCCTTCTCCTAGACCGGTTGCCTAGCCAAGGTTAAAGAGCCCAGTCTGCCCTACTATTTACCCATAGCTGGAGGGAGAGTAGGATTCATACCTTTCCCAAGGTTATAGCGTTAAATGAAATGCAATTACCACATCCAGGAATTGAACTTGGGGTAATGAGTCCATTTTCCATGACTTTAACCATTACACCACACGCTTGCATTTTTGAAATTAATATAATTCGAGTCATAAAACTTGTTAGACAATTTGTCGAAATTTAATTTCATCATTACAGGTAAGCGTGTTTTGAAGCGCACATGATATTTCTTTTGAAATGCACAACAAATATTAGATTAAATCTTTGAATGGAAATTATTCTCTGTTTATATACACATATCAGAAGTTCAACATTTTCGCAAACAAATGATTTTAATGGATTAATTACGCTTAGATTCGGTTCTCGTATTTATTTCAATGAAACTTAATCATTGTGGATTTACAATGAATAAAATAATTGACAAATATCATATAATATAATCATCATTATTTAATTATCATATCAACATTTCTCCTCCAAACAACGCTTTTATGAGCAAATGATACCCTTTTTTTTTGGTTGGTTTTGGTTTTGTGGTTGGTTTTACGGCATCTACACCTTTGTTAACTCTTCTGATACGGAAGAACCTTTCTTTTTTCTGTTTTTGTCAAGCAATTATATAATTTCAAGTAACTATTCCTCTGTAATAATGATACTTCGTTAAAGTTTCTACGAAAATGAAATCCCAAAAACAATTATGGAACTATGAGTTAAAAATACAAGCATGGAACTATGAGTTAAAAATACAAGCATATATATATATATATATATATATATATAGAGTAAAAATACAAGCATATATATATATATATATATATATATATATATATATATATATATATATATATATATATAAAAATGTTGTTCTGGTTCCAACGGGAGAAAATTTTATATTTTAAGAAAAAGAAGGTCAACAAAATGTATTATGTTCTCAGAAAAAAATTTTAAATTCTTTTTATCTTACATATGCGACACGTGTTTCTGATCTGTTGTCTTCTTCAGGCATTGAGTTATTATTTAGGCAGAATACGTCCGATATTTGAACGGTCTAGTGCTAGTGAAAAGGGGATAGACTCCCTCGCTGCATGGCTGATACCGACATTAGGCCGCCCCGACGACTTTACTTTTTTACATATACGAGGATAGTCAAAAACTAATGCCATTTTCTTTATTTCATGCGAAGTTGTTTTTTTTAAACATTTTTCAACATTTATCGGACTTTCTATTCTTATTTTTTTTATTTTTAACAATTTTTCCAATTATTTCCAAAACCTACAATTTCTCGGACTATTTCATCATCAACTATTTGGATGGGGACACTAATATCACGAAACGTTTTGTTTTTACATTTTTCTTGCATTTCAATTGCGGAGGTGAGCCTTTTAACATCGTAAACTAAGACTCATAACCAAGTTAAGCCCCGTTGATGGTTTGATTAAAACCGAAACGCTTTAGCGTCCGCTTTCTGTAAGTAAATCTTCGACTTGTTTTTGTTTTTTCAAAAACTATATAATTAATATACATATATATGTGAAATTAATATTTAGAAAAAACAAACACATGATGTTAAAATTCGCTGACAGAAATCTGTTTCGACCCTTTATTGAAGTGGTCTTCATCAAGAGCGATGTGTGTATATGAGTGGACCGTTATAAGACGAAAGTGGTACAGATGAAACGTTCTAGTTCATAGCCGGAATTTAAAAAAAAAATTCCGGCTATGAACTAAAACGTTTCATCTGTACCACTTTCGTCTTATAACGGTCCACTCATATACACACATCACTCTTGATGAAGACCACTTCAATAAAGGGTCGAAACAGATTTCTGTCAGCGAATTTTAACATCATGTGTTTGTTTTTTCTAAATATTAATTTCATACTGTCGGATTCACTCCCATTCACTTTATTCACATATATATGTGTATATACATATATGTATATACATATATATTTGTGTGTGGAGGTGTTTGTGCGTGGGGTGTGAGTGGATGTGTGTTTGTATGTATGAGTGAGTTTGTGATGGATTGTGCATATGTGAGTAAAGATTCGAATTTGAATACTGCACTAAAAATCATATGAACGTATAATAAGTAATTAATTCCGAAGAAGCACCTGCC
>CM042158.1:53427512-53440012 GCA_023376005.1 Doryteuthis pealeii
AAAGAACGTTCGTCTAGAAACCACAAGGTTCCTAGTTCGATACCCGCCCTCGCCAACTCAGCGTTATGAGTAGCACAGGGATCTGTGCGGTAAAGTAAGGAGCTGAGGTAGGTGTGGCGTTCCACCTCAGACGCTAAAATAATCTAGCGCTAGTGAAACGGGGATTGATTCCTCGCTGCTTGGCTGATACTGACATTAGGCCGCCCCGACGACTTTACTTTTACTTTATCAATAATATTATGAGAAAGAAAGAGAAGAAAAGAAAGAAAGAAAGAAAGGAAGAAAGAAGATAGAGAGGGAAATAAATATATTATTTTACAAGTACAGGGTTTTTCAGGAACAATTCAAAATGGTATGTGTTCCTGATGGGTTTAAATGTTGTTTTGTTGTTTGGTTTGGTTAGTTTGTTTGGTTTGGTTTGATTTACGACATATCAACCTTCGTGCTTTTGAGAATGTTACTCCCGATCTACGCGGAATCTTTATGGGCTGGGTTGTTTTAAATTTTTAAAAATAACAGATAAACAACAAGTCTTGCTTTATTAATTAAGTAACATAATGGAAGATTTGTTTTAGCATGTGGTTGAGCGCCACATCGAACCTGGAATTTTGTGGCTCATAGGCGGATGCTCTACCGACTGAGCTATACCAACACTTAAGAATATTAGTATTACTCTAAACCCATAACTCAGGCGGGCGAGGGGTTCAAATATTTTCCAACTGCTATACTCCGAGAGTGAAAGTTATAGCGGTACTGGATTTCGAATTCGCTTACAACGATGTCACAATTCAGCATAGTTAACCAATGCGCCACGGTAATTCTCCCGAAAACTAAAAAGAGAAAGTGAGGAGCTCATGAACAAGAACAAGTTTTGATTAATGGTTGGATGTGGCGTTATAGCTCTTATATCAAATGGAGATATGACGTGTTGATAATATCAATAATACTTATCTCACCTTCTGTGCTACGTGGAGAGGCTTGAATCCGGTTTCTGGGCTGATGTGAAGTTGGCTGATGATTACTTGTTGATTGGAGTCTGGAAACAAAGTTGGTGACATCTAGCCTTATGCCATTTAGAGTTTTTTTTAGTAATAAAATTAGGCCACTTATTTTTTTTTATTGAAAGTTCAATTTCCTCCCCAATTCACAATTGCCGAAAGCAAGAGCCCATGTCCAACTCTCAACGCATCGTACCAAACTCACTCAACATTCTCATTTCTCGCTCTTCCTATCGCCCACTTTGCCACGTCCCAGGTCTCGTCCAATCGGAAAATGTCATATACCCTTATAATGATTCACCTTTAAACTTTTCCATTCTAAGTAAAAGTAAGTAAAGTCGTCGGGCGGCCTAATGTCGGTATGAGCCATACTGCGAGGGAGTCTATCCACTTTTCACTAGCGCTAGACCAAGGAGATTATTTTAGCGTCTGAGGTGGGACGCCACACCTACCATCAGCTCCTTACTTTACCGCACAGATTCTTTGTGCTACTCATACGCTGAATTGGCGAGGGACGGTATCGATATAGGAACCTTATGGTTTCTAGCCGAACGCTCTACCGACTGAGCTAACCCGCCCCTCATATTCCCCATAGAACAGTTTCCCTTCTTATATTACACGTCTCGGTTACATTCCTGGCTCTCCTTCCTTCTTAAATATTACATTGAGTCTAGCAAAAGGCTTTGATTTGAACAGCTGGTATTCGTCTCAGGTTTGACAGTTGCTCTTGGGTTTTCCTTTTCAAGTTACGATAGGGGCTATGGGCATCTTCTCTGGCCCTTCATCAACCTCCCCTAAATCCTGCAGCTTTTCCAATTTCCTCGTTACCAAAGACCAAGTAATAGGATCTTAATCGTTGATATCGATGGACCGACATGGCTTGCTTTTATGTAATTCTTTGATCTGGAAGAAGGAAATAAAAGAAATCAGAAAGAAAGAAAAGTACGTATTTATGAGATTGTTCAAGAGGGCAGGATCTGTATTTAGAATATGCAAATAGGGAAGCAAAGATCTATTACGAAATATCTGCTTGATAATACGCAAGCAACGCGTATGTTGTTGTCCCTTTGAGCCCCTGCTTTTTGTTTACGGTAGCAGTTAAACCTAGATGACAAAGACTTTAATGAATATTATGATCGACATTGCATGCAGTTTGAATTTTATGGCGGCTGTAATGCAACTAAGACAATGTTGAATATGTGTATTCTATATGCAGAGGGAAATTTCCGTGCGCAAATGCCAGCCGCGATACTTAATAATTTTACAAAGGATGGCTGTGATTTTCCCATAAGCTTCGTTCTAGAAGACTAACTCCGTTTTGATCATGCTCATTTGAACTCGGGGGGGGGGCCATTTCAAAACACTAAGAAAGATACCATAGCCTCACAATAAAATAATAAGCTAGTCTTAATAATCCGTCGAATAACAAGAATCCTTCTATATCAGTATTATCTGCGTTATTCGGACTATTGTCCTCATCTTCATTGTTATCTGTACAATGTTTCGGCCGATGTGCCCTCCGGCCTCTTTCAGGTATTTTTTGTCTGACACGGTAACCTTCTTTTCGGACTCGGTAACCTTCTTTTCGAACTCAGGAAACTTCTTGTCGTAATCGGGAACCATCACAGAACTTCGAACCTAACCCTTTATTCAATCCACGGGAGTCTCCTGTTCTCATTCTGCTAACCATAGCTGGGATAGAGTCGTTAAGCTGTGTTTATTATTATTCTATGTTACTGCGGCCTGGATTGAACCTGCAGTCCAGAGATAACTGTCACTTAGAACTGTCTTAGCCTAACTCCTTTATCTACTAGGCCATGTGTACACTTGGATACATGGCATACTCCGAAAAGAAGGTTCCCGAGTCCTAGAAGGCACTCGAGTCCGACAAGAAATATCTGAAGAAAGCCGGAGGGCACATCGTCTGAAACGTTGTACAGATAACAATGAAGATGAGGACAATAGTCCGAATAATGCAGATAATATTAATCATCAAGCCTCATCTCAAACATTCAGAGAAATAGTCATTCTATATCATTATACAAGTGTACATTAGGGGAGGTCGATTTCTGTACAGTTGTAGTGCACTTATAGTGACAGTTGGCTTTTGACTAGGTGAACAACGACAAAAATATTTTTCCCAAATCGTAACAACTTTTTTGAGTATTAGAGCAATGGAAACTCATTTCGGTGATAAGTGAAAGATTTACCACTGTCAAAAGATTCCGTAAATGTTTAGATGTCATTTAATATTTTTCCATTGAAACAGTTTAATTAATCACAATAATTCAATTAAAATAAATAAGGATTATGAACAATAAAATATAGTCATTTGTAGAGATGAAATTGAGATTAAATATATTGTTTTTCTACCTGACAGCGATAAAATATCGTTTTCTTTTATCTCTCATATGGAATTCAGGATTTGTTATTTTACAGTGGAAAAATAGACTAATTTTAATTATCAATAAAACATCATAAAAATGTCTTCATTTTAATGATAAAATAAAATAAATATACTTTGTTTATAAATATTGTCGTCGGGTCCAATATTCAAAAACAAACTATATTTTCCATTCATTGTCTCGAATGAAAAACATCAATTTGATTTGGATTTATAATTGAAAAGACAAAATTTTGAAGTCAGTTTGTCAGCAAAATCCTGCTGAAATTAGATCTTTATATATATTTTTGCAGATAATCTTTAAAATTAAATGCTCAACTGAGTTTTAAAGTTAGTAATCTATTTTTTGATGTCAGTTCGTATAACACCAAACCCCAGCTTTCGCCACGAAAGTTATATTGAATTTTTAAAAAGTGACAAATTAGCTTGCCCTTCTATACATGCATATTCCAACATACGAGGGAGCACTCCTCATGCAATAGTTAGCGTCGTTACAAATGAACATGGTGACCCGAGTTTAAATCCTGAAGGAGGCTGTTTGCATTTCATATAGCGCGAATACCCTTGGGAAATATACGCATCTAACTATTTTTCCTTCAGCTATGGGTAAATAGTAGTGCAGACTAAGCTCTTTATCATTGGTATATCAATCAGTCTAAAAGCAGGAAAATTCCGAATTAAAAACTTTCTAACATCGCTTAACAAATTGACTTGGAGTCGTTCCGTTGTCTCATTATGCCGACCCCCATTCCTATAATTTCTCTTCCCATCTTCTTTTAAAAAATCAAATGCTCTGTCATCTCTATCTTCATCATGTCGTGCAATTAGCATGGATATACATGTCAATCTCTCGCCAACCTTCTCTATAATTCATTGCGCCAGGGAGGTTCTCTGCGCAGCATCCATTATCCTTTCAGAGTTGGTCAATATAGGTCCTTGCTAGGCGGCCCACGTTAGCACATCCATGTGCTGGCTTCCACAGTCATCTCCATAGACTTCATGTAAATTTCCTCTGTTCGTTTTGATAAGAAAGGAACACTGATTTTATTGCTGCGATTAGAGAACATGATTAACTGCAATCCTCGCAAGTCAACCAGGTCCCTAATCACGAACATGTCTGAGTTCTTTATCAGGCCGCAGTTGAGGGGTTGGTGTAATGGTGAGAATCGTGGGAAATGGACTTGTCGACGTGAGTTCAAATACTGGACCAGGCTGTCTCCATTTATCATAGCACTAATACCCTTGGAAAAGGTATGCATCCCTCCAGTTATTGGTAAATAGTAGGGAACAATGGGTTCATTAACTTTGTTTAGGCAATGGGTCTAGGCAAAGGACAACTCAGAGACGTGTTTCGAAGTTTACTTCTCATCAGTGCGGATCGACTTTTTAACAGCTACCTCTAGCCGGGATAGAAACCCGACAGAATTTTTGTCTGCCAAGTCCCTTACCGTTGCGGCTATCAGTGGCGGTCAGTCTAGGGTGAACAAGTAATTGCCACATACTTTACGGAGGTAAGGTTTTTACAATCACCAGAGAACCCAAATCTGTAAACAGACGGGTAACGGCTTATGCCAAACGGTGAAGTTTCAAAAGCCTCTAGGGACGGATCTGAGAGAGAGAGAGAGAGAGAGAGAGAGAGAGAGAGAGAGAGAGAGAGGAGTGAGAGAAGAGAGAGAAAAAGAGAGAGGGATGGAGAGAAAGAGAAAGAGAGAGAGTGAGAGAGGAGGAGAGAGAGGGGATATAAAGTGGAGTGAGAAGAGAGGGGAGATAGAGGGAGAGAGTGAGAGAGAGAGATGTGAGAGAGAGTGAGAGTGAGAGTAAGAGAGAAATAGAGAGTGAGTGAGATAAAGAGAGTGGGTGGAGAGAGAGAAAAAGAGTGAGAGTGAGAGAGAGGGGGAGAAAGAGAGTGAGAGAGAGGGGTTAGAGAGGGGATAGAGAGAGTGAGAGAGTGAGAGAGAGGGAATAGAGAGGGGGAGAGAGGGGGAGAGAGGGGGGAGAGTGAGAGAGATGGGAGACAGAGAGCGGAGAGAGAGTGTATGAGAGAGAGGGAGAGGAGAGAGAGGGTAGAGAGTGAGAGAGAGAGTGAGAGAGAGTGAGAGTGAGTGAGAGAGAGAGGTAGGAAGAGACAGAGAGTTAAGGGAATCCATGACTTGCTAATGGGGATTACTATTTACTTTTTTTCTTTTTCTTTTTGTCAATGAATTCCTTAATTTTTACTCTATATTGGATTATTCCATATTTTTGTCTGCGTAATTTGGATAATAATATATCATGTCATTAATTTGAATCTTCTAATCAAATTAACACCCTAATATAAGATACCATTAATTTAAATCATTTGATTAAAACCCTAATAAGACTTTATATAGAAAATCGTAGTCATGCCTTAGCCCTAGTGTCTAGACATGGAAATCCGTGTGTAATATTGCGATGGGAGGGCATACACAGAAACGTGACAAAACTAAGAGAAAACAAAAGAGTAAAATATTACAGTTAGAGGGAAAGATTGGATATATTATTATAAACTACTTTAATAGAAAGAAGAATGAGAGCGGATCTAATTGAAAAATTTCAAAATAATTAATGGAATTTCTAATTATGGCAGATGAGTTTGATGATTTCTCTTCGGATTAGAAAATTATTTTCAAGACAGATCTAAAAAAATTAACCGATTGAATTATATTTGTAATATTATAATATCATCATCATCATCATCATCATCATCATCATCATGTCACGCAGTTAGCACATTTTTATATATGAAAAAAAAAAAAAGCATTCGTTTATTCCAATATATAAGAAACAAACTAAACAAAAGTAAGAATCTGGCCCCAATACAAATCAAAATTGAAATCTTGCAATTTAAAGAAATTTATTCTTTTCTTTTTTTTTTCTTTTTTGTATATATATATACCGTTTATACATATTCGTTTCCGATATATATATATATATATATATATATATATATATATATATATATATATATAAGGAGAGATAGATAGATAGATAGTTAGATAGATATGTATATAATTTGTCTCATATTTCCGGTTGATGATTGTGAGTTTCAGATGCAATCTCAAGTACCGAACTTTTAGAGTTAGTAATTCGAATTTGTTTAATTTACCTTTTAAACCTGTTCTATCAGAATAACATTGTACGGATTATATATATATATATATATATATATATATATATATATACATATATATATATATATATATATATAAAGTCGTAAAGTAAAGTCGTCAGGGGTGGTCTTAAGTCGGTATCAACCTATCAGTGAGGGAGTCAATCCCATTTTCACTAGCGATAGACAAAGGTGATTATTTTTGCGTCTGAGGTGGAGCACCACACCTACCATCAGCTCCTCCCTTTACCTCACAGATCCATGTGCTACTCATACGCTGAGTTAGCGAGGGCAGGTTTCGAACTAGGAACCTTGTATTATATATATATATATATATATATATATATATATATATATATATATATATTGTAAAATATCTAGAAATGAATGTTTTAATTCTATATGTTTTTTGGTATTAAAAAAAAAAGTACAACAAAACTATCAAAAAAAAGCAGAGGATGGGAATGTGCATGTTATTTTTTATTACCCCAAATAACTTGACGGTCGAAATTAAGGGACTTTATAGACAAATGTATTCATAACCGGTTTGTGGATTTACTGAAAGTCAGAAGAGAGAAGAAAACAGAAGAAAAAAAATACTTTGATTACGGTTGAATTATAGATCAGAGAAAAGAGAAGAAAAATTTAGACAAAAGAAAATAAAGATTTTATTTTGATTTCACGTTAAAATAAAATGGGGACATGGTTTTAAATGGTGGAAAGAACGATAATTATACATCAAGCATATCATCATCATCATCATCATCATGTCGCGTAATTAGCATGGATATCCATTGCAATCTCTCGCTAACCCTCCCTATCATTCATTTTGCCAGAGGGGTCTTCAGCGCAGCATCCAGTATCCTTGCATAGTTGGTCAATGTAGGTCATTGGTGGCCGGCCCACACTAGCATGTCCATGTGTTGGCTTCCACAGGAGAACGTCGCTTATGAGCTTGTCCTTGCTTCTCCAGCAGTGTCCAGCATGTCTTGTCCATCTCATTCGGATGGTTTGTGAGATGGGGGGGGGGCAGGTGGCCATACAGCTACTTCCTTGTGGGGTGCTGTTTCCACGACTTGTTCTAGACCGCACACAGCATTCTTGTGCAGGTCCCATCAAGCTTATTCTCAAGGCGCTTCATTAGGGTCCAGGTGGTGCAGTCATAGAGCAGTACTGATATAATCAAGAATTGTCGCTTTAACTTGTCAGTGAGATAGGATTTCCATATTACTGATAATTTGTTTGTCGTCCATGCCTTTCCTATTCGTGTATCAATATCGCTTTCTGTGGATGAGATATTACTACCTAGGTATGTGAATTGTTCTCCTGCTTAAGAGGCTTACCAATGAGTGCGAAGATGTCTCCTTTCTTTTTGAAACTCATGAACTCAGTTTTATCAGAGTTCACATAGAGGCCGATATTCTTTGCTGCCTTCTCCATGCTATGCTGTAGTGACTCAGCCTGTGACTCGGTGTATCTGCAAGAAGTGCAAGGTCAAATATAATTTTGTCTAATCAGATAAAAAACAATAGAGAAAACCATCTTAAATGGTTTAAGAAATAATGGTAATAAAATAAATGAATAGGTTTTATCGGATGAATTACTTAAAATAATGTGATCCGTATTATTTGTATTATTCGGACTATTGTCCTCATCTTCATTGTTATCTGTACAACGTTTCCGCCGATGTGCACTCCGAACTTATTCAGGTATTTCTTGTCCAACTGGACACGTGGCCTAGTGGATAAAGGAGTTAGGTTAAGACAGTTCTAAGCGACAGTTATATCTGCAGGTTCGATCCTGGTCAGGGACAGCAGTAACATGGAATAATAATTAACACAGCTTAACGCCTCTATCCCAGCTATGGTTAGCGGAATAAGAACAGGATACCCCCGTGGACTGAATAAAGGGTTATTTTCAAAGTTCCGTGATGGCTCCCAATTACGACAAGAAGGTTCCCAATTACCAGAAGGTTCCAGAGTTCCAGAAGGTGCCCAAGTCCGACAAGAAATACCCGGAGAAGGCTGGAGGGCACATTGGCCGAAACGCTGTTCAGATAACAAGGAAGATGAGGACAATAGCCCGAACAATACAAATAATACTAATCATCAAGCCTCATCTAAAAAAATTCAGAGAAATAATGTGATCCGTGTATAGATCCGTCTAATTCAGGTATATTTAATGAATCACGGATGCCCAGCTTTTAAAGAAAACAAGTCTACCGTTTTAGGGGTTATTAGGTTATTTACTGCTAAATAACAACCTTAAGTGAACAATCTCTAAGTGTAGTATAACGGTATGGTCACAGTACCAAAGTGTATTTGTGGCAAAATCCAGGACGATATATGTTATGGTCAATGGTAGTAGTCATCGTTGTTAGTTACCGTTAAGTCAAGGAACAACATACACGCAAGTTGTATAGTCACAAGGGACTTAGTATTTATTTCCAGGCTCCTGGGCTCTTCTTCAGAGAGAGAAGAAAGGACAGAAAGAAAGAGAGAGAGAGGGTACGGTTAAATTGCTCTGTCGTAAATCATATCCATAACTGTTGTCCCACACGAGGGACCAGGAGCACGTCTGACCCCTGCTACGACCGAAAGGAACAGAGAACGATTTTCTTCCGTTACTCGTCACTACGCCAGTTCTGCTTCCGTTCAACACCCGTTTGTGCCATCGCGGGGTATTGGTATAGTTTTTCAACTAGCATAACCACGCCTCGGAAAATCCTCATTGGCCATGGTACCCCCTCTGCGCAAAGGGGCTTAGTATTTATTTCCAGGCTCGTGGACTCGTCCTCAGAGAGAGAAGAAAAGACAAAGAGAAAAAGAGAGAGAGAGGGGGTGCGGTTAAATTCCTCTGTCGTAAATCATTTACGGCTAAAATGAAAAGAGAACGATTTTCTTCTTCTTCCGTTACTCGTCACTATGCCAGTTCCGCTTCCGGTCAACACCCGGAACTTCCGTTTTTACTTTCAAATCCCCTTCTAGGGTCATTCCTCGGTCAAGTTACTGGTACCCGTTGTGTGTTTACTCTTCCGAATTTTAACCTTTGTTTGCTCTTATTTCTTCTTCCTCTCTTTCTCTAGAAATCTGAACACAGCTTTATTTTTTATCTCAAATTCTGGTAGACCCTAATAATTACGCTACATAAGTCTGATAATACCATTGTCTTTTGATAGGCGTAGTATCAGAGATTCGTTCAGAAAGAATGTTGGTTGGTTAGATTTTACGGCATGTCTGTTAAACTATTTTGGATATAAGGCATGGGGCAAATGGTCACTCCTAGATATAGACTCGTTGACTACCACGTGACCACCGAAGGCATTTCTATTGTCCAATCACTGGCACTGCTGCTGCTGCTTCTGCTATATTAATAGACCCCATTCTGAGCTTATGTCATTGATACTTGGATTATCTTGGACGACGGACTTACAAAGAATACCCTAACACCGGATTCTTATTGGCTTGCTTACTTACTTATTACATCTGGAACTAAGGATGCCGACCAGATACTTAACAATGTCAACCATTGTTGGGTTATTTTATGCCGAATACAGATTGCTTTATTCATTTTTACTGATACTCATTTTTTTTTCAAATCAATTTTTAAAACATTTTTAAACTCAGATTTTCAATTTAACCCATAGATATGGCACTAACAGGTACTATCACTCAGTTACCTGCGAGTAATGGTGATTGAAGAAGTACCCCACATTCCCTAGAACTCCAGAATTTGAACTTCACCATCAGATTAATGTCATCCCAATAATATTAAGACCCTCAGTGACCGCCTTCTAGCTCATATATGATAAAAAGGGTTGGGGCTTCACGTGATCAGACGATTGATCGGAGTGGACCTTTCTGAACTCCGGCTTGGCCAAGTAAGGAGCAACGTGGAGGGTTGCATGTCATGGACTGCTTAGCCACCAAGATTCCATCCTTAAGCATCTCAAGTCATTATCCACAGCCAATAGGTTGCTCCATTGGGGCGGTCTTACCCCTCCGCAGAAAAGATGTATTCTCAAACCCCAGACGACAGGGCTGTTTAAATGTATAAATTCCCTATTTTCAGAATTAAATGAACGGATGTTAGATAGCTGAAAACTTGCCCTTTTCAATGTTATCTTGCTACACGCATCTTTTGTAGTTTGTAAGTCATCGGGGAGGCTTAGAATCGGTATCAGCCAGACATCGAGGGAGTCTATCCCCTGTTCACTAGTACTAGGATATTGTTTTTTAGCGCCTGATACGCAGCGCCACACCTACCACCAACTCCTCACTTTACCGCACAGATTCCTGTGCTACTCATCCACTGAATTGCCGAGGGTCAGTATCGAACTAAGAACCTTGTGATTCCTAGCTGAACACTGTACCGACTAAGATAAACCAACCCTAAGATTTAATTGTTAAGTAATATATATATATATATATATATATATATATATATATATATTATTATGTGTGTGTTGTGTGTATATATATATATATATATATATATATATATATATATAACACATATATATATATATATATATATTATATATATAAATGGCGGAGAAAGGTCACATTGTTTTGAAATTTATTTTCTATATACGTCTGTTTAACGTATGGATGAATTCATACAACCACTACTGCGAGGGCCGGTATCGAACCAGGAGCATTGAGGTTCCCAGCCGAACACTCTACCGACTGAGCTAAACCGGGTCTTTGTAGTTTCTAGTAGGAATAAATAAGAGGCGATTTCAAGCGTCACGTGTATATGCTACTCCAGACACGGTGCATGAGTGTATAGATGTACTCATATTCATTTTAAGTGGTACTTTGATGTTGTGAACTAAACAGAAGGAAAATCAATATTTATATTTGCAATTCCTCGCCAATGGGAGGCTAGGCATTGGCCTATAGATTGTAGTAAGTACAATGCGTTCATTTTTATTTAATGTTCACTGACAGCAAGTATATTAGAGAAATCATTTCAAACCTCAGAGGACACACACATATACAGCAATATATATATATATATATATATATATATATAGAAAGAGAGAGAGAGAGAGAGAGAGAGAGAGAGAGAAGAGAGAGAGAGAGAGAGAGAGAGGAGAGATATTAATGTTTAAAATGAAAATTGTGAAATGTGAAAAAAAAGAAAAACAAAAAAAAACATATATATATATAGAGAGAGAGAGAGAGGGAGGGGAATGAGAGAAAGAGAGAGGGGTTGAGAGGAAGAGAGAGGGGGAGATATTAATGTTTAAAATGAAAATTGTGAAATGTAAAAAAAAACAACAAAAATAACATATGTATATATATAGAGAGAGAGATAGATAGAGAGAGAGAGAGAGAGGGGGTTGAGAGAGAGAGAAGAGAGAGAGAGAGGAGAGGGGGAGATATTAATGTTTAAAATGAAAATTGTGAAATGTAAAAAAAACAAAAAATAAACATATGTATATATATAGAGAGAGAGATAGATAGAGAGAGAGAGAGAGGGGGGGTTGAGAGAGAGAGAGAGAGAGGGGAGATATTAATGTTAAAATGAAAAATTGTGAAATGTAAAAAAAACATATATATATATATATATATATATATAGAGAGAGAGAGAGAGAGAGAGAGAGAAGTGAGGGGGATTGAGAGAGAGAGAGAGAGAGAGAGTGGGGAGAGAGAGAGGGGGAGATATTAATGTTTAAAATAAAAATTGTGAAATGTAATTTTAAAAAAACAAACAAAAAAACAAAACAACTGTTTGTTCGTCGTTATGATCTCATACTGTATTCACTATCAAAATGGCTGCACTCCTGATATGAAAATTAAAAAAATGAATTAAAAAAAAAAAACATGATAAATTTCAATTATAAATAAATTCAAAGTAGGTCTGAATACGATTTGGATCGATAATTTTTAATTGTTTTTTACACCATATATATTATATACATAAACATATATATGCATTAAGATATACATATATATTTATTTAC
>CM042158.1:53445012-53483457 GCA_023376005.1 Doryteuthis pealeii
ATTAATCTCTTTCTCATTCCATATCTTCAATCTCAGGACATTATATATATATATATATATATATATATATATATATATATATATATATATATATATATATATATATGTCTGAGATTGATAGATATGGAATGAGAAAGAGATTAATTGACAGAGATAAATTGATATGAACAGACTGAGATAGATATAAATTCCTCCATATCCTTTCCCCCGTTTTCATTCCTCCATTTCCTTTACTCCATTTCAATTCCTCCATTTCCTACCCTTCTTGTCCTTTCCTCCATTTCCATTCGTCCATATCCTTTACTCCATTTCCATTCCTCCTTTTTATTAACTTTTCTTAGTCATTTGTTCATCTTATTGTTGTTCTAATCTTTCCTTAAATATTTAACCCTTCCTTTCCACGCCCCGTCGGCTAGGGAAGAATAATACGCTGACTGCACCTCTACAGTGGAGTAAAATGACTCCAATGGAGCCAGCTGTACTCCTCGGGTGACAATCCGTGATGATTAAGAATGAAACACTGGTGGCTGAGAAATCCATGACAGCAACACACTACTTCCGTCTTTAATCAGTCTAGCCCAGAAGTTCCCGACCAGGGTGAAAGCATTATTCTAGGATGGGGTGAGAAGCTTCCGTTCAAATTTAGATTTTTTTTCTTTTGTAATTAATAGCATTTATATTTTTGTTTCTTTATTTCAGATTATTATCATTATTTAGAAAGTGAAATATAGATATATATGATTTTTTGATAAAACTATAGTATGGATTCACATTCTATATTTTTGAACAAAAGTATAAAATATAGGGGAGTAAGGTCAGTGCAAAACTCTTTTAAGGGTGCGGGAATAAAAAAAAATGCGAACCACTGGTCTAGGAGAACGGTCACAGAGGTCCCCCCTTGATTAACTGGTTGGTTACGTCAAGGCCTAACACCTATATGAGTGTCCCAACCTTACTGCCTTAAGTATACCTAGTGGCTGAGGAGTCCATGACATGCAACACTATACTTCGATCCTTATATAGGCTAGACGACCGGTCGCAGAACTGCTCCAATCGGCGGGTCACGTCAAGCTCTACCACCTATATGATCTTCCCAAATCTATTGTCAAATGGTAATCCCACAACCCTTCAGATTTTCATAGAAACCTCGGTAATAAAAAGATTTATTCTATGGATTAATAATTGTAACTATAAATTAAATACTCATTGATAAACTTACGCAATTCCTGATGATATAGTGACGTACGCAGTGGCCTAGTTTCGGTTACAGACAGACAAACACCGATTCTCTATTATAAGAATACAATATTTATGCTATGAATTACTGATTTTGACTATAAACTAAATACTCACTGATAAATATACGAGTATCGTGACGTAAGCAGTGGCGTAATTTCTGTTACAGAAAACCGACACCAAATATCCATTATAATAAGATAGGATTTAATCTATGTATAAAGAATTTTGACAATGAATTAAATATTCATTGATAAACTTACGCAATTCCTGAAGGTGTTGTGACATATGCAGTGGCGTAGTTTAGGTTACAGACAGACATATATACACCGAATCTTCATTATTATAAGATTTATTCTATGTATGAATGATCTTCACAATGAATTAAATACACATAGATACACTTACGCAATTCCTGAGGGTATTGTGATGAAAGCAGTGGCGTAGTTTCGATTACTGAAAGATAGACCTACACCCGAATCGTCATTATGATAAGATACGGTTTATAATGATAAGATACGATTTATAATGATTTTGACGATAAATTGAATATACGATTTATAATGATAAGATACGATGTATAATGATTTTGACGATAAATTGAATAAACTAACGCAATTTGTGAGGGTATTGTAACGTAAGCAGTGGCTTTGTTTTGCTTACAGACAGACTGGCACCGAATTTCAATTATAATAAGATTATGACTTCTTTGTTTTTACAAGTTCAACTTACAATAAGTGCTCTTTTGTATCTGACTCCGGGTCAACTTAAAACTGGCGTGTGAGAACTTCTTCTTTCGAAGTAACAAATTGATCAAAAACTGGGGTTCAACCTGAGGCGTTGAGGCTAAATTTTCGCAGGGGTTGGAATTGGGTAAAAACTGAGTGGTCAGCCTGATGCCCTGCTGTTTAGAAACTTAGCCCGGAGGATGAGAAAGTGGCCACACTGAGTGCCTCGCAACTTAAGACCACGTTACGAGATGACACCAGCCACATCTTGGTTAGATACTGCGTTTTGCTGCCGCGGGTCACAAAGACATGAAAGCTTATCGATTGATCGTGACAGAGAGTGAAGACCTCCTTAGCATGAGAATTCTTAGATGGTGATATTGGAGTCTAGAGGTGCGAATTCTTCAAGAGGGAAAAAAGAGAAATAATAATAATAATAATAATAATAATAATAATAATAATAATAATATCTGGATCTTGACAGAGAACTGAAAAAGCTGTGGAATATGAATGAAAGTGATACCAATTGTAGTTGGTGCACTTGGAACGGTCCCAATAAATTTGAGAAAAAAAGACTAGAGGATCCGGAAAGCAGGGGAAGAGTTGAGACCATCCAGACTACTGCACTGCTGCAATCAACTAGAATATTCAGAAGAGTCCTGGAGACCTGAGGAGGCTTATTGTCACTCAGTGAAATACCATCAACTAACGCTGAAGCGAAAAACTCAAGAGAATTGAAAATAATAATAATAATAATAATAATAATAATAATAATAATAATAATACCTCAAAAGAGAAACGGAATCACTTATAATTGCTGCACAAAATAATGCCATAAGGACAAACTTCATCAAAGCGAAAATTGATAATAAATGTAGACTTTGCGGGAATAGAGATGAGACTGTAAACCATATACTCTGCAAATGTAGCAAACTAGCACAACGAGAATACAAAACTAGACACGACTGGGTTGGGAAGGTGATCCACTGGCAATTATGCAAAAAATTAAATTTTGACCATTCAACAAAATGGTATATGCATAAACCAGCATCTGTTCTTGAGAACGAAACGCATAAAATTATCTGGGACTTTGAAATAAAAACGGATCACCTTATCCCAGCAAGAAGACCAGACCTAGTATTGATAAACAAAAAAGAAAGAATTTGTCAACTGGTGATTTTGCAGTGCCAGCAGATCACAGGGTGAAGCTAAAGGAAAATGAAAAAATAGACAAATATCTGGACCTTGCCAGAGAGCTAAAAAAGTTATAGAATATGAAAGTGAAGGTGATACCAATTGTGGTTGGTGCACTTGGAACAGTCCCAAAAGGATTGGAAAAGGGTCTGGAATGTTTGGAAATCAGAGGAAGGGTTGAAACCATTCAGAACACTGCACTGCTGCAATCTGCCAGAATACTCAGAAGAGTCCTGGAGATCTGAGGAGACTTGCTGTCACTCAGACTCCAGTGAAAGATCATCAGTTAATGCTGATCTGAAAACTCAAAAGGAGCAAATAATAATAATAATAATAATAATAATAATAATAATAATAATAATAATAATAATCTGGACCTTGACAGAGAACTATAAAAGCTGTGGAATATGAATGCAATTGATACTAATTGTAGTTGGTGCACTTGGAACGGTCCCAATAAATTTGGAAAAAAGACTGGAGGATCCGGAAAGCAGGGGAATAATTGAGACCATCCAGACTACTGCACTGCTGCAATCAACTAGAATACTCCAGACTCCAGTGAAATACCATCAGCTAACGCTGATGTGAAAAACTCAAGAGAAGTGAAAAATAATAATAATAATAATAATAATAATAATAATAATAATAATAATCGAATGTAGCAAACTAGCACAAAAAGAGTACAAAACTAGACATAGCTGGGTGGGAAAAGTAATCCACTGGGAATCCTGCAAGAAATTCAATTTTCACCATACAACTAAATCTACATGATATATGCACAACCTTATCCTAATCTAGAATTGATTGACAAGAAGAGAACCTGTTATCTCGTGGATTTTGCCTTCCCGGCCGATCACCGAGTGAAAATGAGAGAAAGCAAAAAGATAAACAAATACTGGGACCTTGTCAGAGAACTAATAAAACTTTGGAACAGGAAAGTGAAGGTCGCACCAATAGTAATTGGTGCCCTTGGAATGATCCCCAAAAGTCTGGAATTTGGTGAATTGGAAATCAGAGGATGAACCGAGACCTTGCAAACTACAACACTGATAAGATCGACTAGAATACTCAGAAGAGTCCTGGAGACCTGAGTAGACTTGCTGTCACTCAGCCGCCACTGAACCACCGGCTACGACAGGGGGAAAAACTCAATAATAATAAACTATGTAGATGGAAAGTCAATGTATGATGTTGACAGAGTTATGGGATTACTATTATTTGTATTATTCGGACTGTTGTCCTCATTTGCATTGTTATATGTACAACATAGAATAATAATTAACACAAGTTAATACCTCTACCCCAGCTATGGTTAGCGGAATGTAAACAGGATACCCCCGTGGACTGAATAAAGGGTTTGGTTCAAAGTTCCGTGATGGCTCCCGATTACGACAAAAATGTTCCCGATTATACAAAAAGGTTCCCGAGTTCGAAAAGGTTTCCGAGTCCGACAAAAATGCATGAAGAAGGCCGAGGTCACATTGGCCGAAACGTTGTACAGATAACAATGAAGATGGGACAATAGTCCGAATAATACAATAATAATACAAATAATACTAATCATCGAGTAAAGTGCCGAAGTTAGAAAATAAAAAGAAAAAAGAAAAAATGGTAACATAAATCAGGAATAAATAAAAAGACATGAGGACCATATTACATTTAGGCACCCCTTTTTGATCTCTATTAAGAAAGGACATGTTTTTTATTTACACCGTCAATATCTGGTTGTTTGTTAGGAGTTAGGGTTAGGAGTTAGGGTTAGGGGGTTAGGGTTAGGGGGTAGTTTTATAATTTCTTTTTTAAATCTAAAATTCGTCTGTTAAAACAACCGGATATTGACGTTGTAAAGGAAAAACATATCCTTTCTTAATCGAGATCAAAAAGGGGTGCCTAAATGTTATATGGTCCAAACATGAAACTGATTTCTTAAGCAGAGTTGAACAGGTTTATATATATGCGTGTGTGCAATTGGGTAGGATTTTTTCGTCCATTGGCTGGTTAGTTGATTTTAACGGCATATCAACCCATCTGGGCTAATGTCATGGCTAACGGTTATGAAGTAATATATGTGGTGTATTTATACTTATACGTTTTTAGTAATTGGTTTTAACAATGTGTTAGCACCATTGGGGATCATGTTGTATGGTATTAATTAAGTTCATGGTTATATTCTATGGTGTAATTTTATTTCCCTCAAAAAGGACAGAATGTCCCCATGTTGAAATTTTCAAAAAGATCTTTCATATTGTTTGCATTAAAATAACAGTTTCTGATGTGAGCAAAAAACCTGCATTCCACGAATATGTGTTTAACATTCAAAGGTGTTTGAAACGGGACACAATGACTTGTTCCTGTCTAGACTTCCTTAAGGGTGGTTTCAGATCTCCCAGTCGTTAATTCAGTAAGGATAATTTGAATGATAAGCTTTTGTAGTTAGCGGTTGTAAATAAATGTTAACGCCATTTGGAATTATGATGTATGGTATTGATTAGGTTAATATACTATATTCTATGGTCTATTTTTTCTTTCATAAAGGACGGAATATCGTCTATGTTGACTTTTTCAAATAGAACTTTCATAGTGTTTTCATTACAATAACGGTTTCTGATGTGAGCAAAAAAACTTGTATTCTATGAATAAGTGATTTACAATCAAAGGTGTTTGGCATGATTCACACTGTGGTTGTTGTTTGTGTTTGAGTATATAGGCGTGTGTTAGTCTTGTGTGACCAATGCGTAATCGGGACACAAGGACTTGTACCTTTCTAGACTTCCTTAAACTATTTTTCTATTAAAGAAATGTCCTACATGCCACTAATGAGAACACAACAAAAACACACACATATATATATATATATATATGCATATATATATATGTACGCATATATATGCATGTATATATATATATATATATATATATAATATATATATACATACATAAATGTATACATTTGTTATAGAGTAAAAATACACTTATGGTGCTATTGTTACCATTGGTTTCAAGCAATGTATAAGCAACTTATCATGGCGCGTTGTCTTTATCATATGTGGCCTTGAATGTATTGTACTACATAACAAATAAATACAGTTGTTACACCCATCATCGACCACTTTTATTTTCATTCTTTTGAATAATAAATAACTACTTTCTTATATATAATATAATATATATATATATATATTATATATATATATATATATATATATATATATGTGTGTGTGTGTGTGTGTGTGTGTGTGTGTGTGTGTGTCTTTATGTCTGTATTTACTAAAAAAATTACTTCTAAAATCCTTCCACTGTTTGAATAACTTCCTTCCTGAAATGAAACATGTATTTATAATGTTTCAATTTCATTCAGTTATATTCCTTTTCAGTTTCTTAATCATGCGACAATTGAGCCTATAGAGAATTTTATGATTCCATCTATGCTGCAATCTCTATATAAGTGCAGTAATAAATATTAGAATGGTTAATTGGTTCTTCCACTTCTCCTTCTTCAATTTTATTATTCTACATTTACTTTACTGCCAAATAAATATTCAGGAACAATGGACGTTTTCCCATCATCCTCTTTCTCACTTCCGTTTCTGCGCCTTGAAGCAATTCTTTATTCTGCTTGGGTTTTTTCCATCTATAATCACTATCCGAATGGGTGGATATACCATAGTGTGATAATTTAATTATTACAACTTGGAATCCGTTTAAGCTTCACGTGTCGGCACCCGATAACTAACAGCTGGACCTTTTGCGAGGGCTCTTACCCCTCTGTAGAGGTGCAGTCAGTGTATTCTAAAGCCCAAACTGACCGGGCTGTCGGAATAATGTTCGGCAAAATAATGCAATTAGAGAAGACCTTCCTTACATTCATTTTGAAACAAACCGGTAGCATTTTGAAAGTCTCTGTGCGAAATAAACAAATCTAGAAATTTTTTCGAAAACAAAAAACTGCATGCTTTAACACATAAACATCATAAAATGTATTCTTAATAACAGTTAAGTTAATTTCAGATAATGCGCAGGCACAATTTTATGTTAGGAATTTAGCCAACTAAAGGTGAAATACCTAATGTTCTTCGCATTCAAGAGTGGCAAATCACTGGTACCGGATTCCAACACCTTTGCCACCCTGTCGGACGGGAGTTAGAATACACCGACTGCACCTCTTCAGAGAGGTAAGAACCAGCAATGACGTAACCTGTGGGCTGTGGGTGGTGACCATTGATGCTTAAGGATGGATCCCTAGTGACTGAGCAATCTATGACACGCAAAAATCCACTTTGACCTTACTTAGGCTAGACGGGTGGTCAGAGAGGCATCTTTGGTCATTCGGCTGGTCACGTCAATCGCTAACACCGATATGATTGTCCTGACCCTATTTCAATTATGACCAATCCCACAAACTCTTTTTATCATATATGTGCTGTAACGCGGAGAATGAGGGCCTTATCTTCCTGGATATGACGTAAAACTCTATCTGATAGGGAAGGTCCGTTCTGGAGCTCGGAGAATATGGATTATACCTTCATCGCCCATTACTCCCAGGTCCACTCTGAACCGGAGTGGTAGTACCTGTTAGGGTCTATCTATGGTTGAATAGAACAAAATATGTGCTCTCGTTCTGTCTCTCTCTTTTACTTTCTCTCTCCCTCTCCTCTCTCTCTCTCTTTCACTCTCTCTTTCTCTTTTTCTCTCGATCTGTCTCACTCTTTTACTCTGTCTCTCCATCTGCCGCTCTCTCTCTCTCTCTCTCTCTCCTCTCTCTCTCTCTCTCTTCTCTCTCTTCTCTCCTTCACTTGCCAAAGAGAAAAGAAAAGGAAATTTCTCTCCCCTTCTCTCTTCTCTTTCTCTCTCTCCATCTCTCTTTTCGTCTCTCTCCCCCTCTCTTTAACTCTCCCTCCACTCTCTCATTCATTTGCCAAAGAGAAAGAAAAGGAAGTTTCTCTTTACCCCCCCTATCTCTTTCTCTCCAACTCTCTCTCTTCTTTTATTCTCTCATTCTCTCTCTCTCTCTCTCTTCTCTTCTCCTCTCTCTCTCTCTCTCTCTTTTAAAGATAAATTGAGTACCATTCAAGAATGAATAAACCAAAATATCTTTGCATAAAATAACCCAATGAGTTGACATGCCGTTAACCAACTACAGGACCAACCAAACATCAACCACTGTATGACAATTTGATTTTACAACGATCAGCCACCAGGATTTCTTTCTTAAGAACCATGTGTCAGCAACCACCGCCACAGGTGGCCCCAATTTAAGGTGACGATTAACCCTCTGCAGAGGTGCAGTCGATGTATTCTGAAGCCCAACGATATATAAAATCACCATCATAAAATCATGTCGTGCTGTTAGCACGGATATCAATAACAATCTCTCTCATCCATGCTTATCACTCATCATTCTCTGGAGGTTCTATGCATCATCCTGCTATCCACAGAGATGGTCAATGTACATCTTTGCTAGTCGCGACCATACTGCGCCGTGCCATGTGCTGGCTTCCACAGGAGGAGGAAGACATATTATATGTGTGTGTGTTGTGTACGTATATGTGTGTGTTAGTGTGTGTGTGTGTGTATGCAAGCGTACGACTGGTTTTGTTTTGTGTGTGTAGTGAAAGATAGAACAAAAGAAGAGAGTATGTATCGCATTTGGAACTGCGTCATAAGTATCAGAAGTAAAACTCATACAAACAACACTCTCGCAACACTTTGTGTGTGTGTGTGTGTGCACATATATAATATATATATATATTAATATATATGTGTGTGTGTGTGTGTGTGTGTGTGTGTATGGTGTGTGTGTGTGTACATACGAGTGTTACGAGTGATTGTGACTGTGAGATAAAACATATGTTGATAATTGAGGACACATTTCAAATAGCCAAACATTGAAACCTAATTCTTTGTGCGCTTTCTTTACACACACATACACACACACACACACACACAACCACACACCACACACACACATATATATATATATATTATATATATATATATATATATATATATATATGGTGGGGGCGTGATAGATAGATAGATGGATAGATAAGCCCAAGTTGTTTGTGTGAGTGAAGGAGATAAAAACAAATTATTGACTCGTATGCTTCACTATTGTAACGGCTCATAAGTATCTTGCAAAGCACACATGCAAGGACACTCTCTGCGCCACTCAATGGCACACACCACACAAATATATATATATATTGCTGTGTGTGTGTGTGTGTGTGTGTGTGCTTTTTGATATATATGATGACTGATGACACTTTTCCAATATTGAAATATGCCAATCTGATTCTTTTTGTCTTCTTATATATATTATATAAATAATTATATATATATATATATATATATATAATATATATATATATATATAGTATATAATAATATATTAATAATCACATCAAACACTGGCGGAAAAACATTTATGTTTGTTCTTTAATGCTGAGAAGTTTTTCTATACTGATAATAGGCTAAGCAATAAATTTCAGATTTTTTTCGAAGTTGCTAGCTATTTAAAAAAGAAAAAAAAAATACAAAACAAAATGTGTCAATCCTTACGCGCGTATTTCTGTTCTTTTTTTTGTTTGTTTATTTTTTTGTTGGATTTCTTTTTTTTTCCTTAAAATATGGAACTATGATTTCCCCTTTTATTTTTCCGATACATTCTTTAACTCAGTTTTCATAAACAAACATAAAAAAAACTTTAACGATAAACGCCGTATAAATCGCGATTAAACAAAGATGGAAAAAAAAAAAAACAAATGAATAATAGAACAAAAAGAATAAGAAGAGATAAAAAAAAAATCTTATATTCCTTTTCTTTTTTTTTTTTTATCACAGAATAGAAATAGGGCAGCCTTACAGAAAATGTATTTTAAGAGAAATTGCATAGAGAGAAAATCAAATCAAAAAAAAAAAAAAGACAAAAAAAAACATAAATAAAAGAATATGATATCGGAGAGCATAAAAATAAAATGGAATCAAGGGAGCAACTCATTATTCCAAAAACTGCTCGTTTTCCGGTATTTCCGAATGATTGGATATCAAACCAAAAAAAAAAAAAAAAAAAAAGATTTGTCAAGAAGGCTACAAACGATATTACTAAAGTAAAGATTCCCAAGTAATGCATGCATGTTTGCAAAACGTAGAACTGTTATTTCTGTAAATAGAGGTGGGAGAAAAAATGTATCTCGCGCTGTGTTCTGTGATGTTAGCTAGACTTTCCTTTAAATATCAGTTCTTTTTGTTGTCTAAATTTAAGCATGTTGTGTCTATATGTTCTTGCATGGAAATAGAAAATGTAGCTTAGATGGTGAGTATGACTTGCGCTCGCGCAATCTTATAACTAACATTTCTTATCACATAGACATTTTAAGAGATAACGGATGTTCAGGATTGACAATCCACATTTATATATATATATATATATATATATATATATATATATATATATATATATTGTAAAAAAAGACCATATGATTTTAGACCCATTTGATCTTGATTAGAAAGGACATGTTTTCATTTACACGCGTCAATTCCGGTTTTTTAACAGACGATTTTTTTAAAATTATAAAACTAACGCCTAACTCTAACAACCTAAACTTAACCCTAACAAACAACGGATATTGATGGTGGTAAAGAAAACACTTATCCTTTCTTAATCGAGATTAAAAAGGGGTGCCTGAAAGGTAATATGTGTCCGTAAAAAAGTAAAATTGACAAAGGGCCTATTGTTAGTATCAGGCGGACCAATGATGGAGGCCAACCCCCCTTTTTGCTTGTGCTTTGATCGAGGAGATTGTTCTGCTGAGTTGGGGCGCCACACCGGCAAGTCATTGCCTCTCATTTATATAAGGTTAAAAAATGGCTGATAAAGACATTCTTTATATTGCTTACATAATCTATGCGGTGGCATAAGATTATTGTTCAATCCCTGTAATTCTTGAGGGATGACCCTTTTCAAACTTATGTAAGGTAGTATAGAGAATATGGTGGCGCATCAGTGCAGTTGATGGCCCTGAAGTGAGTGACGACGTCTGACCTCACTCTCACCTTGCCTTCCTTGCCGTGGGAACGGAAGGTGATAGGAAGTAAGATACCGTGTACTAACCAAGATATGTGTTCTAATTCATCATTCATATTGTTGTATACCCCTCATTACCTCTATCTCTTATTCTGAGATATACATTTTTTATCACCTTTCCACATTACCAACAAAAGCATAGAAGAACCTGTTCCGGTTTTAAGAATAGTAAGGAGCTTTAGTTTAGTTTGCAGTGACGTCAGACAGAGCAGTCGACCATGATGCTCTGTCTAAACTGTAACTCTGCATGCGTTCGCTATGTTAGTCTGGGTTGGGGATTTACCGATAAAGTAACATTAAAACGAAAATCGAAGTCTTGTGTTTACTAAACTAACAATACACAGGGCTTCTGATATAAGGAGTGACTCCCTAGCAATGGAAACCCAGACCGGAAGCCAAGACAACTCCCGACGCAAGATGTTGGAAGATAAAACCAAAGCCGGTCAGAAGTGAAGACGACTAGGAAAGAAAGAGGTAATGAGGGTATTACAACACACTATGGACGATGTAATTAGAACACATATTTGGTTAGCTACACTCGTATTTACTCCCTCACTAAACAAATCCAGAATAATACGAATGAGACGGTCACTGGATAGCTGCGGGAGAAGTAAGGATTTCTACAAATGTCATAGTGTAAGTGAGGAGTAAACATAATACTGCGTTTGGTATAGTTAGATTGAAAATCCAGGTCCTGCATAAATAAATTTCAGAAATCCACGTTTATTTTCAGAAATGACGTTTATTTTCAAAATGCACGTTTCAGAAATCACGTCATATCTCTGAAAATAAACTCTGATGATGAAGCTCTAGCCTTCGAAATCAATAAGACATAAAACATCTTTTTTGTCTTTATTTTTATACGCATTGTATGCCTTCGAATTTTAATATTTTACACATACTCTAACAATGCTCAAGCCAAATTACCAATTTACTTTTATTATAGATATATATATATATTAATATATATATATATATATTATATATATATATATTAAGTATATTATATTTTTGAAGGCTAATACAATGCGTATGAAAACAATAAAAACAAAAAAATAACATCCAGTTTATTTCTGTTAGTATAGCATTAAAGAAACAACTAAAACAACTAGAAAAAATGAATATAAACATAGTTCAATTCTAACGATTATTGGACCATATGACCTTTAGGCCAGCCCTTTTACTTTGCTGATTTCATAAGTACATTTTTCATTTACACCGCCAACATCGGTTGTTTGTTAGGAGTTAAAGGTTAGGGGGTTAGGGTTAGGTTTAAGGGTGTTTATATTACAAAAGAAACCCCTCTAAAAATCGTATGTTAACAAACAACCGCGGTAAATGAAAAAAAAGATGTAACTATATGAACGCAAAGCAAATGGGGGCCTTAAATCTCATAGACCGATTTATTTAACAACAAAACAATGATTTAACAAATAAAATGCCGCTTTCTATTGTCAGGGTTAGGCGGTTTGGTTGTATAATTAACAAAGAACCCTCTAAAATCGGTCTGTTAACAAACCAACCGGATGTTGACGTTGTAAATGAAAAAAATTGTACTTAGGGAGATCAGCAAAGCAAACAGGGTGTCTAACGGTCATATGGTCGAAATATTGCAGCAGACAAACAAAAAAAATGCAAGAGTAGATATGCATGGTAGGAAATGTTATCGAGTGGGAAATGTGCAAAAGACTAAAATTTAGTTAATGATACAAATGGTTATATTCACAAACTGGAACTAATTCTCCGGACAGGATTCTTTCAAGATTTTGTTGTATTTAAGCTACTGAACAAAAAAAACCAAGGTTTTGAAAAAAAAAAAAAAAGCTATTGCAAACATATGTGAAATAAGATTTACCCTCAAGAAGATAGGTAATTATATATATACTTAATATACTATATATATATAATATATATTATATATATACTAGCAAATATATGCACCTCCGGTGCAAGGTATTTTAAGTTTTAATATAATTAAAATATCATATTAAATTTAGGAAATCCTAATGAAACTGAATAAGAATGTAGATAAAAAGATTTGGAACAGATGGGGGTATGATTGAAAAATAGAACAACCTTTGAAACTAAACTCTATCCATCATTTCCCCTATATTCCCGTCTTTCATTGGTAAATTTTTTCCTAATAAAATGTTTTAGCTAAAATAGAAGTAAAGAATAATATTACAGTTGTCCTCTTCTTGTGTTAAGATTATGAAGAGATTTTTGCTCATATTCAATAAGATTAAAACCAAACCCATTAGAAATCAATAATACTAAGCACAATATTTATCAAAACATGCAATTGTATTTATAATACAACGCAAGAATAACGGTTACAGTGTGAATGGGAAGGCTAATTTGCATATTAATTCTTAAAAAATTTGATTTTAATTAAATATATGCTTAGTATTATGCATTTCTAATTGTTTTGGTTTTATTCCTTATTGAAATGAGCAAAACAAATGGGATAAATCTTTAAAAGAATCCAATTAACCAAGAAGAAATAAAACTGTTAATATATTCCTTTACTTCCTATTTTAACTAAATAGTTAAATTAGCGACAAAATTACCAATGAAAAGAAGGAGAAGGAAAAAACGATGGAAAGAGTTAGTTTAAAAGTTCGTTCTATTTTTTCAATCATACCCCCTCTGCTTCCAAAATATTTTTATTTGAATTCTTATTCAGTTTCATTAGCCTTTTTAATTTAAACATGATATTTTAATTATCATTTAAAACTTAAATACTTGCATCCGGAGGGTGCATATATTTTGCTAGTTATTATAATATGCACTTTAATGCTTCACACTTACATGCCCAAACCTGGTACAGTACTCCGAAAAAACGGATACAGATACAAATAATATATCTCAAATATATATATACCTACTAGAAGCATACGGAGAGTGCCAAACAACACCCATAGATATATAATATATACTATAGTATATATATCACTATCATATTACATGGCTGTGTTTGGGATATATATATATATTTATTATATATATACATAATATATACTATATATATATATGATATATATATGATGGTCGCTGTAACGTTTTTAGTTGATTTATAAAAGTATACCTTATGTTTCATAAATGTGCTGTATTTCAAAAAATTGGCAAAACGGGGATAATAAAAAAAAAAGATATCATTTTTATTAGAAAAAACTGTGCATTGCACATTGTAGAGAAACTATGTATTGCAAATATAACCAAAGTGTAGAATCGGAGCGGATTATTTTTTTTAAAAGTATTAACGTTTTGTAATTTCAATAAAAGGTAAACACTCTGCCCCCCCCAAAAAAAAAAAAACGCCGAAAAAAAAAAAAGAAAATTAGATTGTAAGAATAAATTCATGGTTATTTGTTCAGCACAAAATCAAACGAAAAGTAAACACGGCAATGTTTTCCTTTCCCTTAAAACAATAGCAAAATCACAGTTGAAAGGCAAAACGATTATCGGAAAAATTATATCAAATATTAACAATTCAACCCTCTCTTCTCTCGTCTCTCTCTCTCTCTCCTAACTCTCTCTCTTCTCACACACACACACACCACACCACCACACACACACACTTCTCTCTCTCTCCCTCTCTCTCCTTGTTCGCTCGCTCGCTCTTCTCTCTCCATACATATTGTGGAAGCGCGTGTGTAATGGCTTAAAGTCATGGGAAATGGACTGGTCCGCCGAGTCCAAATCCTGGACGTGGTTAATTTGCATTACTTAGCGGCTAATACCCTGGGAAAAAGGATATGGATCCTACCTCCCGCAGCATGGGTAAATAGTCGAGTACAAAACCGGGCTCTTTAACCTTGGTTTGGAAACCCGTCCAGGAGAAGGAAAACTCTGAATTCAAACCAGTTAAAACTTCGCTTAAGAAAAGTGACCTTGTGTCGCATTCCGCTCATGTTGACGGGGTTGGTAAAATAAATCATGGTGTGTGCTGCGTAGTTTGTAGTGTCCTGTTTTGTGTATTTGTATCATTAATATTTGGTAAAATTACCACACACACACGCTGATGCGCGCGCACGCTGCACACACACATATCGTGTGTGGTGTATGTATGTGTGTGTGTGTATGTTGTCTAAGTCTGTTGTGAGTGTGTTGTTACGTGTCTGCTGTGTGAGTGTGTTTGTGCTTCTGCCTGTGCGTTTGGGAATAGAGTCAACGCCCTTTGGGACGTGTTTCTAATATTTGTTATCTGCACACGAGTATTGTGTTATGTATGCATGTGTGTATGTGAATCTAGTACTTATGAGTATGGTGGTATTGTCCGTGTGTGATCAGTGTCCGCTTGTATGTGTTCCATGTGTTTGGTGATTGTGTGTGCGTAATAATACCATAGAATCGAGTCAACAGCCTTTGGTGAATACCAGTTCAATGTCTAAATGCGACCATTAAAAGCCGACAAAAACTAAGAGTTCAATAGTGCCGTTTAACTATTGTCTACACTATCCTATCTTATATATACACGCTCTATTACCGATATTGTGCATTTTTTGTTTATAAATATACATACTGCATTATATGTATATTTCTCCTGAATGGATTGACGATGAGCTTTTCATATCGCATACTATTACCTGCGTTATTCTGACTATTGTCCCCATCTTTTCTTGCGTATTGTACAACTTTTCGTCGATATAACCATAAGGTTTATAAGTTCCCAAAATCACACTCAATTGCTCCAATGGGACCATGGCCTAGTGATAAGTAGTTTAGGTTAAAACAGTTCTAAGTGCACAGTATCTCTGGAACCCGCAGTTCAATCCTGAGTAAGGCAGTTAGAAAATAATTAACACAACCCAGAATATGGTATAGGGCGGAATGAGAACAGGCATACCACCCGTAGACTAAATTAAGGGTAGGTTCAAAGTTCCGTTGTTGGCTCCCATTACGACAAGAAAGTTCCCGAGCTTCCAAAAAGAAGGTTCCCCGGTCGAGAGGTTCCCGAGTTCTTGGACAAGAAATACTTGAAGAAGTCCGGAGGGAATATCGGCCGAAACGTTTCAAATAACAATGAGCCGACTAGCTAAACCGACCCTATATGTATTGTACTACAATACAAATTATATATATATATATATACTATATATATATATGCGTGTTATAGCTGTTTACATACATTTAACGGCTGCCATTGACCATTGTGTTTTCAGACAGCACGTTAGCCAGCCCTTCTTCAAAAACAACGTCCGGTTAGGTTAACAGGCGCTTTGTTCATGCTGCTGGAAACCAAGTAACCAATGACACCTAAATGTATTGTACATCTATACTAACACATAAATTAAAATACAACAGCTAATACACACGTAATCGAGCACTTTATTTCAATACTCCAATACTAACAGGAGAATATATATATAATATATATATATATATATATATATATATATATATATATATATTAATAAGTCATCCACAGATATGTGTTTTCGGCGTTTCACGTGTCTTCAGTGTGGCTAGATACAACAACTATCCTTGGCTAGGGTCGAACTCCGACTGACTGTTTGCCAGCCTGATAGCTTATCCCCTCGGCCACTGACAACTGCTATAGCGGGGTTGATGTTTAAACTATTAATTACATAGGTTTGTTTATATATTTTACGGTCACAGAAGATCAAGTTTGTGGGCAACGATCATTGCTTATATGCTTTGTAGTGAAAAGTTAATTTAAATCACCGCTTAGAGAGCTCATACCAAATTATATATATATATATATATATATATATATATATTATATATATATATATATAAAATGTTGTTCTGGTTCCAACGGGAGAAAATACAATATTTTATAAAAAAGAAGGTCCGCAAAATGTATTATGTTTTCAGAAAAAAAATGTTTTATTCTTTTTATCTTACATATGCAACACGTGTTTCAGTTCTTCTGGTATCTTCTTCAGGCTTTGATTCATAACATATTATCAATCAAAGCCTGAAGAAGATACCAGAAGATCTGAAACACGTGTTGCATATGTAAGATAAAATGAATAAAACATTTTTTCTGAAAAACATAATACATTTTGCGGATCTTCTATATATATATATATATATATATATATATATATATATATATATATATATATATATAGAGGAGAGAGAGAGAGAGAGATAGAGATAGATAGTTAGATAGATAGATAGATTCGTATTTTGGAAAATGAACACGCAATTTAATAGTAATGGATCAGTGAGACTAGAGTGCTAACCAGTACGCTACGACAAGTTGCCAGACGCCTTTGAAACACCAAGGGAGTATTCTATTACCTTTCTGGAGACAACATTGAGTCAAAGTACTAAAAACGTATATCTGATAATAAACATGACCTTTTCTGTGTGGAATGAAAAGAAAATATAAAGCCGAAATCCATTCGGTTTTAGCCATCGGCAGAAAGGTGACTCCTCTACACAATACCAGTTCCTCTGAGAGTAATTTTATCACTGGACGCGAAAAGATCCTTTCAGATACACTTTCAATCTCTACCATGAATCCTGTTTTTATTTACAACAATCTTATTTAGTTTGGTTTGGTTTGATTTGTTTTACGGCATATCAACCTCAGTGGGTCATTTAATGCCGACAAAGTTTTGAAATAAAATCATTCTTAATGGATAATCTTTTCAGAAGTTCATAAACACATGTTTTTCTATTTAACCCATAGATGGGACTCTAACAGGTACAACCACTCCGGGTCAGAGTGGACCAGGGAGCAATGGTGATGAAGGGGTGCACCACATTCCCCAAATCTCCAAAGCGGGAAACTCACTATCAGATAGAATTTTACATCATTTCTAGGCCATGTAGACCCTAAGCAACCAGATGCTAGTACCCATATGATAAAAAGGGCTGAGGCTTGCCATAAGGGCAATAGGACTGGGGCAATCATGTAGGTGCTAGGCTGACATAACCAGCCGAATCTTATTTAACATTCCTTCTTTCTTTTTTGAATTCTACGGCATGTCAACACTTGTTGGGTTATTTTATACCGAATATGTTTTGTTCTATTCATTCTTGATAAGTATACAAAAAATAAAAATTAAGTACATTTTTATCGTACTTTTTAAAACTTATTTTTTTCTATTTAACGCATAAATTGTACCCTAACGGTTGTTACGATTTTATGGGCCATCCTTTGGGGTTCAAGCAAGAGCGCTTGTCCAGTGGAAATCCTTGGTAAATTATCATTTTGCTGTTCCTTGGTGCTCCTCAGTATTGCAAGTCCTTCGTTAGTGATTGCAAATGGAGGTCTCTCAGTATCAGTGATTAAGTAGTCAACCAGCTACGCATTCGGGCTGTTGATTGGTTGAAGGTTATACCACATGAGCTCGCTTTGTCTATAGATTCAAGTGGTATATGGTAGCATACGTTATATACCAAAATAATCCAACAGCAGGAACAACCACTCCGGTTCAAGATGGACCCAGGAATGAGATGAAGGGTACTCCATACTCTCCAGAGCTTCTGATTTTGGAATTTCCCCATTAGATGCAGTTTGACGTCATACCTAGGACACCGAGATTCACCCGGCCATCGCCTTCTATCACATATATGATAAAAGATTTAGGGGGATAGCCATAATAGCAATAAGGTTGAAACAATCAGAAATATGTTAGAACTTGACGTGACCAGCCGATTGATCAGAAGGGAGCCTCTCCGACTGATCATCAAGCTTTTAGTAACGGCCAAAGAGTCTTTTTCAAATCGTAGACTGCTTAGCCACAATATATATATATATATATATATATATATATATATATATATATATATATATATATAAGAGAGTTTCATAATTTGCTTGAAGCATTGTGTATGTATTGGTTAGGAGGTTGATTTAGAAGGCTATCACAATGCAGTTTGGAATAAATAAAAAATAATAATACGGTAACAATGGTGTTGTATGTTGACCTGTATTTTTTATTCTTTCTTTAAGAAAGAATACAAAAATTACAGGTCAACACACAACACCATTGTTACCGTATTATTATTTTTTATTTATTCCAAACTGCATTGTGATAGCCTTCTAAATCAACCTCCTAACCAATATAAATATATAATATATATTATATATATATATATATATATATATATATATATATAAGATACATTACGGAATTAAAGTGGGAGACTGGTATTCTTAAAAGATAGACATCGAAAATACAATGTGGGAACGAAATAGACGAATGGTCTTGCTATGTTTTAAAAATAAACAATACATTTATTAAATACAATAGTATAAAAGATTCCACACATTCCCCATGTTCCATTTATAAAGAATAAATTCCACTATTACAACCTTAGTAACTTGTTTACTAGAAAAATATCTCATGGAACAATTGCGAACAACAAATTTTAAATTTCTTTTCGTACCACATAAGAGCATTAAAGATCTTGTTTTTCTTCTCCTTTCGTGAAAAAAACAACTCTTTTCTTCGGGTATCTTAGAAAAGTGTTGCATGTTAATTTTTCTTCTCTTATCGTCGTCTAGAAAGACGAACAGCAACCTTCAAGATCCTTCTGAAACAAAATGTCTCACTATAAAAAAAAGAAAAACGTGTTATCAAAACTTTTTTTCTATGAAACTTGTTTTCAAAACTGGAAAATTTTTCTCTGTGAATGTTCAAAATACTTATCTGTACAAATTAACAAGTTCAAGGAAAAATGTATCTTTCAACTTTAAAGATACGCTCCTACATTTGAGGCGCTGGTGGTGATGTATTTTGCATGGGTCATTGGGAAGTTTCGGATCTTCCAACGTCAGAATTCGCTCGCCATGCTGACTCTACCAAGGAAAAATGTCTCTTTCAACTTTAAATATGCGCTCCTACATTTGGGGCGCTGGTGGGTGTCGTTAGTGATGTATTCTGCATGGGTCATTGGGACGGTTCGGGTCTTCCAACATCAGACTTCGCTCGCCCTGCTGATCCTACCAAGGAAAAATGTCTCTTTTAAGAGAAATAGGAAAAAGAACTTATCTTAAAAACAAATCCTGGTTTCAAATTATCGAACTTTATGTCTAACTCCGAATAACAATTTCGGAATTGTTGCCTCTGTTTTAATATTTTGAGCTGACTATATTTCTCTCATGAGAAAACTAACTTATATATATATATATATATATAATATATATATATATATATATATATATATATATATATAATGTATGCGCGTGTGTGACTGTACATATATATGTGTGTATGTTTCCATATTTATATATATATTTAAACATACACCTATATATATATGTAAACATACCGCTTTCAAATTGCTGGATTTGAAAAAAAACATAAAAAATAAAAATCTATTCACAGTACAAGAAAAGATCAGTGTACCCAACTTCAAAATCCGGTTCTCCACCCTGAAACTCGGTGTATCATCTTGAAAATTCGAAGAATAAAAAAAAGTCCCTACTTTAGAAATATGCCTTCAAAATACGGTATACTATCTTTAAAACCCGGTGAATAGTGTTCAGATTAGGAGAGAAATGTGAGTGCCTATTTTCTAAATATGGTTCTCCACATTCAAAGTAAGTAAAAAAAAAAGGAGTGCCCAACTTCAAAATTAGGTTCTCCACATTCAAAACTCAGTGCACCATATTAGAAACTCAGTGAACACAATTCAGAATAAGAAAAAAATTTTTTTTTTTCTCAAATCGGAATGGTCAACTATAAACGGACATTTTGGTACACACGGAGGCACAAGCGAATTGATATATAGATATTTTGAAATCTATCAAGTATTGTTTGTAGTATATTTTCAGAATAGTATATATATTATATATATATATATATATATATATATATATATATATATATTATAAAAAAAGAAGGTCCGCAAAATGTATTTTGTTCCCAGATAATTTTTAAAAATTCTTTTTGTTTTACATATGCAACACGTGTTTCAGATCTTCTGGTATCTTCTTCAGGCTTTGATTTATAATATGAAAAGCTGTCTCTCTCTCTCCCTTCTCTAGTGAAAGAATTTCTATTGTGTATATACCCAACATGGGTATATGTGTATGAGTATGTAACTTTGTATATATATATATATATATATATATATATATATATATATATATATATACACCCCCAGTTACATACTCATACACATATACCCATGTTGGGTATATACACAATAGAAATTCTTTCACTAGAGAAGGGGGAGAGATAGACATATAGACAGAGAGATACATAGATGCATATTTGCTTTCTTCTCTGTTACTTCATCTGACCATTATGTGATCGCATTGTTTTGACTTCTATCTGTTGGTTGTTCACCCTTGATTCTTTTTCTTCCTCTTGGTCAGTCTTTTCGTCAATACATACATCAACCAACAACACCATGTTATTTCTTTAAACTTTTATTCTTAAATACTTTTCTTTTTCTAACAAACTAACTAACACAGCGTGTGTGTGCAGATGAGCTCATGCTCCTACTCTGACGTCTGAGCTGGAACTCATGATTTCACTAGCTCTCACATGATTCTCGGCTTTCGTGCCTCTCGGTTCAAAGGTCTCCAACGGTCTGTATCTTTCAACCAACAACACCATGTTATTTCTTTAAACTTTTATTCTTAACGACTTTTCTGTTTCTAACAAACTAACTGACACAGCGTGTGTGTGCAGATGAGCCCAGGCTCCTACTCTGACGTCTGAGCCGGAACTGATGATTTCACTAGCTCTCATGTGATTATCGGCTTTCCCGCGTCTCGGTTCAAAGGTCTCCAACGGTCTGTATCTTTCCATGGAAAACCACCGCCCCTGACATGAAAAGACCATCCCTGCAGAACTACATGGTGTTGTCAATAATCTATGCCACCACATAGATTATGCAACAACCGTAGATGATTTTGAATGAAACTTATGCTAGTGTGTGTATTTACTCTTTACATCCGTGACTAGCAGTATGCGGTGCAAAATACAGCTGGATTTGTTTCAGAGTTTACTTTGCCATACCAAAGTTAGATAGCACGGTCTGTCTCAAATCTACCTGGAAAGAAACGGTAACCACGCGCTTCCAACTGTACATTTTGTTTTGCTTGCTATACTCTTGTCTAACGCATTCTCCATTCATTGTTTATATGCTTCTCGTTGCCCCTAGTTCAAATTCTGGACGCGGTAATTGGATTTCAGTTAGCTCTAATACCCCAGGGAAAGGTATGAATCCTACTCTCCCTCCAGCTATGGGTAAATAGCAGGATAGACTGGGCTCTTTAACCTTGGTTAGGCAACTGGTCTAGGAGAAGGAAAACTTTGAATTCAAACCTGTTGAAGTCCGCTTAGGAAATTGACCTTGTGTCACATCCTGCTCGAGCGGTGGGGTTGCTATATATATATATATATATATATATATATATATATATATATATATATATGTATATGTATATGAGGAAGAAGGATTGGAGTAAATCCGAAAGATATGTGGAACAAAGGAACAAAATTCAGACAAGTGTATGTAGGAGATATATTTCGCTAAGCTTTAAGCTCAGCTTCATCAGTCGTTTAATCACTAAAGCATCATACAAGTGTTTTATAGAAGATTATGTCGCATCCTGCTCGTGCGGAGGGGTTGGTGAATATATATATATATATATATAAACTCTGTGATATTGCTTTACTCAAACCGGTAATCACAATTGAATTTTAGAGAGACCATATAGATTATACATTGTGATCCGCCAAAATCCGTCCTTATGTAGAATGAATAAATAAATAGATGAATAAATGCAGAAATAGAAATAAACAATATTTTTTTACAGTTATTGTAGAGGGTATCTATATAAGTCCCCAAATTTTATGAACCTAACTGATATTGATTTATTCAAACTCTCAACCACATCAGTCCATCCTGATTTCAAATAAATAAACGAATAGATAGATAGAAATAAAAATAAAAACAAACTTATCATTATTTTACAGAAACAGCGCGAAGTATCTACATAAGTCATCCATTGTTTAACTAACAGATATTGCTTTACTCAAACAAAGAGTTATTATATTTTGATTCACATACGTCCATCCTTATGCAAAATAAATAAATAAATAAATAGATGGATAGATAAAAATGAAAATAGATAGAGAAACTCGTTATTATTTTACAGGTACAGTGGAGAGTGTCTAAATAAGTCACCCAGTATTTATGAACCCTAACTGATATTGCTTTACTGCGTGTAAAATTCATAAACCAATAATTAAAGAACGACACATCTCTAATAATCTATGAGAATTATGTTGCAGAAACATTGTCTTTTTCTCTTCCCGTGTCCGAGAATGTAGTTTATGCATAAGAATCGTTATGAATTCACTGAGTTAGGTGATCGCGTGCACTAGCTCATTAATTTGTTTGCGCATGTACGAGCGCAGGCGCAGTCGCAACGTAAAAGGCAAATGATGTTTGCAATGATGACGTTTTAATATATGCAGCGTGTTTCGCACGAAATGTCCACTGAAGTCAATAAAACTCTATGTTTATTGCACTGTTATTAAAGAAGCCACAATGACGGCGATTGGAGTGAATATCGAAAAATGAATTGAAAAGAAGAAGAAGAGGAAGATGAAGAGAACAAGAACAAGAACAAGAAAACAAGAAAAACAACAACAACAATAACAAAAAGAACAAGAACAAAAATATGAAGAGGAAAAGAAAAATAGGAGGATAAGAACAAGAACAAGAAAAAGAAAAAGAAGAGGAGAAGAAAAAGAAGAAGAAAAAGAAGAAAGACAAGAGGGATAATAATAATAAAAAGAAATACAAGAAGAAGAAGAAGAAGAAGAAGAAGAAGAAGAAGAAGAAGAAGAAGAAGAAGAAGAAGAAGAAAGAATTTTATTATGTCTAATCAAAATGGCCGCCCATTAAATCACATATAGCCAGTGATTCGTAGTGAATATTAGGGTTTTGTTCGAGGATTCCGCTTAACAAAATGTTTTCTCTATGCAACCAGCAAGATGCAAATAATATCACGTCCCAAGATCGGGAATCGATTACCATTTTCTTTCATTGTTTATTTTATTTCATTTTATTTTATTTTATTTTATTTTATTTTTATTATTCTGTTAAGTTATCGGAATTAAAAAATATCTTCTGTATTCAGTTCCACTATAGCTCCTCTGTGGAATACATTGATTTGGTTCAGAAGAATTTTAAATTTATTCACAAACCTGGATTGTGTTGCGTAATAATAGGGATTCATTTCTATATTGTTAAAATTCAATTTTTTCTCCCTCTTTGTTTTCCATTAATATTTCTACAAAAAGAAAGAAACCAGTAAATAAAATATTCCATATTTGTTTCGGTAAAAATTTAAAAAAATAAATAACATATATGAAAAAAAAAATATTTAATCATTTTTATGTGCCAAAGTTTTCTAGGCAATTATTATTTCATTTTTATATTTTTACTTATTATTTTTTAATCTTTTTTTAATTTTTTTTAAGCGAGGGGTAATTTCTTGTTGTACAGGGTGAAAAGAATATAAACTAATAATAAAAGAGAGAATGGTATGCTTTTCTCCTTGAGGAATTTCATTTTAAAGAATAAATCTCCTGGAAGAACTCCGAAGTGCAAACGAAAGAATAATTAAGATTGTTTTTTGATAGAATTTAAAAGAAAACCATATAGAGACTTCAAAAACAAATAATTGTTTTTTATTCTTGAAATTTTATTTCGATATCGGTAATAAATCGTGATTAATGCAAATATATGGGTAAGAAATTGAAATATGGAAATGTATTCTAATTCAGTGGGTTGAAGGAAATATAAGAGCCTTAAAATTTTATAAAATTCCAGTAAAAAAAGTAAAAATGGGTACAAAACGTTGGATGAAATATCTCAAGGAATAATCAAATATTGCCGATTTTATTTTTTGTAGAAATCCCTTCAATAAAACTCTCCTCGATGTATGATTTGTTGGTTTATTTATGTTTTACGGCATATCAGCCTCGGTGGGTCATTTAATGCAGACAAAGATTTGAAATCAATTCATTCTTCATGGATACTCATTTTGACACGCCCCCCATAATATATATATATATATATATATATATATATATATATATATATTATATGTATATATATATCATCATGTCACGCTATTAGCACGGATATCCATGACAATCTCTCGCCAACCTTTCCTATTATTCATTTTCCCAGGGAGGTCCTCTGCGCAGCAACCTGCATCTTTGCTTAGTTGGTCAATGTAGGTCCTTGCTGGGCGGCCCACACTAGCATGTCCGTGTGTTGGCTTCCACAGGAGAACGTCAATTATGAGCTCATCCATGCTTCTCCAGCAGTGCCCGGCATGTCTTGTCCGTCTCACTCGAATGGTTTGTGAGATGGGGGGCAGGTGGCCATATAGCTGTTTCCTCGTGGGGTGCTGCTTCTACGATTTATTCAGGACTGCACGCAGCATTCTTGTGAAGCTCCCGTCCAGCTTATTCTCAAGGCGCCTCGTTAGGGTCCAAGTGGTGCATCCGTACAGCAACACTGACAAACCACCAAAAGTATTGTATATATATATATATATATATATATATATATATATATATACAATAATTTCGAATGTGAGCCCTTCCGCCGCATTTTTCTCGGTCATCAGATTATGTGTATCTTATTGTAACAGTTTTAAAAAAAGGAAGCTATAATGACAAGATTTGACACTAGCCGAATTCTCTTATTCAAAACGGGATGAGTATTAGTTTATATACTTCCGAACACACACACACACACACACACACACACACACACACACACACATATATATATATATATATATATATATATATATATATATTTACAAGCGCCTCCACACGAGCAGGTTCCGACACAAAGTCAATTTCTTAAACGGATTTTAACAGGTTTGAATTCTACTCGACTGGTTACCTAGCCATGGTTAAGAGTGCAATCTGCCCTGCTATTTACCGATAGCTGGAGGGAGGGTAATTGGATGCATACCTTTCCCAAGGTTATTAGCACAAGGTGAAACAGCTTCGTGTAGGATTTGAACTCTGAAAAAATTGTCCATTTCCTACGAGTCTAACTATTACACCACGCACCTACCCCATTCTTTTTTTATATAAACACATTTTTTAACCTATACATGGGATCCTAACATGTACTACCACTGCGGGTGAGAGTGGACCTTGGATCAATGGTGATGAAGGGGTGCTCCAAGACCTCCAGAACTGGAACCTCACCATCAGATACAGTTTAACGTCATTCCCAGGACATAAATACCCTCAGCCACCGCATTCTACCACTCACATTATTAAAAGGGTTGATCTTGCCATAAGGGCAATACGTTTGGGACAATCATATAGGTTCTAGGGCTTGAAATGACCATCAGATTGATGGAAAGGGTCCACTTCGACCGCCCGTCTTGCTTAAGTAAGGGCCTAAGTGGAGTGTTGCAAGTCATTGACTGCTCATCCACAAGTATTCCCTCCATAATCATCACAGGCCGCCTCTTTAATGGATGAATCCTACAGGTAAAAGTGTAAATTTGACGGAGTGGCCAATTGTCAGTTTCATCTGGACAGAAAGGGGAGTCTATCCCTTTTCCGTTAGGGCTAGACAAGGGAGATTGTTTTTACTGTGATGGAGCACAATACCTACCGTCAGCTCCTCACTTTACCACACATATCAGGTTAGTCAATCTGCGCTACTCTTGCACTGTTGGTGAGTACCGGTATCGAAGCCAGAACCTTCCGATTCCGAATCGGTTGCTTTACGAACTGAATTTCGAATCTTATAATTCTAACAAAATCCATGAAATTTCCACGGGTTCGAAAAATATCAAATGTAGCTATTTAAGCAAAAGAGGATGACCTGTATCCTATCAAACACTGGTATTAACTGCGTTATTCGGACTATTGTCCTCATCTTCATTGTTATCTGTACATCATTTCGGCCGATAATGGAGTTAGGTTAAAACAGTTCTAACTGACAGTTATCTCTAGATCGGTATTTCTTGTCGGACTCGGGAACCTTCTCGGACTCGGGAACCCTCTTTTGGGACTCGGGATCTTTCTTGTCGTAATCGGGAACTTTCTTGTCGTAATCGGGAGCCATCACGGAACTTTGAACCTAACCCTTTATTCAGTCCACTGGGGTATCCTGTTCTCATTACGCTAACCATAGCTGGGGTAGAGGTGTTAAGCTGTGTTAATTATTATTTTGTTACTGCTGACCTTGATCAGGATTGAACCTGCAATCTAGAGATAACTGTCAGATAGAACTGTCTTAACCTAGCTCCATTATCCATTAAGCCATGTGTCCAATTGGAGGGCATATCGACAGAAACGTTGTTCCGATAACAATGAAGACGAGGACAATAGTCCGAATATGCAGATAATTCTAATCATCAAGCCTCATCTCAAACATTCAGAGAAATATCAAACACTGGGTTCAACTTCAATTGAAATGTCCTTTGCTAACTTCATCTTTCCTCTCTAAGTATTATAGTAAACATAGTATTTTATTATGGTTTGGTTTCCTTTGTTTTTTTTTTTTTTGTTTGTTTTTTTGGTTTTGTCTTTTTTGTATTTTAGAGTATATCAATCTCAGTGGGTCATTTAATGCCAACAAAGTTTTGAAATCAATTCATTCTTAATGGATCCTCAATGTTTATAAACATATTTTTCTATTTAACCCATAGATGGGACCCTAACAGATACTACCACTGCGGATCAGAGTGGACCTGGAGGCAATGGTGATGAAGGCGTGCTCCACTTTTCCCAGACGTCCAGAACTGGAACCTCACCATCAGATAGTATTTAACTTTATACCCAGGACATGAAGACCCCCAGCCACTCTCTTATGGACTCTTATACAAGGTTCACCAGTGTTAGATGACCTTAAAAAACATACATACACCAGCTCTTTATGGACACAGGATGCCGTGTAGAGTACGTAAATGTGTGTGTGTGTGTGTGTGTGTGTGTGTGTGTGTGTGTTTGCTAGTTAGTTGTTTGGATTGTACGGTGTATGAACCCTTGGTTTATTTTATGACAAAGGCGTTTTTGTTTTATTCCCTCTTGTTCAGTATTCAGTTTTTAAAACCATATTTTAAACTCATTTTTTAATCTATTTAAACCATAGCTGGGACACTAATATAGGTCCTTTGCAGGGCGGCCAACACTAGCATGTCCATGAGCAGGCTTCCACAAGAGAACGTAGCTTATGAGCTCGTCCTTGCTTCTCTAGTAGTGCCCTGCATTTCTAGTCCGTCTTACTCGGATGGTTTGTGAGATGGGGACAGGTGGCCATACAGCTGCTTCTTTGTGGGGTGCTGTTCCCACGACTAGTTCAAGACTGCACGCAGCATTCTTGTGCAGGTCCCATCCAGCTTATTCTCGAGGCACTTCGCTAGCGACCAAGTCATGCAGTCATACAGCAGTACTGATATATATATATATATATATATATTATATATATATATATATATATATATATAAAGAAAATTTAAAAAAAAACAAGTGTTCCGAAAATAGGATGAATTTAATTATCGATGTTTAAACATTTCGGTTTCATTAACCTTCATCAGGATGTATCTTGGGGTGAAGAAAAAGATGGATGTTTTTATAGATGACAGGAGATGAAAATCTTTTTATCTTCAATATATATATTATATATATATATATATATATATATATATATATATATATATATATCGACGAGAGGGCGCTTAACTGATGAACTGAACTAATTTTATTTAGATTTTCGCAAAGGCGGTGACGTTTATTGTAACTTTCAATGACGTTTGCACTTAATAATTATCTCGGTTCTTCCAATTTGGAAAATCCTCAAAGAGATTCTAATCAATTTCAAAGATGATGCTTAAATATCACTTCGGATTTTCACCGTTAGATCCAGTTCAGATTCAAGGAGAAAGCAACTAACATTAGAAAAGGAAAAAAACAACAGTCAAATGTATTTTGTTCCACAACACAGATCCTACTTTTGAATTCACCTGATAACGCTCCCGTTTTATCTGCGTCATGGAGAAAAAAAAATTTCCCTTGCAGAGATAAACATGATTAATTCAATTTGAAAAGGTTAAATACCAATTTTTTAAAAATAAAATTTCTATAAAATCTTATTAAAGGACATCTTATCTCAAAGAAACAAATTCCTTTTTTTTTGGGGGGGGAGGGGGAGGATGCAATTTGGAGAACACTCCCAATAGAGAATAATGTCAAAAATAAATAAATAAATAGATAAGATATTGCCAATGAGGAATATTCTTTTTGTGAAGCGCAATTTCATTTTGAATACAGGTATCTCAAACAGAGAAACCGACGTCAAGTAGATTCGGATAGGTTAAACTAGACGAGCCGTAAGACTTTTGGTTTGGTTTGGTTTGTTTTGTTTTACGGCATATCAACCTCAGTGGGTCATTTAATGCCGATGAAAATTTGAAATAAATCAATTCTTAATGTTAATACATTTTTTTATAAATACATTTTTCTATTTACCCCATAGATGGGACCCTAACAGGTACTACCACTCCGGGTCAAAGTGGACCAGGGAGCAATGGTGATGAATGGGGTGCTCCACATTCCCCAAACCTCCAGAATTGGAACCTCACCATCAGAGTTTAACGTCATTCCCAGGACATGTAGACCCGCAGCCACCGCCTTCTAGCACCCATATGATAAAAAGGGGTTGGGGCTTGCCATAAGGGCAATAGGGTTGGGAAAATCATATAGGTGCTAGGGCTTGACGTGACCAGCCGATTGATCGGAGGGGGCCTCTCTGACCGCCCGTTTAGCCCAAGATAGGGCCAAAGTGGAGTATTGCATGTCAGGAATTGCTCATCTACCTGGGCTCTATCCTTAAGCATCACGGGTCGCCACCCACGGCCAACAGGTGTCTTACCCCTGTGCAGAGGTGCAGTCGGTGCATTCTAAAGCCCCAGCCGACAGGGCGGAAGACTTTTGGGTTACCGGTGCTACCATCTATGCATATATAAAGAACAGTTGGTGTGTGTGTGTGTATGCATGTATGTCCAGAGAAAACTACAAAAATAAATCAATTAATGACAAAGTAAATATATATATACTAGCAAATATATGCACCCTCCGGGTGCAAGTATTTAAGTTTTAATATAATAAAATATCATGTTAAATTAGAAAGGCTAATGAAACTGAATAAGAATTCAGATAAAAATATTTGGAACAGAGGGGGTATAATCGGAAAATAGAACAACTTTGAAACTAACTGTTCCACCATTTTCCCTTACTCCCGTCTTTCAGTGGTAAATTTCCCTAATTTAACTATTTAGTTAAAATAGGAAGAAAAGAATAAAATTACAGTTATTTCTTTATGTTAATAGATTTCTGTTAAGATTTATCCCCGAGATTTTTGCTTATATTAATTAAAATAAAACCAAACAATGAGAAATCAATAATACTAAGCATATATCTATTAAAATCAAATTTTTTAAGATCAATATGCAAATTAGCCTTCCCATTCACACTGTAAACCGCTATTTCGTTGAATATATAAATATAATTGCATGTTATTAGCATGTAGATATTGTTAATAGTCTTAATGATGTAAAACAATTTTACTAATATTTGAGGTTTAAATAAAAAATAAAATCATGGAGAATGTGGTGTAAATAACAAAGGGAATTGTGAATTGAATAGTAATATAGTTTCGGTTACAGACAAACAAACCCACAATCTCCATTATAATAAGATATATATATATATATATATATATATATATATACAGGGTGGACCAAAATGATCTGACTCATAGAGTTATCGATAAGTTTCATGAACGTCTCCAACAGTGTATTGACAATGATGGGAAGCATTTAGCTGATTTAATTTTTGAAAACTTACTGAAATAAAATGGCAATATATGTATATTCAGAAAATAGAATTTTTCTTTTCATTATTTCTTATTTTGTGTTTTTATTAAGCTTCCAAATGTGTCAGATCATTTTGGTCCACCCTGTATATACAAATTCACTATTACAAGAGATTGCTTTTTGTCTATATATATTAAGTATTTTATTCGTATTTGGGAATATACTTCAAAAATAACATTTTTATAATAACAGAAGAGAAAATCATAAGCGTTTTATTTTGTTTCTTTTTTTTTGTTTTTGCTTGTCTGCTTTGAAATATGATATTGTTTGATGGAAATAATCGCCTCATCTTAATGTTTTTTTTTTTTTTCAGTCATTGAATTAAAATTTCTGATTACATTTTTCATAGGTGATTTCGTTCACATTACACATGTGAAAAAAAATTAACCAAGTCTTTTTTTACATGTGGATTCTATGTGGGATCCAGCGAGGATCCAACTCGCAATAATAATAATAATAATAATAATAATAATAATAATAATAATAATAATAATAATAATGGATCTGCAAGGCTAACCAGGCGACTTGACACTTAAACTACAACTGAGTTTCATTTCACAGCCCATGTTTCACTTTAAATCCACAAATAAATATATATATTATTGATAAATTATAGACATTGTCGTGTCAGTACTACTGTACGGCTGCACCACCTGAACCCTAACAAAGCCACTAGAGAATAAACTCGATGGAAGCTGCACAAGAATGCTGCGTGTGATCCTGAACAAGACGTGGAAACAACACCCCGCGAGAGAACAGCTGTACCGCTGCCTGCCCCATATCACCTAAACCATCCGAGTAAGACGGACAATACACGCAGGACACTGCTGGAGAAGCAAGGACGAACTCATAAGTGACGTCTTCCTGTAGAAGCCAGCACATGGGCCGAGCTGCAAAGACGAACATTGACCAGCTCTGTGTGGGTATAGGATGCTGCGTAGAGGACATCCCGAGAATGATGAGTGATAGAGACGGATGGAGAGAGATTGACATGGATATCCGTGCTAACAGCGTGACATGATGGTGATGATGATGATATATAATACAAAATATATTCAAATATAATATATTCACACTGAGATATAGACTCAACAGAAATATATATATATATATATATATATATATATATATATATATATATATATATATTATATATATATATGCTCAGTATGGGTGTGGATGCATGCCGTCATGCAGGGAAGACGTGATTCCGAGAGGTCACGAAACGATGCTGCTAAAACGACACATCATGTTTTAGTAATCGCGCACTTATCATTGACAAGTGGTGAGTTTCGTGTGTGGCGTGTCCGGTTGGCCTAGGGGTAGAGTCTCTGACTCTGCACTCTGGGTCTCCGGTTAGATCGTAGGTAATACACTGCTGATGAGACCAAAAATACCGTCGCAAACGGTATTCGCCCAATTTGCTTGTTATGATTAATCCAATTATATATTATATATATATTATATATTATATATATATATATATATATATATATATATATATATATATAAGATAATCTACTGAGTCAGACGAACCTACTGTTAGTTTCGCATAAAGCTCTTCAGGGCTAAAATCTGACTCGGATTTTAGCCCTGAAGAGCTTTATGCGAAACTAACAGTAGGTTCGTCTGACTCAGTAGATTATCTTTATTACTTGGCTCTACTTAGGTATCGAGCACTTTTTACAAATTAGCTTCTCCTAGCGGTTATATGAATATATATATATCTTATATACATATATATACATATAAATTGTTTTTTCTTTTGGCCAAATACTATACCAATAGATTATTTTTTGTTGGTACGAATATCTTGGTCTTTTCTTTTTTTCAAAAATTTTTTTCTTCCTGGTTGATGTTTGGTAGTATATTTTTACAATCAAACTCTCTGCCGGGTTTTTTTTTCTCACCGCAAGGATCTACCAACACGCTTGGTATATTAAATTATATATATATATATATATATATATATATATATATATATATATATATATATATATATATGGAAATACGATGAGCAAATTAATCCGACAATATGTGAAGAAAATGTTTTCAAAAATATAACAGACACAGGATGCTACGATCAGAGGAAAAAATGTTATATGTCTATACTTAAGTATTTCGGTTTGTGATAAACCATCATCAGGACAATGCACAATACATTTTGTGGGGGTGAAAATTGAAAAATGTTAAGTGTCACACTGATATATAGACTCAAAAGATATATATAGATGTTTTCTTTCCCCACTCCGAGGAAGGGAGTATTACAATTCTGAAAATTTACTAAATAAACGAAACTCTTCTCTAAAACAACCGAGTTTCTTATATGTTTAATTTCTTTAATGCTTCACACTAATGACCAAACTGGTTATATGTACCGCCCACAAACGGATACATATACCTCACTAAACACACTATATATATATATATATATATATATATATATAATATATATATATATATATATACTTGGACAGCACATTGTCCATGGAATATGAATGATCAAAAGTCCATTTTAAGACGCAAACCGCTTACACAGGTGAGTTATTTAGAGTGGTGAGGGCTTTTGTCAGACCAGGCACACTTTTAGGGTGGGCTGAGAACTGGAAAATGATGTACCAGGAGTGTTCTGCACAAGACACCCAGATTTTGAAATCAGTGTTCTTCCATTTCCCAGACTGGTTGTCTTACTCAAAGTGGATGTTAGAATATCCTATTGCAAGAAGAAGATGGACAATCTCGAAGACTCTAAGGAATTCCTCATCTAGAAAGTTCCAGACATATTCCGATCTTCTTTCAAGTATCTTTTTTTCTGTGATCAGTTGTAAAAGCGGTGTATGATTGAATATCTTTGTTCGTGTTTACAAGGTCTATGGCTGGGCTTTGACTCTATGATCCGCTGAATTCCAATGTCCCTGAAGAATTTGTTTTTATTCTATAAGACAGATTATGGGTTTTGTATATGTCATTGATTTCCAGGGTCAAAGTCTAGTCCTTGGCTCAAATCCCAATTGATTAACTTTCCCGCCGACACTGTTCTATTTCTGTACTCCTTCTGGGCCAACGTGCAGCATTTACTTATATGATTGATGTTCGTATATCTCCATCCGATAAGTAGTATTTAATATATATATATATATATATATATATATATATATATATATATAATAATATATGTTGGTGTGTGTGTGTGTGTGTGTATTAGGAAATTATATATTAAAATAACCAACTTAGGTTTCACCAAAAAGGATCATCAGTGTTAAATATCTGTCTCTGTCTCTGTCTCTCTCAGTCTGTCTGTCTGTCTGTCTCTGTCTCTCTTTCTCTGTCTCTCTGTCTCTGTCTCTGTCTCTGTCTCTCTGTCTGTCTGTCTCTGTCTGTCTGTCTCTCTCTCTCTCTCTCTCTCACTTTTTTCTTTCTTTTCTCGGTTTCATAGTTTCATTATGTTCGATTGAAACAAATTAGCGTAATCGCATCCGCACGCTCAACTGCTATCTCCATCTTTTCGCTACTCTCTTTCTTTCTTTCTTCCGGTCTTTCTTATTATATTTTCCTGTGTATCACATCCCTTTTCTTCCCTTTCTCTCTTTGAAACTCACGAGAAATAAGAATTCAGCGGATAAGCAACACTAGATAATCAGGAATTACATTTGTGCATTCCATCTTGGACACTTTGGACGGTCTTATTTTTAACCAAAGAGTATTGCAAAATGATAACGATTAAGGAACACGATTATTTTATATATAGAGAAAAAAACATTCCCACATTCTACATAGATTGATTGATAGATTGGTTGATTTTAACGGCATGTTAACCCATCCAGAGTTATTTTATGCCAAGCGGTAGGATATGAAGGATGTTCAAATCTATTGTCATGACGTTTGCAGGGATTTTTCTTGTTCTTTTTTACAGTAGGTTGTTTGTTCTTGTTAATTGTTTTGAAATAACTTTAAGGTTTAGGTTTATAGTGTAAAGTTGAAGAGGCGCGTGATATAATGGTTATAGTCTTGGGAAATGGACTCGTCGACCCGAGTTCAATTTCTGGACGAAGCTGTTTACATTTCACATAGCGCTAATACCCTTGATAAAGATACGAATCCAATTCTCCTACCGGCTATGGGTAAATAGCAGGGCAGATTGGGCTCTTTAACTATGGCTAGGTAACCAGTCTAGGAGATGGAACACTCTGGATTCAAACCTGTTAAACTCCGCTTAAGAAATTGACTTCGTGTCGTATCCTGCTTGTGTGGTGGGGTTGGTAAATATATATAGAGATAGGATCGATGTAGTAGAATCCGACAGTATGAGGTAGGTAGAAGGATGGTGAACAAGAAATGAAAACTCAAAACAAATCAGAGAGTTGAAACGTTTCGTCCGCATTCATACGGACTTCTTCAGTCGAATGATTTTTATTGAAAGCAAAATTTTGTGCGAGTATAAGTGACGGGAGTGAAGTGAGGAGGGTTAGGGGTAGACATGAATGAAGTGAGGGTAGTATACAGGAAGTTGAGAGAGGATGGGAGTGGATGAGGACAGGGGTGGGTTAAGGAAGGGGGTAAAGTTCTGGTGTGTTTGATGTCAGCAGCAGATGAGGAGGAGAGAGGTGAGAGACCTAGGTTACTGAGTCATTTAGTGGAAAGGGCAGGGGGAGGATATATATATATAGAGTAAAGTTCAAGTTTGTTATATTTGGTTTGTTGTTTGGGTTTTACGGCATGCTAACCAATTGGGTAATTTTATGCCAATGATTTTTTTTTATTCATTCTTGATAGATACTCAATTAGTTTTAAACACATTTTGTTCTATCTAAACCATTTATGGGACCCTCCAAGTCAGAGTGGACCTGGGAGCAATGGTGGTGAAGGGATGCGGCACATTCCCCAGACCTCCTGAACTAGAACCTCACCATCAGATACACTTTAACGTCATACTCAGGACATGAAGGCCCCCGGACACCGCATTCTAACACTAATATAATAAAAAAGAGTTGGGGGTTGCCATAAGGCAATAGGGTTGGGACAATCATATATATATTTACCAACCCCTCCACACAAGCAGGATGTGACACAAGGTCATTTTCTTTAACAGGTTTGAGTTAAACAGGTTTGAATTTAGTGTTTTCCTTCTCCTAGACTGTTTACCTAGCCAAGATTACCCTACTATTTACCCATAGCCGTAGGCAAAGTAGTTGGATGCACACCTTTCGGAAGGGTATTAGCGCTATATGAAATGGAAACAGCCTCGTGTAGGATTTGAACTCGGGTCGACAAGTCCATTTCCTAAGACTAACAATTACATCACACACATCCAACAATTGGGACAATCATATAAGGTGTTAGTTGGCAACCTTCCCTCTATTAAAGACGATGGCGTAGAGTCCACTTTTTTCTACAGCTACTTGAGTGGCTGAACAGACCAATTTTTGAATGGCAGACTCTAGTACAGTGATTGCAAACAAAAGGTGATACTTTCTGGAAATGATGTTAGTAATTAAACGATAAGACCAAATAAAACATACTTTAGGTACAAATAAATAACTTGGTCAGTCTAGGAACTTTGAGAGGTTTCATACATTTCCCAATGATATCAGTCTAAATTGAACGTAATAGTTCAACTGGAGTTCAAAATTGATTACTAGGATGTCGCAGTCGAGCGCATTTGACACTGTACCACAGGGACTCGCTGTTACTTTCTTTCTTTCTTTCTTTCTTTCTTTCTTCTCAAACTTCAGATTTGTTTCTATCTATCTATCTATCTATATCCTGAGCCTTCTTTATTTCTTTCTTTCTTTCTTCTTTCTTTCTTATCTCATCATCCTTTTTGTTTCTATCTATCTATCTATCTATCTATCTATCCTGAGCTTCTCTTTCTTTCTTTCTTTCTTTCTTTCTCAAACTTCAGATTTGTTTCTATCTATCTATCTATCTATCTATCTATATTCCTGGGCCTTCTTTCTTTCTTTTTCTTTTCTTTCTTTCTTCTCAAAAACTTCAGATTTGTTTCTATCTATCTATCTATCTATCTATCTATACCCTGAGCCTCTCTTTCTTCCTTTTTTCTTTCTTTTTTTCTTTCTTCTCAAAGTAATCTAGTCATCATAAAAAATAAACAAGATCTGTCAAATAGTTCTGTTCTAGCAGATTTTCCAGTGACATGGAAAAAGAGAGAAAAAAAAAGCTTAACAGATTTATATAGCGTTAGATAGCTACATTCTTGTACTTGTAAAATATTTGATACTTATTGGTAAAATGTATTTCAGCGTCACGGTCAAAATTGGCTGAGTAATAGCAAATGCTGTACATGAACGAAACACTACTTTAGATGATATGCATGTCTACAGAGGCCTAAGGTATTTCATATAGTCAGTTATATAATCCCAGTAGTTAGATTTTGAAACATTTTTAGTTGCAATTTAGTGAGAACTTCGTGACTCTTTTTGTGCTAAAAGGGTTTTAAAGTTACTTTTAATCTACTACTACACAAGAACCGTGACCAAAACTCAAAAACACTTGGTACATCTTCCATATATATATATATATATATTATATTATATATATATATATATATATATATATATATCTTTTTGGTTTTCTTATCAGATTTTTCTATCTTTACAGGTCAAAAAGGTGCTTATCACGTAAAGGTCTCTTAAACGAAATGTGAAATATAGAATGTATGCACTCATAGTCAGGAGAATATCAATTTGGACAAAGATTACTTGCGGTCGTGAGCGTATGTTCTTCAAAATTAGATAGATTACAAGAAGCATTCCCTTTCAGATTGTTCATAAATATATGTATTTCAGAACGCTGACAGCCGAAGTAAATGAATCGAAGTCTAATATATATATATATATATATATATATATATATATTATATATATATATATATATATTATATGTATTAGACTGATGTCAAAACTCAAAAGGAGTGAATGATAATATTGATAATAATAATAATAATAATAATAATGTCTACCTCTACTACATATTATATATATCTATATATATATATAATATTATATATATATATATATATATATATAGTAGAGGGTAGACCCTTATTATTATTATTATTATTAATTATTAATTAAATTTATCATTCACTCCTTTTGAGTTTTTGACATCAGGCGTTAGCTGATGGCCCTTTCACTGGAGTCTGAGTGACAACAAGTTCTCTCTCAGGTCTCCAGTACTCTTCTGAGTATTGTGGCAGATGGCAGATGCAGCAGTATTCCTGGATGGTCCTCGCAGTATTCTGATGGTCTCGATTCTCCCCTCTGATTCCCAGATTTTCCAAACTTTTTTTTTTTAATCACTTTTTG
>CM042158.1:53483557-53545834 GCA_023376005.1 Doryteuthis pealeii
AAAAGAGAGAGATACAAACTGGAACTAATTCTCCGACAGGATTCTTTTCAGATTTTGTGTATTTTAAGCTACTGAACAAACCAAGGTTTGAAAAAAAAAAAGTATTGCAAACATATGAAATAAGATTACCCCAAGAAGAGTAGGTAAGTTTATATATATAATATATATATTATATATATATATATATATATATATATACTAGCAAATATATGCACCCTCCGGGTGCAAGTATTTAAGTTTTAATATAATAAAATATCATATTAAATTAGAAAGCCTAATGAAACTGAATAAGAATGTAGATAAAAAGATTTGGAACAGAGGGGGTATGATTGAAAAATAGAACAACTTTGAAACTAACTCTTCCATCATTTCCCTTATTCCCGTCTTTCATTGGTAAATTTTCCTAATTAAAATGTTTAGCTAAAATAGGAAGTAAAGAATAATATTACAGTTAGTTCTTCTTGTTTAAGATTTATTGAAGAGATTTTTGCTCATATTCAATAAGATAAAACCAAACAATTAGAAATCAATAATACTAAGCACATATTTATCAAAACATGCAATTGTATTTATATATACAACAAAATAACGGTTTACAGTGTGAATGGGAAGGCTAATTTGCATATTAATCTTAAAAAATTTGATTTTAATAAATATATGCTTAGTATTATTGATTTCTAATTGTTTGGTTTTATCTTATTGAATATGAGCAAAAATCTTGGGGATAAATCTTAAAAGAAATCCATTAACAAGAAGAAATAACTGTAATATTATTCTTTACTTCCTATTTTAACTAAATAGTTAAATTAGGAAAATTTACCAATGAAAGAAGGGAGTAAGGAAAAACGATGGAAGAGTTAGTTTTAAAGTTGTTCTATTTTTCAATCATACCCCCTCTGTTCCAAATATTTTTATTTGAATTCTTATTCAGTTTCATTAGCCTTTTTAATTTAACATGATATTTTATTATATTAAAACTTAAATACTTGCATCCGGAGGGTGCATATATTTGCTAGTTATTATAATATAGCACTTTAATGCTTCACACTAATGCCCAAACCTGGTACATGTACTTCCGAAAAACGGATACAGATACAAAATATATCTCAAATATATATATACCTACTAGAAGCATACGAGAGTCCCAAACAAACCAACATATATTATATTATATATATATATATATATATTATATACATGGTGTTGTTTGGGATATATATTATTATATATATATATATATATATATATATATATATATATAATATGGTGGTAACGTTTTAGTTGATTAAAAAGTATACTATTTTCATAAAGTGCTGTATTTTCAAAATTCAAAACGGTATAAAAAAAAGAATATATTTTTATTAGAAAAACTGTGCATGCAGCATTTAGAGAAACTATGTATTGCAAATATAACCAAAGTTAGAATCGAGCGATTATTTTTTTAAAAGTATTATCGTTTTGTATTTCAATAAAAAAGGTAAACACTCTGCCCCCCCAAAAAAAAAAAACGCGAAAAAAAAAAAAGAAACTTAGATTGTAAGAATAAATCATGGTTATTTGTTCAGCACAAAATCAACGAAAAGGTAAACACGGCAATTGTTTCCTTTCCCTTAAACAATAGCAAAATCACGATTGAAAGCAAACGATATCGGAAAATATATATCAAATATTCAATTCAACCTCTCTCTCTCTCTCTCTCTCTCTCTCTCTCTCTCTCTCTCTCTCTCTCTCCACACACACACACAACACACACACACACACACTCCTCTCTCTCTCTCTCTCTCTTGTTCGCTCGCTCGCTCTTTCTCTCTCCATACATATATGTGGAAGCGCGTGGTGTAATGGTTAAAGTCATGGGAAATGGACTGGTCGCCCCGAGTTCAAATCCTGGACGTGGTAATTGCATTTCACTTAGCGCTAATACCCTTGGGAAAGGTATGGATCCTACTCTCCCTCCAGCTATGGGTAAATAGTAGTACAAACTGGGCTCTTTAACCTTGGTTAGGAAACCGGTCCAGGAGAAGGAAAACTCTGAATTCAAACCAGTTAAACTTCGCTTAAGAAAGTGACCTTGTGTCGCATCCTGCTCATGCTGAGGGGTTGGAAAATATATGTGTGTGCGCGTGTTTTGAGTGCCTGTTTGTGTATTTGTATCTAATATTTGGTAAAATTACACACACACACGCGCGCGCGCACGCGCACACACACATATGTGTGTGTGTATGTATGTGTGTGTGTGTATGTGTCTAAGTCTGTTTGTGAGTGTGTGTACGTGTCTGCCTGTGTGAGTGTTTGTGCTTCTGCCTGTGCGTGTTGGGATAGAGTCAACGTCCTTTGACGTGTTTCTAATATTTGTTAGATAATATATGTGTATGTATGCATGTGTGTATGTGTCAGTACTTATGAGTATGTGTGTCCGTGTGTGTATGTCCGCTTGTATGTGTCCATGTGTGTCTGGGTGATTGTGTGTGCGTAATAATACCATAGAAATCGAGTCAACAGCCTTTGGTGAATACCAGTTCAATGGTCTATGCGACCATTAAAAGCGACAAACTAAGAGTCAATTAGTGCCGTTAACTATGTCTACACTATCCTATCTTATATATACACGCTCTATTACCGATATTGTGCATTTTTTGTTTATAAATATACAAATATATTATATTTCTCTGAATGATTGAGATGAGGCTTAATGATTACTATTACCTGCGTTATTCTGACTATTGTCCCCATCTTCATTGCTATTTGTACAACGTTTCGGTCGATATAACCATAAGGTTTATAAGTTCCCAAAATTCACACTCAATTGTCCAATTGGACACATGGCCTAGTGGATAAGGTAGTTAGGTTAAAACAGTTCTAAGTGACAGTTATCTCTGGAACCCGAGTTCAATCCTGAGAGAAGGCAGTTAGAAAAATAATTAACACAACCCAGATATGGTTAGCGGAATGAGAACAGGATACCCCCGTAGACTAATTAGGTTCAAAGTTCCGTGATGGCTCCCGATTACGACAAGAAAGTTCCCGAGTTCAAAAAGAAGGTTCCCCGAGTCCGAGAAGGTTCCCGAGTCTGACAAGAAATACTTGAAGAAGGCCGGAGGGAATATCGGCCGAAACGTTGTACAAATAACAATGAAGCGACTGAGCTAAACCGACCCCTATATGTATTGTACACAACAATATATATATATATATATATATATATATGTTATAGTGTACAATACATTTAAGGTGCCATTGTTACCATTGGTTTTCAGGCAGCACGTTAGCCAGCCTTCTTCAAAACAACGTCCGTGTTAGGCTTAACAGGCGCTTTGTCATGCTGCCTGGAAACCAATGGTAACAATGACACCTTAAATGTATTGTACATTATAACACATAAATAAATACAGCTCTTACACACGTAATCGAGCACCTTATTTTCAATACTCCAATACTAACAGGAGAATATATATATATATATATATATATATATATATATATATATATTAATAAGTCATCCACAGACATGTGTTTCGGCGTTTCACGTGTCTTCAGTGTGGCTAGACACAACAACTATCCTTGGCTAGGGTCGAACTCCGACTGACTGTTTGCCAGCCTGATAGCTTATCCCCTCGGCCACTGTCAACTGCTATAGCGGGGTTGATGTTTAAACTATTAAATACATAGGTTTGTTTATATATTTTACGGTCACAGAGAGATCAAGTTTGTGGGCAAGCGATCATTGCTTATATGCTTTGTAGTGAAAGTTAATTTAAATCACCCCTTAGAGAGCTCATACCAAATTTATATATATATATATATATATATATATATATATATATATATATATATATAAAATGTTGTTCTGGTTCCAACGGGAGAAAATACAATATTTATAAAAAAAAGGTCCGCAAAATGTATTATGTTCTCAGAAAAAAATGTTTTATTCTTTTTATCTTACATATGCAACACGTGTTTCAGATCTTCTGGTATCTTCTTCAGGCTTTGATTCATAACATGTTATCAATCAAAGGCTGAAGAAGATACCAGAAGATCTGAAACACGTGTTGCATATGTAAGATAAAATGAATAAAACATTTTTTTCTGTAAAACATAATACATTTTGCGAACCTTCTTATATATATATATATATATATATATTATAGAGAGAGAGAGAGAGAGAGAGAGAGAAAGAGAGGGAGAGAGAGATAGAGATAGATAGATAGATTCGTATTTTGGAAAATGAACACGCAATTTAATAGTAATGGATCAGCGAGACTAGTGCTAACCAGTACGCTACGACAAGCTGCCAGACGCCTTTGAAAGACCAAGGGAGTATTCTATTACCTTTCTGGAGACAACATTGAGTCAAAGTACTAAAAACGTATATCTGATAATAAACATGACCTTTTCTGTGTGGAATGAAAAGAAAATATAAAGCCGAAATCCATTCGGTTTTAGCCATCGGCAGAAAGGTGACTCCTCTACACAATACCAGTTCCTCTGAGAGTAATTTTATCACTGGACGCGAAAAGATCCTTTCAGATACACTTTCAATATCTACCATGAATCCTGTTTTTATTTACAACAATCTTATTTAGTTTGGTTTGGTTTGATTTGTTTTACGGCATATCAACCTCAGTGGGTCATTTAATGCCGACAAAGTTTTGAAATAAAATCATTCTTAATAGATAATCTTTTCAGAAGTTCATAAACACATGTTTTTCTATTTAACCCATAGATGGGACTCTAACAGGTACAACCACTCCGGGTCAGAGTGGACCAGGGAGCAATGGTGATGAAGGGGTGCACCACATTCCCCAAATCTCCAAAGCGGGAAACTCACTATCAGATAGAATTTTACATCATTTCTAGGCCATGTAGACCCTCAGCAACCAGATGCTAGTACCCATATGATAAAAAGGGCTGAGGCTTGCCATAAGGGCAATAGGACTGGGGCAATCATGTAGGTGCTATGGCTTGACATAACCAGCCGAATCTTATTTAACATTCCTTCTTTCTTTTTTGAATTCTACGGCATGTCAACACTTGTTGGGTTATTTTATACCGAATATGTTTTGTTCTATTCATTCTTGATAAGTATACAAAAAATAAAAATTAAGTACATTTTTATCGTACTTTTTAAAACTTATTTTTTTCTATTTAACGCATAAATTGTACCCTAACGGTTGTTACGATATTTCATGGGCCATCCTTTGGGGTTCAAGCAAGAGCGCTTGTCCAGTGGAAATCCTTGGTAAATTATCATTTTGTTGTTCCTTGGTGCTCCTCAGTATTGCAAGTCCTTCGTTAGTGATTGCAAATGGAGGTCTCTCAGTATCAGTGATTAAGTAGTCAACCAGCTACGCATTCGGGCTGTTGATTGGCTGAAGGTTATACCACATGAGCTCGCTTTGTCTATAGATTCAAGTGGTATATGGTAGCATACGTTATATACCAAAATAATCCAACAACAGGAACAACCACTCCGGTTCAAGATGGACCCAGGAGTAATGGAGATGAAGGGGTACTCCATACTCTCCAGAGCTTCTGATTTGGAATTTCCCCATTAGATGCAGTTTGACGTCATACCTAGGACACCGAGATTCACCCGGCCACCGCCTTCTATCACATATATGATAAAAGATTTAGGGGCTAGCCATAATAGCAATAAGGTTGAAACAATCAGAAAGATGTTAGAACATGACGTGACCAGCCGATTGATCAGAAGGGAGCCTCTCCGACTGATCGTCTAGCTTTAGTAACGGCCAAAGAGTCTTTTTCAAATCGTAGACTGCTTAGCCACAATATATATGTATATATATATATGTGTGTGTGTGTGTGTGTGTGTGTGTGTGTGTGTGTGTATCGAGCACTGTAAATAGGGATTTAATTGCGGATTCACCGTATCTGGCGTGTAGCTAAACCTCGCTTTGTTTACATATGTTTGAGGCCTCTAGTGAATTCGTTTCCGCTTAGAAATGTAGCGATTAAATATTCTCCTATATCTGACAGCTGCCTCTGGCCGTACGGGTAAGAGGATTGGCGAACGAAAGTTTATTCGGGTCTCAAACCCGGTCAGGGGTAGCTGTTAATTGTATAACCACACTGATGCGAAACACGTGCCTGTGGATTCTTTATTATATTATATATATATATATATATATATAATATATAATATATATATATATTATATATATATATAAGAAACGAAAATACATTACGGAATTAAAGAAGGAGACTGGTATTCTTAATAAAAGATAAACATCGAAAATACAATGTGGGAACAAAATAGGCGAATGGTCTTGCTAAGTTAAAAAAAAAAGACAACACATAGATTAAATACAATAGTAAAAAAGATTCCACACATTCCCCATGTTCCATTTATAAAGAATAAATTCCACTATTGCACCCATAGTAACTTGTTTACTAGAAAAATATCTCATGGAACAATTGCGAACAACAAATTTTAAATTTCTTTTCGTACCACATAAGAGCATTAAAGATCTTGTTTTTCTTCTCCTTTCGTGAAAAAACAACTTCTTTCTTCGGGTATCTTAGAAAAGTGTTGCATGTTAATTTTTCTTCTCTTATCGTCGTCTAGAAAGACGAACAGCAACCTTCAAGATCCTTCTGAAACAAAATGTCTCACTATAAAAAAAAGAAAAACGTGTTATCAAAACTTTTTTTCTATGAAACTTGTTTTCAAAACTGGAAAGTTTTTCTCTGTGAATGTTCAAAATACTTATCTGTACAAATTAACAAGTTCAAGGAAAAATGTATCTTTCAACTTTAAACATACGCTCCTACATTTGAGGCGCTGGTGGGTGTAGTCAGTGATGTATTTTGCATGGGTCATTGGGAAGTTTCGGATCTTCCAACGTCAGAATTCGCTCGCCATGCTGACCCTACCAAGGAAAAATGTCTCTTTCAACTTTAAATATACGCTCCTAAATTTGGGGCGCTGGTGAGTGTCGTTAGTGGTGTATTTTTCATGGGTCATTGGGACGTTTCGGGTCTTCCAACATCAGACTTCGCTCGCCCTGCTGATCCTACCAAGGAAAAATGTCTCTTTTAAGAGAAATAGGAAAAAGAACTTATCTTAAAAACAAATCCTGGTTTCAAATTATCGAACTTTATGTCTAACTCCGAATAACAATTTCGGAATTGTTGCCTCTGTTTTAATATTTTGAGCTGACTATATTTCTCTCATGAGAAAACTAACTTATATATATATATATATGTATGCGCGTGTGTGACTGTACATATATATGTGTGTATGTTTCCATATTTATATATATATTTAAACATACACCTATATATATATGTAAACATACCGCTTTCAAATTGCTGGATTTGAAAAAAAACATAAAAAATAAAAATCTATTCACAGTACAAGAAAAGATCAGTGTACCCAACTTCAAAATCCGGTTCTCCACCCTGAAACACGGTGTATCATCTTGAAAATTCGAAGAATAAAAAAAAGTCCCTACTTTAGAAATATGCCTTCAAAATACGGTATACTATCTTTAAAACCGGTGAATAGTGTTCAGATTAGGAGAGAAATGTGAGTGCCTATTTTCTAAATATGGTTCTCCACATTCAAAGTAAGTAAAAAAAAGGGAGTGCCCAACTTCAAAATTAGGTTCTCCACATTCAAAACTCAGTGTACCATATTAGAAACTCAGTGAACACAATTCAGAAATAAGAAAAAAATATTTTTCTTTTCTCAAATCGGAATGGTCAACTAGTAAACGACATTTTGGTACACACGGAGGCACAAGCGAATTGATAATATAGATATTTTAAATCTATCAAGTATTGTTTGTAGTATATTTTCAGAATAGTATATATATATATATATATATATATAATATATATATATATATATATATATTTATAAAAGAAGGTCCGCAAAATGTATTTTGTTCCCAGAAAATTTTTTAAAATTCTTTTGTTTTTACATTGCAACACGTGTTTCAGATCTTCTGGTATCTTCTTCAGGCTTTGATTTATAATATGAAAAGCTGTCTCTCTCTCTCCTTTCTCTAGTGAAAGAATTTCTTTGTGTTATATACCCAACATGGGTATATGTGTATGAGTATGTAACTTTGTATAATATATATATATATATATATATATATATATATTATATATAACACCCCCAGTTACATACTCATACACATATACCCATGTTGGGTATATACACAAATAGAAATTCTTTCACTAGAGAAGGGGAGAGATAGACATATAGACAGAGAGATACATAGATGCATATTTGCTTTCTTCTCTGTTCTTCATCTGACCATTATGTGATCGCATTGTTTTGACTTCTATCTGTTGGTTGTTCACCCTTGATTCTTTTTCTTCCTCTTGGTCAGTCTTTTTCGTCAATACATACATCAACCAACACACATGTTATTTCTTTAAACTTTATTCTTACTACTTTTCTTTTTTCTAATAACTATCTAACACAGCGTGTGTGTGCAGATGATCCCATGCTCCTACTCTGACGTCTGAGCTGGTACTGATGATTTCACTAGCTCTCATGTGATTCTCGGCTTTCGTGCCTCTCGGTTCAAAGGTCTCCAACGGTCTGTAATCTTTTCAACCGACAACACCATGTTATTTCTTTAAACTTTTATTCTTAACGACTTTTCTGTTTCTAAACAAACTAACTGACACAGCGTGTGTGTGCAGATGAGCCCAGGCTCCTACTCTGACGTCTGAGCTGGTACTGATGATTTCACTAGCTCTCATGTGATTCTCTGCTTTCCCGCGTCTCGGTTCAAAGGTCTCCAACGGTCTGTATCTTTCCATGGAAAACCACCGCCCCTGAAATGAAAAGACCATCCCTGCAGAACTACAGGGTGTTGCCAATAATCTATGCCACCACATAGATTATGCAACAACCGTAGATGTTTTTGAATGAAACTTATGCTAGTGTGCGTATTTACTCTTTACATCCATGACTAGCAGTATGCGGTGCAAAATACATTGAAAAATAAATTTTAAGAGACATACAGCTGGATTTGATTCAGAGTTTACTTTGCCATACCAAAGTTAGATAGCACGGTCTGTCTCAAATCTACCTGTAAAGAAACGGTAACCACGCGCTTCCAACTGTACATTTTGTTTTACTTCGCTATACTCTTGTCTAACGCATTCTCCATTCATTGTTTATATGCTTCTCGTTGCCCCTAGTTCAAATTCTGGACGCGGTAATTGGATTTCAGTTAGCTCTAATAACCCAGGGAAAGGTATGAATCCTACTCTCCCTCCAGCTATGGGTAAATAGCAGGATAGACTGGGCTCTTTAACCTTGGTTAGGCAACTGGTCTAGGAGAAGGAAAACTTTGAATTCAAACCTGTTGAAGTCCGCTTAGGAAATTGACCTTGTGTCACATCCTGCTCGAGCGGAGGGTTGCTATATATATATATATATATAATATATATATATATATATATATATATATATATTAATATGTCTGTGTGTGTATATATATTTGTGTGTGTATATATATGTGTGTGTGTGTGTGTGTGTGCGTGTATGTATATTAATATATATATAATATATATATATATATATAATATATATATATTATGTGTGTGTGTGTGTGTGTGTGTGTGTGTGGTATGAGGAAGAAGGATTGGAGTAAAATCCGAAAGATATGTGGAACAAAGGAAAAAAATTCAGACAAGTGTATATGTAGGAGATATATTTTCGCTAAGCTTTAAGCTCAGCTTCATCAGTCTCGTTTAATCACTAAAGCATCATACAAGGTGTTTTATAGAAGATTATGTCGCATCCTGCTCGGGCGGAGGGGTGGTAAATATATATATATATATATATATATATATATATATATATATATATATATATATATATATATATATACTTCTGTGACATTACTTTACTCAAAACCGGTAATCACAATTGAATTTTTGACAGAGAACATAGATTCTATATTGTGATCCGCTGAAGTCCGTCCTTATATAGAATAAATAAATAAATAGATGAATAAATGCAGAAATAGAAATAAACAATATCTTTTTACAGTTATTGTAGAGGGTATCTATATAAGTCCCCAAATTTTATGAACCTAACTGATATTGATTTATTCAAACTCTCAACCACATCAGTCCATCCTGATTTCAAATAAATAAACGAATAGATAGATAGAAATAAAAATAAAAACAAACTTATCATTATTTTTACAGAAACAGCGCGAAGTATCTACATAAAGTCATCCATTGTTTAACTAACAGATATTACTTTACTCAAACAAAGAGTTATTTATTTTGATTCACATACGTCCATCCTTATGCAAATAAAATAAATAAATAAATAAATAGATGGATAGATAAAAATGAAAATAGATAGAGAAACTCGTTATTATTTTACAGGTACAGTGGAGAGTGTCTAAATAAGTCACCCAGTATTTATGAACCCTAACTGATATTGCTTTACTGCGTGTAAAATTCATAAACCAATAATTAAAGAACGAACATCTCTAATAATCTATGAGAATTATGTTGCAGAAACATTGTCTTTTTCTCTTCCCGTGTCCGAGAATGTAGTTTATGCATAAGAATCGTTATGAATTCACTGAGTTAGGTGATCGCGTGCACTAGCTCATTAATTTGTTTGCGCATGTACGAGCGCAGGCGCAGTCGCAACGTAAAAGGCAAATGATGTTTGCAATGATGACGTTTAATATATGCAGCGTGTTTCGCACGAAATGTCCACTGAAGTCAATAAAACTCTATGTTTATTGCACTGTTATTAAAGAAGCCACAATGACGGCGATTGGAGTGAATATCGAAAAATGAATTGAAAAGAAGAAGAAGAGGAAGATGAGAGAACAAGAACAAGAACAAGAAAAACAACAACAACAACATAACAAGAAGAAAAATATGAAGAGGAAAAGAAAAATAGGAGAAACAAGAACAAGAACAAGAAAAAAGAAAAAGAGAGAGAGAGAAAAAGAAGAAGAAAAAGAGAAAGACAAAAGGATTAATAATAATAAAAAGAAATACAAGGAAAAACAAGAAGAAGAAGAAGAGAAGAAGAAGAAAGAAGAAGAAGAAGAAGAAGAAGAAGAAGAAGAAGAAGAAGAAAGAATTTTATTATGTCTAATCAAAATGGCGCCATTAAATCACATATAGCCAGTGATTCGTAGTGAATATTAGGGTTTGTTCGAGGATTCCGCTTAACAAAATGTTTTCTCTATGCAACCAGCAAGATGCAAATAATATCACGTCCCAAGATCGGGAATCGATTACCATTTTCTTCATGTTTATTTTATTTCATTTTATTTTTTTTATTTTATTTTATTTTTATTATTCTGTTAAAGTTATCGGAATTTAAAAAATATCTTCTGTATTCAGTTCCACTATAGCTCCTCTGTGGAATACATTGATTTGGTTCAGAAGAATTTTTAATTTATTCACAAACCTGGATGTGTTGCGTAATAATAGGGATTCATTTCTATATTGTTAAAATTCAATTTTTCTCCCTCTTTGTTTTCCATTAATATTTCTACAAAAAGAAAGAAACCAAAGTAAATAAAATATTCCATATTTGTTTCGGTAAAAATTTTAAAAAAATAAATAACATATATGAAAAAAAAAAAATTATTTAATCATTTTTATGTGCCAAAGTTTTCTAGGCAATTATTATTTCATTTTTATATTTTTACTTATTATTTTTTAATCTTTTTTTTTTTTTAAAGCGAGGGGTAATTTCTTGTTGTACAGGGTGAAAAGAATATAAACTAATAATAAAAGAGAGAATGGTATGCTTTTCTCCTTGAGAATTTCATTTTAAAGAATAAATCTCCTGGAAGAACTCCGAAGTGCAAACGAAAGAATAATTAAGATTGTTTTTGATAGAATTTAAAAGAAAACCATATAGGGACTTCAAAAAAAACAAATAATTGTTTTATTCTTGAAATTTTATTTCGATATCGGTAATAAATCGTGATTAATGCAAATATATGGGTAAGAAATTGAAATATGGAAATGTATTCTAATTCAGTGGGTTGAAGGAAATATAGAGCCTTAAAATTTTATAAAATTCCAGTAAAAAAAAAAAAATGGGTACAAAACGTTGGATGAAATATCTCAAGGAATAATTGAATCTTGCCGATTTTATTTTTTGTAGAAATCCCTTCAATAAAACTCTCCTCGATGTATGATTTGTTGGTTTATTTATGTTTTACGGCATATCAACCTCGGTGGGTCATTTAATGCAGACAAAGATTTGAAATCAATTCATTCTTCATGGATACTCATTTTGACACGCCCTGCCCCCCTACACACACACACACACACACACACACACACACACACACACACACACATATATATATATATATATATATATATATATACAATAATTTCGAATGTGAGCCCTTCCCCCGCATTTTTCTCGGTCATCAGATTATGTGTATCTTATTGTAACAGTTTTAAAAAAAGGAAGATATAATGACAAGATTTGACACTAGCCGAATTCTCTTATTCAAAACGGGATGAGTATTAGTTTATATACTTCCGAACACACACACACACACACACACACACACACACACACACACATATATATATATATATATATATATATATATTTACAAGCGCCTCCACACGAGCAGGTTGCGACAATTTCTTAAACGGATTTTAACAGGTTTGAATTCTACTCGACTGGTTACCTAGCCATGGTTAAGAGTGCAGTCTGCCCTGCTATTTACCGATAGCTGGAGGGAGGGTAATTGGATGCATACCTTTCCCAAGGTTATTAGCACAAGGTGAAACAGCTTCGTCTCGGATTTGAACTCTGAAAAAATTGTCCATTTCCTACGAGTCTAACTATTACACCACACACCTACACCATTCTTTTTTTTATATAAACACATTTTTTTAACCTATACATGGGATCCTAACATGTACTACCACTGCGGGTGAGAGTGGACCTTGGATCAATGGTGATGAAGGGGTGCTCCAAGACCTCCAGAACTGGAACCTCACAATCAGATACAGTTTAACGTCATTCCCAGGACATAAATACCCTCAGCCACCGCATTCTACCACTCATATTATTAAAAGGATTGATCTTGCCATAAGGGCAATACGTTTGGGACAATCATATAGGTTCTAGGGCTTGAAAGGACCATCAGATTGATGGAAAGGGTCCTCTTCGACCGCCCGTCTTGCTTAAGTAAGGGACTAAGTGGAGTGTTGCAAGTCATTGACTGCTCATCCACAAGTATTCCCTCCATAGTCATCACAGGCCGCCTCTTTAATGGATGAAACCTACAGGTAAAAGTGTAAATTTGACGGAGTGGCCAATTGTCAGTTTCATCTGGACAGAAAGGGGAGTCTATCCCTTTTCCGTTAGGGCTAGACAAGCGAGATTGTTTTTACTGAGGTGGAGCACAATACCTACCGTCAGCTCCTCACCTTACCACACATATCAGGTTAGTCAATCTGTGCTACTCTTGCGCTGTTGGTGAGTACCGGTATCGAACCCAGAACCTTCCGATTACGAATCGGTTGCTCTACAAACCGAATTTCGAATCTTATAATTCTAACAAAACCCATGAAATTACCACGGGTTCGAAAAATATCAAATGTAGATAATTAAGCAAAAGAGGATGACCTGGATCATATCAAACACTGGTATTATCTGAATTATTCGGACTATTGTCCTCATCTTCATTGTTATCTGTACAACATTTCGGCCGATAATGGAGTTAGGTTAAAACAGTTCTGACAGTTATCTCTAGATCGGTATTTCTTGTCGGACTCGGGAACCTTCTCGGACTCGGGAACCCTCTTTTCGGACTCGGGAACTTTCTTGTCGTAATCGGGAACTTTCTTGTCGTAATCGGGAGCCATCACGGAACTTTGAACCAAACCCTTTATTCAGTCCACTGGGGTATCCTGTTCTCATTACGCTAACCATAGCTGGGGTAGAAGTGTTAAGCTGTGTTAATTATTATTTTGTTACTGCTGACCTTGATCAGGATTGAACCTGCAATCTAGAGATAACTGTCAGATAGAACTGTCTTAACCTAGCTCCATTATCCACTAAGCCATGTGTCCAATTGGAGGGCATATCGACAGAAACGTTGTTCAGATAACAATGAAGACGGGACAATAGTCCGAATAATGCAGATAATTCTAATCATCAAGCCTCATCTCAAACATTCAGAGAAATATCAAACACTGGGTTCAACTTCAATTGAAATGTCCTTTGCTAACTTTATCTTTCCTCTCTAAGTATTATAGTTTGGTTTCTTTTGTTTTGTTTTTGTTTTTGTTTTTTTGTTTTTTTGTTTTTTTGTTTTTTTAGAGTATATCAACCTCAGTGGGTCATTTAATGCCGACAATGTTTTCAAATCAATTCATTCTTAATGGATCCTCAATGTTTATAAACATATTTTTCTATTTAACCCATAGATGGGACCCTAACAGATACTACCACTGCGGGTCAGAGTGGACCTGGAGGCAATGGTGATGAAGGCGTGCTCCACTTTGCCCAGACGTCCAGAACTGGAACCTCACCATCAGATAGTGTTTAACTTTATACCCAGGACATGAAGACCCCCAGCCACTCTCTTATGGACTCTTATACAAGGTTCACCAGTGTTAGATGACCTTAAAAAACATACATACACCAGCTCTTTATGGACACAGAATGTCGTGTAGAGTACCTACCATCCGATAAAATATGTGGGTGTTGTGCATGTGTGTGTATGTGTGTGTGTGTGTGTGTGTGTGTGTGTGTGTGTGTGTGTGTGTTTGCTAGTTGGTTGTTTGGATTGTACGCTGTATGAACCCTTGGTTTATTTTATGACAAAGGCGTTTTGTTTTATTCACTCTTGTTCAGTATTCAGTTTTTAAAACCATATTTTAAACTCATTTTTTAATCTATTTAACCCATTGCTGGGATACTAATATAGGTCCTTTGCAGGGCGGCCAACACTAGCATGCTCATGAGCTGGCTTCCACAAGAGAACGTAGCTTATGAGCTCGTCCTTGCGTCTCTAGTAGTGCCCTTCATGTCTAGTCCGTCTTACTCGGATGGTTTGTGAGATGGGGACAGGTGGCCATACAGCTGCTTCTTTGTGGGGTGCTGTTCCCACGACTAGTTCAAGACTGCACGCAGCATTCTTGTGCAGGTCCCATCCAGCTTATTCTCGAGGCACTTCGCTAGCGACCAAGTCATGCACTCATACAGCAGTACTGATATATATATATATATATATATATATATATATATATATATATATATATATATATATAAAGAAAATTTGAAAAAACAAGTGTTCCGAAAATAGGATGAATCTAATTATCGATGTTTAAACATTTCGGTTTCATTAAACCTTCATCAGAATGTATATTGGGGTGAAGAAAATGATGGATGTTTTTATAGATGACAGGAGATGAAAATCTTTTTATCTTCAATATATATATATATATATATATATATATATATATCGACGAGAGGGCGCTTAACTGATGAACTGAACTAATTTTATTTAGATTTTCGCAAAGGCGGTGACGTTTATTGTAACTTTCAATGACGTTTGCACTTAATAATTATCTCGGTTCTTCCAATTTGGAAAATCCTCAAAGAGATTCTAATCAATTTCAAAGATGATGCTTAAATATCACTTCGGATTTTCACCGTTAGATCCAGTTCAGATTCAAGGAGAAAGCAACTAACATTAGAAAAGGAAAAAAACAAGTCAGATGTATTTTGTTCCACAACACAGATCCTACATTTGAATTCACCTGATAACGCTCCCGTTTTATCTGCGTCATGGAGAGAAAAAAATTTTCCCTTGCAGAGATAAACATGATTAATTCAATTTGAAAAGGTTAAATACCAATTTTTTGAAAATAAAATTTCTATAAAATCTTATTAAAGGACATCTTATCTCAAAGAAACAAATTCCTTTTTTTTGGGGGGGTGAAGGGGGAGGATGCAATTTGAAGAACACTCCCAATAGAGAATAATGTCAAAAATAAATAAATAAATAGATAAGATATTGCCAATGAGGAATATTCTTTTTGTGAAGCGCAATTTCATTTTAAATACAGGTATCTCAAACAGAGAAACCGACGTCAACTAGATTCGGACAGGTTAAACTAGACGAGCCGTAAGACTTTTGGTTTGGTTTGGTTTGTTTTGTTTTACGGCATATCAACCTCAGTGGGTCATTTAATGCCGATGAAAATTTTAAATAAATCAACTCTTAATGTTAATACATTTTTTTATAAATACATTTTTCTATTTACCCCATAGATGGGACCCCAACAGGTACTACCACTCCGGGTCAAAGTGGACCAGGGAGCAATGGTGATGAATGGGGTGCTCCACATTCCCCAAACCTCCAGAACTGGAACCTCACCATCAGAGTTTAACGTCATTCCCAGGACATGTAGACCCGCAGCCACCGCCTTCTAGCACCCATATGATAAAAAGGGGTTGAGGCTTGCCATAAGGGCAATAGGGTTGGGAAAATCATATAGGTGCTAGGGCTTGACGTGACCAGCCGATTGATCGGAGGTGGCCTCTCTGACCGCCCGTTTAGCCCAAGATAGGGCCAAAGTGGAGTATTGCATGTCAGGAATTGCTCATCTACCTGGGCTCTATCCTTAAGCATCACGGGTCGCCACCCACGGCCAACAGGTGGCCCCATTGAGGGAGTCTTACCCCTCTGCAGAGGTGAAGTCGGTGCATTCTAACGCCCCACCGACAGGGCGGAAGACTTTTGGGTTACCGGTGCTACCATCTATGCATATATAAACAACAGTTGATGTGTGTGTATGTATGTATATCCAGAGAAAACTACAAAAATAAATCAATTAATGACAAAGTAAATAGATATATATATATATACAGGGTGGACCAAAATGATCTGACTCATAGAGTTATCGATAACTTTCATGAACGTCTCGAACAGTGTATTGATAATGATGGGAATCATTTAGCTGATTTGATTTTTGAAAACTTACTGAAATAAAATGGCATTATATGTACATTCAGAAAATAGAATTTTTATTTTCATTATTTCTTATTTTGTTCTTTTATTAAGCCTCCAAATCTGTCAGATCATTTTGGTCCACCCTGTATATACAAATTCACTATCACCAGAGCTTGCTTTTTGTGTATATATAGTAAATATTTTATTCGTATATGGGAATATAATTGAAAAATAAAATTTATATGATAACAGAAGGGAAAAGCATTATCGTTTTATTTTGTTTCTTAATTTTCAGGACGGTGGGTGGGTGTCTGCCTTGAAATATGATATTGTTTGATGGAGTTAATCGCCTCAATCTATCAATCTATCCATCTATCTATCTATCTATTTATCTATCTCACTCTCTTACTCTGTTCGTATCTATCTATCTATCTGTCTATCTATCGATTAATCCAACCATCCATCCATCTATTTATCTCAGTCTGTTGATATCTATCTATCTATCTATCTATCTATCTATCTATCTTAGTCTATTAATATCTATCTATCTATCTATCTATCTTAGTCTATTCATATCTATCTATCGATCTATCTATCTATCTATTTATCTATCTATCTCAGTCTATTCATATCTATCTATCTATCTATCTATCTATCTATTTCAGTTTGTTCATTTCCATCTATCTATCTATCTATTTATCTATCTATCTCAGTCTTTTCATATCTATCTATCTATGAATGTATCTATCTATCGATCTATCTATCTATCTATCTATCTCAGTCTGTTCATATCTATATATATATATTTTTATCTATCTCTCTTAGTCTGTTCATATTTATCTATCTATCTATCTATCTATCTATCTATCTCGGTCTGTTCATATCTATCTATCTATATATAGATAGGTTGATTGAGATAGATATATTTTTTCTAATGTAAGTCATTGAAATAAAATTTCTGACTACATTTTTATAGGTGATGTCATTCACATTACACAGGTGAAAAAATTCACCAAGTCTTTTTTACGGGTTGATTCTATGTGGGATCCAGTGAGGATCCAACTCGCGATAATAATCTTATTATAATGGAGATTGTGTGTTTTTCTGTCTGTAACCGAAACTATACTACTACTCAAGTCAGAATTTCCTTAGTTATTTACGTCGCATTCTCCATGATTTTATTTTTATTTAAACCTCAATAACTAATAAAACTGTTTGACATTATTAATACTGTTGGCCTTATCTAAATACTAATATCATGCAATTGAATTTATATATACAAAAAATAGCGTTTACAGTGTAAATGGTATGGCTAATTTGCATATTGATATTAAAAACTTAAGTTTAATAAATATGTGCTTAGTATCATTGATTTCTAATTGTTTGGTTTTATCTCAATGAATATGAGCAAAAATCTCGTGGATGAAACTTAAAAGAAATTTATTAACAAAAAGAAATAACTGTAATTGTATTCTTTACTTCCTATATTAACTCAATAGTTAAATTAGCAAAATTTAGCAATGAAAGACGGAAGTGATGGAAGGGTAAGTTTCGGTTGTTCTATTTTCCGATTATACCCCCCTCTGTTTCAAATCTTTGTCTGCATTCTTAATAAGTTTCAATAGCATTTGTGATTTGAGCTAATATTTTATTACATTTAAACTTAAATACTTGCACCTGGAGGGTGCATATATTCGCTAGTACTAATAATAATGGATCTGCGAGACTAGCCCCCCCTCTATACCTGGGCTCCACAGTTGTCATCAACAATAGACTCAATTCAGAGCTTGATCTCCGAATTTCAAATGCTTCCAAAGTATTTGGTCTGCTGACGAGGCTAGTCTGGTTCAATAGAGCCATCTCCTTGAAAACTAAATGTTTAGTATACCGCGCCATAGTTCTCTCAACCCTCCTGTACGGTGCAGAAGCCTGGGCGATATACAAAGCAGATGTCCATAGACTACATGTCTACTACATGCGTCACTTGCGCAGCATATTAAATGTCAAGTGGTGGCAACATGTTTCAAACAGGACCATCACGAATAGAAATGGACTCCCTGGCCACTTAAACGGACTTGGTGATGGCAGACTACTAAAGCAGATTGTTTACTCTCAACTGAGAGAGGGATCACACAGAACCGCTAGACCAAAGCTCGAGTACAAAGACAACAACAAAAGAAACCTGAAGGATTTAAATATCTCTATAGGCAGTTGGCAAGTTGGAGGAAAAGGATTCGCGTGGTGTCATCATCAGATACGATGGACAACAAGTAGTAGTAGACAAGCGACTTGACACTCAAACTACAACTGAGTTTCATTTCAGAGCCCATGTTTCACACTAAACCCACAACGATATATATATTATAGATAAATCATAGACACGTATATATAACACAAAATATATTCAAATATAATATATTCACACTGAGATATAGACTCAACAGATATATATATATGATAGAAAATAGATAGAAAAAAACAAATGATAATATTAGTATGCTGACAGATATCTGTTTCGACCTTTTAATAAAGCGGTCATCCTCAAGAGCAACTATATTTATGAAAGAAAGGGGGAATAGTTAACCGTTTGGCTCGAGATACACAAACAACGCTCTCGTTCTAAGCCGGAATGTCTTTTAATTTTTAAAAATAAAAATGCGTATTTTGTGTTAAAAATAAAATACATTTTATTTTTAAAACTACAAGTATTAACATCCATGAGAAAAACTCAATAAGGTTTGAAGTAAAAATATATGATATAAGATAAAATATGTATCACAAATGTTTAGGATGCAATCCAGCCACAAGAGCAAGTTTAAATGTAAGTCCATATTACAATTAAGAAAGATACGGAAAGTTCCGGGAATTCGTCAGGTTAACAAATCCATGTTGTTGCGGTCTATATTATATCAAGAATGAGCCTCCAGTGATGTATTTAAACAATCCAAATGTTATTTTTTCAGTAGACAATATAAGTGTATAATAAATGGAAATGAATCCGACAGTACGATAGAAAATAGATAGAATAGATATCTATTTTCTATCATACTGTCGAATTCATTTCCATTTATTATACACTTATATATATATATATATATATATATATATATATATATATTATATATAGAGAGAGAGAGAGAGAGAGAGAGAGATGAATATAAACAGAGACTAAATATTATGGATTTAATATCCCGTAACTATAGTTTCGTGCGTACTTGCAATCATCAGACGGTCAAAACATTAAGATTTTTAAAAATATTCTGGACACCGCGTGCATTAAGGCACGTTTCATTTTTTTAATATAAGATTAGCGTTATAACATTCCATCGTTCTAACATGCTTCATGTTATATAAACGCTAAACAAGCCACCATTTTTTAAAATCTTAACATTTTGATCGTCTGATGATTGCAAGTACGCATGAACCCGTTGTTACGGGATATTAAATCCATAATATTTCATCTTTTCACATTAATTCTCCATTATATATATATATATATATATATATATATAGTCATCCACAGACACGTGTTTCGACTTATCAAGTCTCCTCAGTGTGGCTAGACATTTTGTAAGCTACCTACAGCCGGAATTGAAATCCGATCGGTTGGGTGTCAGTCCGGCACCGTAACCATTAGGCTGTCTTCACTTACAGAATGAGAAGGGGATTTTAACTGTTTTAAATACACACATCGCTTTGCGTGTAAAGGCCGTCACAAAGTGCTCCATTCCTTAGAAGAGCGTTGCGTTTATATATATATATTTATTCACACCGATATATAGACTCAGCAGATATATATAGATATTTTTTTCTTTCCCCAGTCTGAGGAAGGGAGTATTACAGTCCTGAACATTTACCAAATAAACAAAACTCTTTTCTAAAACAACCGAGGTCTTTACATGTTTAATTTCTTTTATGCTTCACACTAATGACCAAACTTGTTATATGTACCGCCCACAAACGGATACATATACCTCACTAAACACAATATATATATATATATATATATATATATATATATATATATATATATATATATATGTGTGTATATATAATATATATATATATATATATATATATAATATATATATAAAATATATATATACTTGGACAGCACATTGTCCATGGAATATGAATGATCAAAAGTCCATTTTAAAGACGCAAACCGCTTACACAGGTGAGTTATTTAGAGTGGCGAGGGCTTTTGTCAGACCAGGCACACTTTTAGGGTGGGCTGAGAACAGGAATATGGTGTACCAGAGGTGTTCTCCACAAGACACCCAGATTTTGAAATCAGTGTTCTTCCATTTCCCAGACTGGTTGTCTTACTCAAAATGGATGTTAGAATATCCTATTGCAAGAAGATGGACAATCTCGAAGACTCTAAGGAATTCCTCATCTAGAAAGTTCCAGACATATTCCGATCTTCTTTCAAGTATCTTTTTTTCTGTGATCAGTTGTAAAAGCGGTGTATGATTGAATATCTTTGTTCGTGTTTACAAGGTCTATGGCTGGGCTTTGACTCTATGATCCGCTTGAATTCCAATGTCCCTGAAGAATTTGTTTTTATTCTATAAGACAGATTATGGGTTTTGTATATGTCATTGATTTCCAGGGTCAAAGTCTAGTCCTTGGCTCAAATCCCAATTGATTAACTTTCCCGCCGACACTGTTCTATTTCTGTACTCCTTCTGGGCCAACGTGCAGCATTTACTTATATGATTGATGTTCGTATATCTCCATCCGATAAGTTAGTATTTAATATATATATATATATATATATATATATATATATATACATAGACAAACACACACACACACACACACACACATATATATATATATATATATATATATACATATGAGTGTGTGTATTAGGAAATTGTATATATAAATAACCTACTTAGGTTTCACCAAAAAGGATCATCAGTGTTAAATGTAATGAATTAATCAAGAAAATGGTGTCTATATCCGATAAGTTTACATTTAATATTATTATATATATATATATATATATATATATATATATATATATATATATATATATATGCTCAATGGGAGTCGGACCTAATTTTGAAAATTAATTAATTAATAATGAATTAGGCGGGAATACCTATTAAATGTATGGCTAAACAAATCGAGAAAAATCAATCTCTGTATGTACATTTCGGCCTATTAGGCCTCATCATATATATATATATGTGTGTGTGTGTGTGTGTGTGTGTATGTGTGTCTGTGTGGATGACCTCAAATGTTTTCCTCGATAGTATTCAACCAAAACGTACATATACAGTTTTGCATATATATATATATATATATATATATATGTGTGTGTGTGTGTGTGTGTGTAACGGGGCGATATGCGTTGCATAGGCTAACTCAAGTTGTAGTAATAGTCGTCATTAGTAGGGTTCGTTAGTTCAGATACAACATACAGTCACAGGGGGCTATGTATTCGTGGGCTCTTCGTCAGAGAGAAGGAAAGACAGAAAAAGAGAGGGAGCATCGTCAAATTATTCTAGGTTCATAGTATCACGCTCTGTACCATTGTCCCACACCCAGAGGAGGGACCAACGTCTGAATCCTACTAGGGCCGAAAGTAAAAGAGGATGATTTTCTCGTTCTTCCAGTTCTCGTCAAAACCCGGAACTGCTGTTTTAAATCTATTTCCGGGGTCATTCTTCTGTCAAATTACTGGCACCCCGTTGTGTGTTTATCTTCCAAATTTTAACCTTTGTTTGTTCTCATTTCTTCCTTCCCTCTTTTTCTAGAAATTCGAATACAGTTTTATTTTTTATCCCACATTCCCGGTAGACCCTAATAATTACGCTACATATATATATTAAGTTAATACGACCAAACAACTCGGTAAACATAGATAACCTACATAAGTTTCCCCACAATGATCATCAGGATTAAATGTAATGATTTAATCAAGAAAATATTTAGTTATAAACAATTGCGGAAGTGAATAATACAATTATATCCGTTGAAAACAGTTTCGCAGTGAAAAACATAAATCTGCTCAACCTACTTATTAAGTGCATCATATTCTTTATATCATGACTTATTCGGTTAATATTAGTATCCATCGCCGATATTGTGATAATTATGTATTTATGTGATATCTATGTATTTACCCAGCCCCTCAGCACAAATAGGATTTGACACAGGTCTTAATTTAATTTTCTTTCTCTTAAACTGGTTGCTATACCAAGATTAAAGAGCCCAGTCTGCCCTACTATTTATTTATCCAAAGCTGGAGGGAGAATTATTGAATGTGTACCGTTGCCAAGGATATTAGCTCGGTCAAATACCTTTCTTTGAAATTTGTTATAATTTTGATGACACGAAATATTTTGTTTGTCTTTCATCTAATTTGCTCAAGGGTGTAAAATAACCCAATGGGATTGACGTGCCATAAAATCCAACCAACCAACATACCAATTCTTTTCATATGACCATTTATATATTGTGATATTGTAATATTCTATTCCAGGGTAAGTCATCTTTATATACGAACAGCACAAAAATGTAACTATGAATGTACAATGACGCTAACCCTTAGGCATGATATAATCATATACAGTTTGGTATGACGTTAAAAATAATCAATCTGTCCCTAGATGTTGTTCCCGCTATTGCTTTAAATAGCAGGACGTGAGTATATACCAAAATATGAACATTTAATTATTACATAGTTTGATATGTTTACTTAAGAGCTATTGCGAAATAGTTCAATATGTAAAATGTATAATAATGTTGATTTAACTCTCCCTCTCTATCTCTCTCTCTCTCTCTCTCTCTCTCTATATATATATATATATATATATATATACGTTAATGCATGAGTAGTGGCTTACCGGTGGGTACCAGTACGATCGTTGGAAGCGCACAGTATCCAGAGTTAAGACTGAGAAATAACAAATACAAAGTGCTCAATACAATGTCGAGCAAAAATTTATTTATAAAATGGATAAAAGTAACCTACTCGAGTTTCATCGTCTGAATCGTCAGGGTTACATCCGCTGAAATTAATCGAGTTTTCGATTAATATCAGTTGGTACCATGCATGTCCGTTGAAACGTCTTATATAGACGAACGCCGTTATATATATATATATATATATATATATATATATATATATATATATATAACTTTTTTCTTTCTTTCCTCGGTTTCATATTTTCATTATGTTCGATTGAAACATATTAGCGTAATCGCATCCGCACGCTCAACTGCTATCTCCATCTTTTCGCTACTCTCTTACTTTCTTTCTTTCTTCCTGTCTTTCTTATATATTTTCCTGTGTATCACATCCCTTTTCTTCCCTTTCTCTCTCTGAAACTCACGAGAAATAAGAATTCCGCGGATAAGCAACACTAGATAATCAGGAATTACATTTGTGCATTTCATCTTGGACGCTTTGGACGGTCTTATTTTTAACCAAAGAGTATTGCAAAATGATAACGATTAAGGAACACGATTATTTTATATATAGACAGAGAAAAACCATTCCCACATTCTACATAGATTGATTGATAGATTCGTTGGTTTTAACGGCATGTTAACCCATCCAAAGTTATTTTATGCCAAGCGGTAGGATATGAAGGATGTTCAAATCTATTGTCATGACGTTTGCAGGGATTGTTCTTGTTTTTTTACAGTTGGTTGTTGGTTCTTGTTAATTGTTTTGAAATAACTTTAAGGTTTAGGTTTATAGTGTAAAGTTGAAGAGGCGCGTGATATAATGGTTATTGTCTTGGGAAATGGACTCGTCGACACGAGTTCAATTTCTGGACGAAGCTGTTTACATTTCACATAGCGCTAATACCCTTGATAAAGATACGAATCCAATTCTCCTACCGGCTATGGGTAAATAGCAGGGCAGATTGGGCTCTTTAACTATGGCTAGGTAACCAGTCTAGGAGAAGGAAAACTCTGGATTCAAACCTGTTAAACCCCGCTTAAGAAATTGACCTCGAGTCATATCCTGCTTGTGTGGTGGGGTTGGTAAATATATATGAAGATAAGATGGATGTAGTAGAATCCGACAGTATGAGGTAGGTAGAGGGATGGTGAACAAGAAATGAAAACTCAAAACAAATCAGAGAGTTGAAACGTTTCGTCCGAATTCATACGGACATCTTCAGTCGAATGATTTTTATTGAAAGCAAAATGGTGTGCGAGTATAAGTGACGGGAGTGAAGGGAGGAGGGTTAGGGGTAGACATAAATGAAGTGAGGGTAGTATACAGGAAGTGGAGAGGGGATGAGAGTGGATGAGGACAGGGGTGGGTTAAGGAAGGGGGGTAAAGTTCTGGTGTGTTTGATGTCAGCAGCAGATGAGGAGGAGAGAGTTGAGTGACCTAGGTTACTGAGTCATTTAGTGGAAAGGGCAGGGGGATATATATAGTGTAAAGTTCAAGTTTGTTATATTTGGTTTGTTGTTTGGGTTTTACGGCATGCTAACCAATTGGGTAATTTTATGCCAATGATGTTTTGTTTTATTCATTCTTGATAGATACTCAATTAGTTTTAAACACATTTTGTTCTATCTAAACCATTTATGGGACCCTCCAAATCAGAGTGGACCTGGGAGCAATGGTGGTGAAGGGATGCGGCACATTCCCCAGACCTCCTGAACTAGAACCTCACCATCAGATACATTTTAACGTTATACTCAGGACATGAAGGCCCCCGGACACCGCATTCTAACACTAATATAATAAAAAAGAGTTGGGGGTTGCCATAAGGCAATAGGGTTGGGACAATCATATATATATTTACCAACACCTCCACACAAGCAGGATGTGACACAAGGTCATTTTCTTTAACAGGTTTGAGTTTAACAGGTTTGAGTTTAACAGGTTTGAATTCAGAGTTTTCCTTCTCCTAGACTGGTTACCTAGCCAAGGTTAAAAAGCCCAGTTTACCCTACTATTTACCCATAGCTAGAGGGAAAGTAGTTGGATGCACACCTTTCCCAAGGGTATTAGCGCTATATGAAATGTAATCAGCCTCGTCCAGGATTTGAACTCGGATCGACGAGTCCATTTCCTACGACTAACAATTACATCACGCACATCCAACAATTGGGACAATCATATAAGGTGTTAGTGTTGGCAACCTTCCGTCTATTAAAGACGATGGCGTAGAGTCCACTTTTTATTTAAAGCTACGTGAGTGGCTGAACAGACCAATTTTTGAATGGCAGTCTCTGGTACAGTGATTGCAAACAAAAGGTGATGCTTTCTGGTAATGCTGTTAGTAATTAAACGATAAGACCAAATAAAACATACTTTAGATACAAATAAATAATGTGGTCAGCCTAGGAACTTTTCAGTTGACACTTGAAAGGGTTCATACCTTTCCCAATGATATCAGTCTAAATTGAACGTTATAGTACAACTGGAGTTCAAAATTGCTTACTAGGATGTCGCAGTCGAGCGCATTTGACACTGTACCACAGGGACTCGCTGTTACTTACTTTCTTTCTTTCTTTCTTCTCAAACTTCAGATTTGTTTCTATCTATCTATCTATCTATCTATCTATATTCTGAGCCTTCTTTCTTTCTTTTTCTTTCTTTCTTTCTTCTCAAACTTCAGATTTGTTTCTATCTATCTATCTATCTATCTATCTATATCCTGAGCCTTCTTCTTTCTTTCTTTCTTCTCAAACTTCAGATTTGTTTCTATCTATCTATCTATCTATCTATATCCTGAGCCTTCTTTCTTTCTGTCTTTCTTTCTTTCTTTTCTTTCTTTCTTTCTTTCTTTCTTTCTTCTCAAACTTCAGATTTGTTTCCATCTATCTATCTATCTCTCTATCTATCTATATCCTGAGCCTTCTTTCTTTCTTTCTTTCTTTCTTTCTTTCTTCTCAAACTTCAGATTTGTTTCTATCTATCTATCTATTTATATCCTGAGCCTTCTTTCTTTCTTTCTTTCTTTCTTTCTTTCTTTCTTCTCAAACTTCATATTTGTTTCTATCTATCTATCTATCTATCTATATCCTGAGCCTTCTTTCTTTCTTTCTTCTTTCTTCTTCTTCTTTCTTCTCAAACTTCAGATTTGTTCTATCATCTATCTATCTATCTAATCTATCTATCTATCTATCTATATCCTGAGCCTTCTTTCTTTCTTTCTTTCTTTCCTTTCATCTCAAACTTCAGATTGTTTTCTATCTATCTATTCTATATCCTGAGCCTCTTTCTTTTCTTTCTTTCTTTCTTTCTACTCAAACTTCAGATTTGTTCTATCTATCTATCTATACCCTGAGCGCTTATTTCTTTCTTTCTTTCTTTCTTTCTTTCTCAAAGTAATCTAGTCATCATAAAAAAATAAACAAGATCTGTCAAATAGTTCTGTTTCTTGCAGATTTTCCATTGACATGGAAAAGAGAAAAAAAAAAAAGCTTAACAGACTTATATAGCGTTAGATAGCTACATTCTTGTACTTGTAAAAATTTGATACTTATTGTTGAAATGTATTCAGCGTCAATGTCAAAATTGGCTGAGTAATAGCAAATGCTGTACATGAACGAAACACTACTTTAGATGATATGCATGTCTACAGAGGCCTAAGTATTTCATATAGTCAGTTAATATAATCCCAGTAGTTAGATTTTGAAAACATTTTTAGTTGCAATTAGTGAGAACTTCGTGACTCTTTTTTGTGCTAAAAGGGTTTTAAAGTATTTTAATCTACTACTACACAAGAACCGTGACCAACTCAAAAAACACTTGGTACATCTTTCATATATAATATATATATATATATATATATATATATATATATATATATATTCTTTTTGGTTTTCTGATCAGATTTTTCTATCTTTACAGGTCAAAAAGGTGCTTATCACGTAAAGGTCTCTTAAAACGAAATGTGAAATATAGAATTTATGCACTCATAGTCAGGAGAATATCAATTTGGACAAAGATTACTTGCGGTCGTGAGCGTATGTTCTTCAAAATTAGATAGATTACAAGAAGCATTCCCTTTCAGATTGTTCATAAATATATGTATTTCCGAACGCTGACAGCCGAAGTAAATGAATCGAAGTCTAATATATATATATATATATATATATATATATATATATATATAGTAAAGGTAGACCATTCTTCTTCTTCTTCTTCTTCTTATTATTATTATTATTATTATTATTATTATTATTATTATTATTATTATTATTATTATTATTCACTCCTTTTGAGTTTTTGACATCAGTGTTAGCTGATGGCCTTTCACTGAAGTCTGATTGACAAAAAGTCTCCTCAGGTCTCCAGGACTCTTCTGAGTATTGTGGCAGATTGCAGCAATGGAGTATTCTGGATGGTCTCGATTCTCCCACTGATTCCCAGATTTTCCAAACTTTTTTCAATCTTTTTGGGACCGTTGCAAGTGCACCAACTACAATTGGTATCACTTTGACTTTCATATTCCATAACTTTTTCAGTTCTCAGGCAAGGTCCAGGTATTTGTCCATTTTTTCATTTTCCTTTAGCTTTACCCTGTGATCTGCTGGAACTACAAAAAACACCAGTTGACAAGTTCTTTCGTTTTTGTTAATCAACACTAGGTCTGGTCTTATTGCTGGGATAAGGTGATCCGTTTTGTGAGAATTTTATGCGTTTCGTTCTCAAGAACAGATTCTGGTTCATGCATATACCATTTTGTTGTATGGTCAAAATTTAATTTTTGGCATAATTCCCTGTGGATCACCTTTCCAGCCCAGTCGTGTCTAGTTTTGTACTCCCGTTGTGCTAGTTTGCTACATTCGCATAGTACATGGTTTACAGTCTCATCTCTGTCACCGTATAGTCTACATTTATTATTATTATTTCACTCAATTCGAGTTTTTCACACCTGCAGAAGCCGGTGGCTCACTGGAGGCTGAGTGACAGCAAGTCTCCTCAGGTCTCCAGGCTGTAGTCTGTATGGTCTCGATTCTTCCTCCGATTTTTAATTCATCCTGACTCCTTTCTAACCCCTTTGGGATTGTTCCAAGGGCCCCAATCACAATCGGCATAACCTTAACTCTCATGTTCCACAGTTTTTTTTAGTTATTATTATAGTTATTAGTTTTTCACACCAGCATTAGCTGATGGTATTTCTTTGGAGTCCGAGTGGCACTAAGTCTCCTCAGGTCTCCAGGACGCTTCTGAGTATTCTGGAAGAATGCAGCAGTGCAGTATTCTGGATGGTCTCAATTCTTTCTCAAAGAAAGAAAGAAAGAAAGTAAGAAAGAATGATCTAACAAAAGAAAGAAAGAAAGAAAGAAAGAAGTATCAAACTAACTAATTAAAAAAAATAAAAACGATAAAAGAAAGACAGAAAAAAAGAAATAGAGAAATAAAGAAAGTTAGAAAGAAAGAAAAAAGAAAGAACGAACTAAAGAAAGAAAGAAAGAAAATAAGAAAACACAAAAAGAAAGAAAGAAAGAATGAACTAAAGAAATAACTAAAAGAAAGAAAGAAAGAAGAATGGAACTAAAGAAAGAAAGAAAAAAGGAAGGAAAGAGAAAGAAAACAGAAAATAAAAGACCCAAATAATAAAGAAAGAAATAACGATCGAAACAACGACGAACTACAGAAAGAAAGAAAATAAGGGAAACACAAAAAAAAAAGATAAGAAAAGAAAGAAAGAAAAAAGAAAGAAAGAAAGAAAGAACGAAATGAAGAAAGAAAGAAAGAAAGAAAGAAAGAAAAAAAAGGACCAAATAAAGAAAGAAAGAAATAACGATCGAACTAACGATCGAAATAAAGAAAGAAAGAAAGAAAGAAAGAAAGAAAGAAAAACATGAAGGAACTAAAGAAAGAAAGAAAGAAAAAAAGAAAGAAAGAAAGAAAGAAAGAAAAGAAAAGCACACAAGATAAAATAAAAGAAAGACAAAAATGACAAGAGAAAAGAAAGAAAGAAGGAAATAAATAAATCATTTTTTGATCATGATTTCATTTTTTTAGGTGATATATTAAACTATGCATTTTTCATTCCTGTACATCACCTGAATATTCTAATTGCTAGGGCGAGGCTGAAATCCAAGAAATGTTTATGTTACGTTAATTCTTAAAACGCAACCCAATTACCTGTTGATATATTCTTATCTTGCTTTTAATTGCTGTAATTTGCATTTGCTTCGTTCAATATGTTTTATTGTCAGCTTCATCTTTATTATTATTTAATCAAAATTATAAATGAGGCGAGTCCTAGGGATTTCAGAATTTAATATGTTCTCATTAAAATCAAATTTTCTCTCTTGCTAGAAAATATTGAAATTATATATGACGTCGATCATTAAATAAAATTCCTCATGCTAACTCATTATCGTAGAGAATTCTCTATAAAAAAGACCATTTCGATATTACGAATAATAATTCTAAAAAAAATTAAAAATACAATATAATGCAATCTAATATATTATAATATTAGAAATATCCATTTAATTTTAAATGATATCGACGTCCTATTGAAGGGTAGGGAAGATACATTTAGTTTTTGGGAAAAGAATTAGATTTGTTTCGTGCTTTAATCGTTCACAAGCTAGTCTCGCAGATACATTACTACTAGATATCAAGTTCGATCCTCGATGGAGCCCATTATTTGAGATCTTGTGCCACGTCTTACCTGTGACGAAGGGATTTTGAAAATACCCACCTGCTCTGGCATGACAGCACCAAACATGGAGGCTTCCGTTGTGCTAAAGGTTTGCAATTTAGTCTCGCAGATCAATATACTACTAAATTTCAAATTCGAAGCCCATTATTTGCGATCTTGTGCCACATTCTACCTGTGACGAATGGGTTTTTGAAAATACCTACCTGCTCTGCATAACAGTGTCAACCACGGAGGGTTTCATCGTGCTGTAATGGTTAGCAAGTTAGTCTCGCAGATCAATTACTACAAAATTTCAAATTCGATTCTCGATGGAGCCCATTATTTGCGATCTTGTGCCACATTCTACCTGTGACGAATGGGTTTTTGAAAATACCTACCTGCTCTGGCATAACAGTGTCAACCACGGAGGGTTTCATCGTGCTATAATGATTAGCAAGTTAGTCTCGCAGATCAATTACTACTAAATTTCAAGTTCGATTCTCGATGGAGCCCATTACTTGCGATCTTGTGCCACATTCTACCTGTGACGAAGGTATTTTTAAAAATACCTACCTGCTCTACCATAACAGCATCAATCATAGAGGTTTCATCGTGCTGTAATGGTTAGCCAGTTAGTCTCGCGGATCAATTACTACTAAATATCAAGTTCGATCCTCGATGACGCCCAAGACTTGAGATCTTGGGCCACATCTTACTCGTGACGAATGCTTTTGAAGATACCTACCTGCTCTGCCATAATAGCATTAATCACGATGGGTTTCATCGTGCTGTAGACCAGAGTGGTTAGCAGTCAAAGATGACCCCTCCGATCAATTAGTGGCGACCCGTGATGGTCAGGGATGGAACCCTGGTTGCTGATCACTCTAATATGGCTCGTGCTTCGGATAAAGGGAAAGTCAAAGCAACGGCCATAGTAGAATTTATTTGCCTCTCATCCTACTTATGAGGGCTGGACACAAGGTCATTTTATGTGGGCCAACCTATAAGCCGAGACTCATGGGTGGTAAGCACAAAAATTGTGTCGATCCCGTCGGCATTCCCCCTCAAGGGAGCACCTTAGCCGCTGGGCAATAAATCCAGCCCTGCGCTTTTAAATCAAGGAGGCAGGTATTGCCGGGGATAGCCCCCTGGGATCGACGCTATTTAAGTTAACCTCTGGCAGGTCCGGCGGGCGAAGCTCACTGGACCCGGCCGAAGCTGGCGGCTACAGAGGGCCATAGTAGAGTAATCAGTCACCAGGGTTCCATCCTTAAGCATTCTGGATCACCACCCATGGACAGCATTTGGGGTCTTTACCCCCTCTGCAAAGTTGCATTCAGTGTATTCTAAAGCTCTAGCCGACAGGGGAATCGCATCCAATGTACGTTGGTATTTACTTATTTTATCTTTTTGTTTCACATGCGCGTCTTCACGCATGCGTACTCAGAGAGCACACAATGGTATGCTTGTAACACTGTGGGAATGTCTGCCCGTGTTTGGCTGGAAGAGTTATCTTCCCTTGTGTTTCTCGTTTTCCCCACCAGGCGCTCTGACTATTTAAGCAGGAAAGCGCCAAGTTTGAATATTCTTTCTTCCCCGGGACTTGAAGAACACACATGGGTTAGACAGTTTTTCTACACCCTTCTTGTGTGGGGGTGAAAAAACCCACAGAGACAACGTAGTAAGTGGCTTTGACTTATGGACTCTCCATATCTTTATACTTCCATTTTGTATCTTGTCTCATATATGTGTTACTTATATATCCTCCATGTTATTTCTGATGTATCTTGTATGCATCTTCCCCACGTGCTGTCATGTATTAAAGTCAATTGCTATATTTAAAACTCTTAGTCGGAGTTTTCTGTTCAACTAACAATAATTAACGTTTCTATTACGTTTTCGAACCCAACAAAACAAACTCCCCACGCCCAGAAAGAATTCCATACAATTCACCTATAATGTGAAGTGGTTATACTAGTTCTAAGCGAAAAACAAGAAATCAGATAGACAAAAATAAATAGATAGATAAAAGCAAAGGCTAAAAGGCCGATCGATATATATATATATATATATATATATATATATATATATATATATATATATATATATACACACACAGACATATATATATATATATATATATATATATTTGTGTGTGTGTGTGTGTTTGTGTGTGTGCGTGTGGAGAAAGGTAAACAGACACAGGATTTTGTACAAAATGGATGTTTATTGTGGGTAGTGATGTCGACGTTAAAACGTCTTTGTCTGTTAGACCTTCTTCAGGACGTTCGATTGAGTTATTGCTTCATATAATTAATATATATATATATATATATATATATATATATATATATATATATATATATATACTTATCAGCAGTGTATACCGTGATCTCCCCCCAGCAGAGATTAAACCGAGGACCCAAGAACGCAGAGCAAGAGAATCTACCTCTAGGACCCGGGCCACTGCTAATATATATATATATATATATATATATATATATATTAATATATATATATATATACATGTGTATGTGTGTGTGTGTGTTTGTGTGTGTGTGTGTGTGAATGTGTGTGTGTGCTAATATACACTGCTAATGTATATATGTATATATGCAGTAGCCGTATCAGAGTGAAATTTGCAATAATAACAATGAACTCCACACACCCCAGGTACCCAGAACCGGAGTACAATTATCAGAGTCAATTTAGGGTTATTTCCTAGGTGAGTAACAGGATATTACAGGGTGCCCCAGAAAAAACAGAAACACATTTTTTTATTTTCTCATTAAACTAACCCTAAATCCCAAATTTAACCCTAACCCTTGTTGGACTTCAACTTAAAAAAAATAAACAGTTTTATTACAAAATTTATGGGTTCTGTTTTTCTGGGTCACCCTGTAATATCCTCTTACTCAACTAGGGGTGGGGGCTAGGGCTAGGGTTTAGGCTTAGGGTTTAGCGTTGGGGTTTAGGGTTAAAATAATTTGGGTTCTGTTTTTTCTGGGTCACCCTGTAATATCATGTTACTCAACTAGGGGGCAGGGTTAGGGTTATGATTAGGGTTGGGGTTTAGGGTTAGTTTAATGGGAAGATAAATAAATAATTTGGGTTCTGTTTTTTTCTGGGTCACTCTGTAATATCATGTTACTCAACTAGGAAATAACCATAATTTGGGTTCTGTTTTTTTCTGGGTCACCCTGTAATATCATGTTACTCAACTAGGAAATAACCCTATTTAGTGTCATACCTAGAATATTCCTTTTTTGTGTGAGATTTCTTTGCACTCTGCTGGTGATACAATCAGTGTACTCAACTCCACTGACAAGGCGTACTATTTAAGAAGGACTACTGAAAAGTTATCGGACAGAACAAGAAGGAATTACCAAGAGTTATGCCACAATCAAGGCCCTTCAATAATTTTAAACATATCTGTGTGACCCATGGATAGTACCCTGACATATACTACCATTCTGACCAAGAGTAAATCTAGTAGTGTACTCGACCTTTCAGATCTTCATAATTGTAATCATACCATCAAATGCTTTTAAAAATGATAAAATTGCCATTACTGTTTCTTGGAGAACAGATTCATCATTAGAAAAAATGTTAGAATAACAACGACAATGCGGGATGAGGGGGCCAGTGTCTTAGGACCTGGACCTTACACGCTAATATCGTTGATCCAGACGGTCATCCCCCCCCCAGCAACACCTGTCCCCTCGATTTTTAAAATGGCAGGGCTGGGTTTATTGCCCAGTGCCTCAGGCACCCCTCTTGAAGGGGAACGCATTTTTGTACCAGCCACACATGAGCTTCGGTTTGTGGTGGTCACACATAAATAGGGCTTTGTGTCTACCTCGTGCACGTTAGGTACGTGGTAAATCATCATGAAATAAATTTTAGCTGAATAATACAAACTACAGTTTTCTCGAAAGGAAGATCCACTCAACCCCTGGGTAGAAGTGGTCCTTATGAGTGGCCGATGAGAAGCCTTGCTACTTTTTTTCATTCGGGTTGGTTGAAATAGCAAGTCTACTCAACGAAACCAATGACTTTAGAAGAACTTCAAGGACGAATACGAGAATTTATTTCTGCCATTCCTTAAGAGTTCCCGGGAAGATGAGTTGATGCTATTTCCGAGTGACTTGAGAGGCTGGAGGCGAATGCTGGTGCCTATATAGAATTTACATAAAATTCCCTTTGATACGTTATCTCATATTCATGTTTTTGTAAAAATGATTCAGAAATAAATTATGAGACTTTTAAATCGGGAAGGGAGTTACGTTACAATCACGCTTTATAATTGTACATATTTTTACACTCTTGCCGCATTTGAAGACATTTCTCTCCGGGCAATATCGGATATCCCTTCAAAACGATGAATTATTACGTGTATAAATTGAGGATAATGAAGTATTTAGGAACATGAGGTAAATACTCTCGGGAAGAGAAGTATCGCACCTCTTTCCGGGAAATATTTAAAGTTCCCTAAATATACTCGCAAGCATGTGGAAAGGAGAGAAAAAATGCTGAGAGAAAATGTGTATAAATTTACCGAGTATAAAATGGTGCATATTTATGAATATTGCCGATATATTTTGGGGGGAAATCATTAAATTTCTCTTTATATGTTTAAAACCAATTATGGCAGTTGCAACACGTATCGGAATTTTCTTTAAAAAATTGTATTTCCCATTAACGGCAAATATATAGATTAAAATTTAAACACCCAAGTAAAAAGTCATTTGATCGATCGACGTTGTTCGATCGTGGAAAAACCTTACTCAATCGACCAATGATTTAATTCAAATAATAATAATAATAATAATAATAATAATAATAATAATAATGATTTAAAAAATGAAGATATAATAAAAATGGGATAAAAAAAAGAAACACCCCAAGGAATGATGTTAGATTATTTTCTTCATCGAAATGGTGGAAATCTTCTGTATGCCTATATGCTTTTTATCCGCACATTATATATACTAGCAAATATATGCACCCTCCGGGTGCAAGTATTTAAGTTTTGATATAATAAAATATCATATTAAATTAGAAAGGCTAATGAAACTGACTAAGAATGCAGATAAAAAGATCTGCAACAGAGGGGGTATAATCGAAAAATAGAACAACTTTGAAACTAACTATTCCATCATTTTCCATTACTCCCCTCTTTCATTGGTAAATTTTCCTAATTTAACTATTTATTTAAAATAGGAAGTAAAGGATAATATTACAGTTATTTCTTCTTGTAGATAAATTTCTTTTAAGATTTATCCACGAGATTTTTGTTTATATTTCTTAATATAAAACCAAACAATTAGAAATCAATAATACCAAGCACATATTTATTAAAATACAATTTTAAATATCAATATGCAAATTAGCCTTCTGGTTCAAACTGTAAACCGCTATTTTGTTTTATATATAAATACAATTGCATGTTATTAATACGTAGATATGGTCAACAGTATTAATAATGTAAAACAATTTTTATTAATAACTGAAGGTTTAGAAGAATGAAATCATGGAGAATTTGACGTAAATAATTAAGGGAATTGTGACTTGAGTAGTAATATAGTTTCGGTTACAGACAGAAAAACACACAATCTCCATTATAATAAGCTATATATATATATATATATATATAGTATGAACAAAAAGTAATAAGACAATCAGGAATATTTCTTATATGTTGTTTATTCTCAACTAGTTTCGACCTTAGGTCATCGTCAGGAGAAAATTTCTTATTTGAAGAAATTGTTTATTGATTTTTAGAAAGGGAGCATTATAGAAGAACTATAAAAGTTGAAGTGTTTTTGAGGGTTTGACATGCTATTAAAATCCGGGTAGACGAGTGTGTTAGTAGTAGCATGTCAACAAGCAATGACCACCACCCATCAAACAAGCCACTTTTGACCCAATTATAAATCTAGAAGTTACGCGCACAATACCGAGATACATACACACACTCACATTCACACACATATATGTAAACACACCCATACATTTATATGTATACACATATAGTCATACACACACTTCCCATGAACCCTCCCTCACTGATATAAGAGTATTAAAAAAATAACCCACCTTCACGGAACAAATGGACATGCTACTACTAACACACTATATAATATATATATATATATATATAGCAAACTTATTGGCAAATCCTCGCGGTAAGAAAAAACAGCAAATAGTTTGATTGTAAAAATATACTACCAAACATCGACCGGGGAGAAAATAACTTTTTGAAAAAAAGAAAAAAGACCAAGATAATCGTACCAACAAAAAATAATCTATTGATACAATATTTTGGCCAAAAGAAAAGACAATTTATATGCATATATATATATAAGATATATATATTCATACAAAACCGCCAGGAGACTAAAGCTAATAAGTAAAAAGTGCTCAATACCTAAGTAGAGCAAATAATAAAGATGAATATAATGAGTCAGACGAACCGACTAAAAGTTTCGCTTAATGCTCTTCAGGGCTAAGATCTGACTCTTTTTGATCCCTGAAGAGCATTAAGCGAAACTTTTAGTAGGTTCGTCTGATTCATTAGATTTATCTTTATATATATATATATATATATATATATATGGTATTTGTGGAAAAAGTGACTTAGTGGTTAGATGATTCAAGTTTCACAATGATAAGGCAGCGATATAACAAATATTAAGTGCTCAATACGTTACTAGAGAAAATTTATTATAAAGGTACACGGTAATAACATACTCGAGTTTCACCATAAAAATCTTCAGGGTTAAATCCACTGGATTAATCCAATATATTATTAATTGCAGTCGATTTCACGTGGTTTTTCGCGATAAACGTTTGATTATAGGACGGTGGTCGAAGAACGGTGGTTTTATATATATATATATATATATAATATATATATAATATATTATATATATATATATATATAGTGTTGTTATGGGATTAGATATTCTATAAAAAAAGGTTGCAAAAAGGATTTTTTTTTAAAATATTATTATCTTACATATGGGACACGTGTTCCAGATCTTCTGTTATCTTCTTCAGGCATTAATTAATCATATATATATATATATATAATATATATATATATATATATATATATATATGTGTGTGTGTGTGTGTGTGTCTGTGTGTGTCTGTGTGTGTGTCTGTGTGTGTGTGTTTTTGGAGCGATATTGAGAAAACTGAGAGAGAGTAAGTAATGGAATTTTGCTTCACGTTTTTGCATTACCACACACATATATATGTGCGTGTTTGTGTGTGGGTGTGTCTGTAAAAATCTTAGATCTGAGAAACTGTCGGTTACCAAATGCCTTGACTTCATAAATTCGCTACACTAACTTGCTTTACCAATTATATTGAGTTCCCTTTATTTATGGACATATAAAACTATATTACCATTATCATTGAGTGAAAATACAAAGTTTCGGCAAGATATAGCCTCCGATCTTCCTCGGGTCTTACACGTGTATCTGAGCATAGCAGTGACCAACTTGGGAAATCCTTTTGAATAGTTTGACTGTTGATCAAACAAGGCGTCGAAGATTTTTTTGAAGATCTTATCCAAAATATGATTAGAAAATTTATTAAAAAGTTCTTCGATGGCAACAGTCAATTTTTTCAAAATGAGGTCGGAGGATACAGCAACCGAAACGTTGTTGATGTCCAAAAAATCAAAATCATACACATCAAGAGTCATCTAAAAAAATTCAGAAAAATAAATAGGAATACTTGATATCATATAACTATTTGATTTGATTTACATGTTGTAAGTTCAATCCCGGGTCCCGGTTTCAGTAGCTGTGTCGAGATTTGTGTTAACTGATCAGTATTCAACTGTTGCAAGTTGGATCAGCTTCTCAGAATCCAGACTTGGTTAGTGGTTTAAATAGCAGCATGGGCTATTCTACTTTGTGGAATGGGAAAGTCTATTTCCAGCATTTTGATTGGCTGGTGGTTTTAGTGTGTATATTTGTATCCATATATACTGGACACTTGACCAAGTCCTCTCAGTTGCTACAGAGTGTATTCGGTTATTCGCTGCCGTTTTTGTCTGGTAACTGGACGCTAGTCACAGCTTTCCTGTGAAGGTGAGTATGATGTTCACTCTACAGGCTGTAAAAAAAGGCAAAAATTGGCCTAAGCGAGATATCCCGAAGCCATGGACGATGGAATGAGAACAGACTACACTCAGAATTCAAAGAAAGGTTTTATCATCATCATTATTATCATCATGTCACGTAGGTAGCACGGATATCCATGACAATCTCTCGCAAACCTTCCCTATCATTCATTGCACCTGGGAGGTCTTCTGCGCAGCAGAAAGCGTCCTTACATAATTGGTCAATGTAGGTCCTTGTTTGGCGGCCCACACGAGCATGCCCATGTGTTGGCTTCCAAAGGAAAACGTCGCATATGCGCTCGTCTTTGCTTCTCCAGCAGTGTCCTGCATGTCTAGTCCGTCTTACTCGGATGGTTTGTGAGATGTAGGTAGGTGGCCATACAGCTGCTTCCTTGTGGGGCGCTGTTTCCACGACTTGTTCAAGACTGCATGCAGCATTCTTGTGCAGTTCCCATCTAGCTTCTTCTCAAGGCGCTTCGTTAGGGTCCAAGTAGTGCAGCCATACAGCAGTACTGTCATAACCACATCCTGGAAGAATTGGACTTACGGAATTCTCGGAAGATTTCATAGTTTGATAAAAAATATAGTTGAAGAAGGTTGGAGAGTTCAATGACCGACATGTTGTGAGTTTACAAACCAACATAAGTATAGTGATCGATAGTGTCTAGAGAATAATAATAACAAGAACGTCGTATCTCAGGAATATAGACATACTGTAATTTGAGCAGTTCGCTAAATTAGCGTAAATATCTCTGTTCATATCGTATTTCATATCACCATAGTCACGCCGGAGTATACAGATGCCGAAACGTATGAGGGATGATAAATAAAAACACTGGGGACCCATGGATACGATTTTATTGCGTCCTTTTAGAGTTTTCTATGTCGGGGACGCAGGAATCGTACCTATCAGCATCTCGGTAGAATGAAAACAGTCTACACTCTTGATTCAAAGAAAGGTTAAATGTTCGGAATTATCGAAATATATCCTAGTATGACAAAATACACTCGAAGAAGGCCGGAGAGTTCAGCGACCGATGCTTTGTGAGTTTACCGACCAAAATGACTCCAGCAATGCGCAATCTCTTGAGAATTATAATAATAATGCCGTTTTTCAGAAAATATAGACATACTGTAATTTGAACATTCTCGCCAACTTAGCGTAAAATATCTCCGTTCAAAATCCTATGTCATAACAACAGAAGAAATAACTGCTAGTAACTATAAAGAGACAACAAAAGCGACTATGAGCAAGAGACGATATTTTTGTTTTTAGTCAACAGCGTAGTATTAATAGAAAGACAGGAGACATAATTCCCTTTACTATTCTATCCAAAGACAGGCATGGTCATTCCTCTTTGAAAATGTCTCCTAATTGTGCCTCATTAATAATGACCACCTACCGTCCTGAATTCCAGTTTCTTTTTGCGTTAATAAAAACAGAACGGCTTGTGTACAGAACTGAAGACGTCGTTACTCTCCTTTACGCAGCGTGATAGTCTGAATTGTAATCAGCTGACACTTAGGTAAGCTCTGTGGTCTTCTTTTTTAGAACTATTGTGCAAGAACTACTGATAGTGACAATGGATTTTCAAATATACGTTTTTCTTCTTTATTTTCTCTCATCTTTTTTCTTTCATCTTTTTTCTTATTTTTCAAATTTATTTCTGTCATCGGAGACTGAAATCTCAGACGTCGAAACTTTTTGTACAGTGAATCTTATTACTTGAAATAATTGATTATACAGAGACTATTAGAATGCGTCGAGTCTTCTAATACGCTGATGCAGAAGGATGAGACCCCCCCCCTCACGCCCACACGCAACAATTATTAGATAGGCTTGCTGGTTGCTTTATGTTTTACAGTACATCAACCCCTTTAGGGTCTTTTAATACTGAATAGGCCGGGTTAGTTCAGTCGGTAGAGCGTTCAGCTAGAAAACCACAAGGTTCCTAGTTCGATACCCGCCCTCGCCAACTCAGCGTATGAGTAGCACAGGGATCTGTGTGGTAAAGCTGATGTAGTGTGGCGCTCCACCTCAGACGCTAAAAACAATTTCCTTGCTCTAGCGCTAGTGAAAAAGGATAGACTCCCTCGCTGCATGGCTATTAGACTATTAGAATGCAGCGAGTCTTCTAATACGCTGATGCAGAAGGATGAGACCACCCCTCCCACGCCCACACGCAAAAATTAGATAGGCTTGCTGGCTGCTTTAGGTTTTACAGTACATCAACCCTTTTAAGGTCTTTTATTTCTGAATCAGATCTCACTGACAAGCTAAAGTGACAATTCTTCCAGACTGGGGTTATATCAATGCTGCTGTATAGCTGCACCACTTGGACCCTAACGAAGCGCCTCTAGAATAAGCTAGGTGGGAACTGCACAAGAATTCTGCGTGCAGTCTTGAACAAGTCGTGGAAACAGCGCCCCACAAAGAAGCAGCTGTATGGCCACTTGCCCTTCATCTCACAAACCAGCCGAGTAAACGGACTGGGCATGTAGGCACTGCTGGAGAAGCAAGGACCGAGCTCATATGCGACATTCTCCTGTGGAAGCCAACTCAGGGCATGCTAGAGTGTACCGGCCAACAAGGACCTACATTGATCAACTATGCGATGATGCTGGTTGCTGTGCAGAGGAGCTTCCAAAGGCAAAGAATGATAGTGAAGGTTGGCGAGGGATTGTCATGGATATCCGTGCTACTTGGGCAACATGATGATGATGATGATGATTACTGAATCAAGTTATTTTGATATTCGGTTTCTAAAAATACCTACTGTTGTCAAAATGGTCACCCATTTTAGTATTGAACAAACTTATGGCTACTTACCTTCGGATCTTGCGGAAACCCGGTCATTAGAATGCGGTGAGGCTTGGAATACCCTTGATGCATATGGATAGGACCACCCACTCACACACACATGCGCAAAATGGGTGCTCAGGGTGGATTTTACTGTGTGTCAACCCTTTTTTTGTTATTTTATGCCGAATAAAATTTGTTTTATTCATTCTTGATGGGTATTTTTAACTCAATTTTTAAAAAGACATTTAGACGCATTTTCATCTACTTAACGAATAGATTGAACCCTAACAGGTACTTCCACTCCGGGTCACGGTAGAACAGGACGTAATGGTGATGAAGGGGTACTCCATACTCCCCAGAACTCCAGAATTCGAACTTCACCATCTGATTGAGTTAACCGTCACACCCAGCATATTAAGGCCCTCAGTCACCGGCTTTTAGCACATATATCATAAAAAGAGTTGGGACTTGCCGTAAGAACAATAGGGCTGGGACAATCATTAAAATGCTAGGGCTTGACATGACCAGCCGGCTTATCGGAGGAGGTTTTTCGGCCGACCGTCAAGCCTAAATAAGGGCCAAAGTGGCGTGTTAGATGTCATGGACTGCTCAGCCACCAGGGTTCTACACCTTAAGCATCGCGGACCGCTACCTAAGGTGGTCCCACTGGCGGAGTCTTACCCTATGCAGGGGCACAGTCATGGTATAAACAGCCTCAGCCGACAGTACCACTAGAGTACCCGAGGCTTTTGGCAAACTCAGTGTTGTTATTTTGTTTAGAGGAGGTTAAACAAATAGTTTCAGCTGTTTGTTAACGGGGTGTTAATTATTATCACCAAGATGGCCACTGGACGACCTGTTAACTTCAGTTTGTGAAACTAAATTTCTTCTTTTGCCTATGTTTCTGATTATTTGTTGAAAAGTAAAATGATAATGATAATAGCTAAGTGACAATGTATTGATAATGATACTAAACACGCAATCTTAATAATGAGGGGACGAACAAAGTAAAATCGGAATCAAAGTTGAGAAAAACTGTGATTTATAGGTACCAAATAAATTGACAATATCAAGAAATCATTGTTAAGTAGACAATAAGACATACCTATAAATGATAGACAATAAGAAGAAATACATATAAAAGATAGACAATAATAAGGCATACTTATAAAAGATGGACAATAATTTAAAAAAATAGCTATAAAAGATAGACAATTAGAAAAAATATCTATAAAAGATAGACAATAAAAAGAAATAGATATAATAGATAGACAATAATAAGGCATACTTATTAAAGATGGACAATAATTAAAATAAGTAGCTATAAAAGATAGACAATAATAAGAAATAACTATAATAGATAGACATTAATAAGAAATACATTTAAAAGATAAACAATAAATGGCATACTTATAAAATATAGACAATAATAAAGAATACCTATAACCTAGAGATTAATATGAAATACCTATAAAAGATAGACAATAAAAATAAATACACATAATAGATAGACAATAAGACATAGATATAAAAGATAGACAATGAGTAGAAATACCTATAAAAGATAGACATTAATAAGAAATACATATAAAAGATAGACAAAAATAAAAAAATAGGTATAAAAGGTCGACAATTAGAAGAACTACCTATAAAAGATAGACAATAATGAAGAATACCTATAACATAGACATTAATATGAATGCCTATAAAAGATAGATAATAAAAAGAAATACATAAAATAGATAGACAATAATATGATATATCTATAAAAGATAGACATTAATAAGAAATACATATAGAAGATAGACAATGATAAGAAATACATCTAATAGATAGACAATAATAAGAAATACTTATAAAAGAAAGAACATAATAAGAAAATACCTTTAAAAGATAGGCAATAATAAAGATACCTAAACATAGACATTAATATGAAATGCCTATAAAAGATAGACAATAAAAAAAAACATAAATAGATAACAATAATAAGAAATACTATAAAGAAGAACATAATAAGAAATACCTTTAAAAGATAGGCAATAATAAAGAATACCTATAACATAGACATTAATATGAAAGCCTAAAAAAAGATAGACAATAAAAAGAAATACAATATAATAGTATAGACAATAATAAGAAATACTTATAAAAGAAAGAACATAATAAAATACCTTTAAAAGATAGGCAATAATAAAGAATACCTATAACATAGACATTAATATGAAATGCCTATAAAAGATAGACAATAAAAAGAAATACATATAATAGATAGACAATAATAAGATATACCCATAAAAGATAGTCATGAAAACGAAATACTTATAAAAGATAGACAATACTAATAAATACCTATAAAAGATAGTCATTAATACCTATTAAAGATGAACAATGATAAGAAATGTCTATAAAAGATTTAAAAAAATAATAAGACATACCTACACTGCGTTTCAAATTATTAAAGAAGTGACACTTTTCCCTCCCATCCACTAACTACTGACTGGAATTTAACGAAATTATCAGAGAATAATGACAACCTGTATATACACCTACTCCGTAAAGTTGTAAGGTTGTAAAAAAAGGAAAAGAAGTTACGGTCATTTACCTAATTTACTTGAATTATTCATATGTCAAATTATTAGCGAGGTGTAATAAAAACCCCGGTAAAAAAGAAAATGATACTTTTATTGTTTCCTTTATAGATTTTATGGATACATAGAGTAACTAAGATAAAATTAAATTGGAATAAAAAAAAGTAAAAAGAATTCAAACATGATAGCGAAGTTAGTTAATATGAGATATGTGATCCTTTTTTAAAAATGACTTGCAAAAGACACAGGTCCATCGAACATGTCCATTTTTGGATCTCCTCTGATGTAATTTCACGTGATACATTGATATTTTCTGCCACAAGTCATCTTTGCCTCTAAATTGGCGTCCATTCTCATAAACATGTCGCCGCTTCAGAATGCTCCACAAGTTTTTAATTGGGTTTAAGTCTGGAGAATAGGCCAGCCAGTTCATTTTCCAATGTCCACAGAAGCCTAATTTTTACAGGTACCCCTTAGTTTTATGCGCTAAATGCGAAGGAGCATTATCTTATATAAATATGATGGTTCTCCTGAAGGTGATTTTATGCCGTTTTAGCCAAGATTCCAGGTACTCTTTGAGGAAGGTTATATAAGCGTATGTGGTAATTTTCGTACCGTCAGGCTCTCTCCACGTGCCAACCATGATACATCTAATAATACCAGCCCAACTCATAATACCTCCTCCTCCTTGTTGGCGTCTAAACCGGTGATGAGGATCTCGTCCATTTACGACCCAACCTTTGCTCCAGCCATCAGGGTCATCGAGTGCTGCACGAGTTTCATCTGTGAACAGTACTTTTGAGAAATCGACCTTTATGTTCTCCTTTGCCCATTTCAAACGTATTTGTATGTGTATTTTTGAAAATCGAGGCTTTGTCACTGATCTCACTGATGCACCCGACCTTTTTCAGAAGACGACAGCGAGTACTTCTGGGCACTGTTGCTTCCCCATGATTCTGAAAAGTGCTCCACTCGTCAGGCCTGGGTTATTTACAGCTTCACGTTCCATTCGGGACAAACAACGTCGGGAAACAACCCTCGAGTGCCCTTTATTGGTCCCCTTATGTACCTTCGTAGGAGCTGCAACAAATCTTTTCCCAGTTTGGTGATATCTTTCAATTGTTTTGGATATTTCTAATTTGGACTTGCCTTTGGAAAGTTCAGATGTTATGATATCTTTCTCAGAAGAGGTCAAGTCACATTTGCTCCCCATAATTGCATGAGTATAATGACACTTGTTTAATATCTGGGACACTTCTATATCGTGTTAATATAGCAAATGGCCACTGTTTGTTTACTGTTGCAGAGAACAATACAGTTTTTATACAACCTGTGCATATACCTATTTCCATTATACTGTGAAGGTTTCGTTAAATTACAATCGGTATTTTTTGTACAAGATGAAAAATGTCACCTCGTTAATAATTTGAAACGCAGTGTATAAAAGATAGATATTAATAAAAAATACCTTTAAAATATAGACAATAATAAGAAATAATTATTAAAGCTAGAAAATTATAAGAACTTAGCACGACCTGTGGATAAAACACAATATCATAATTTGTCTATTATATTGTTTGATATTTTTACTTTAGAACTATTGCAATTGGTTCAATATGTAAAACAAATTAATAATCTTCATTTAACTCTTTCTCACTCATTTTTCTTTCTTTCCTTCAATTTATATTTTCATTATGTACGATTGAAACAGTATATTAACCTCCGCACTCTCACTCCCTCTCTGTATTCTTCCCCTACTCTCTTTCTTTCTTTCTTTCTTTCTTATTATATTTTCTGTGTTGCAGGTCCATTTTCTTCCCTTTCTTTCTTTATAATAAAGAAAAGAATGGTCAATTATCTAGCTGGGAAGCCAACACTTATATGAAATAAGAATATGGAGGCGCATGGTCTAATGGTTAGAGTCGTATGAATTGGATTCATCAACCCGGGTTCAATTCCTGGATGAAGCTGTGGGAATTTCACATGGCGCTAATACCCTTCCAGCTATGGGCAAATAGCAAAGCAGACTGGGTTCTTTAACCATGGCTAGGTAACCAGTCTAGGAGAAAGAAAACTCTGAATTCAAACCTGTTGAACTCCGCTTGAGAAATTGACCTTGTATCGCATCCTGCTCGTGCGGAGGAGGCTGGTAAATATATATATGAAAAAAAAAAGAATTTATTTCGGTAGATTTGGACGGTCTCATTTTTAACTATAGGGTGTTGCAAGATGATAACTGTCGGAAGATTAAAGAACAGGCATATCATATTGTTCTATTCTATGTATTGAACTTTCTATGTTAGTCTGCTTATATCTACATACGATTGTTTCTGAAAAGTAAGTTCCATATAGGCATTACCTATTAGGAAATAAGACATTTTAAAGCTGTAGACACGAAACAACAGGGGGTATGCAATAAATTCTTGTAACAGGCCGGACTTATATTCAGGTGTAAATATATTGCAATTTCTCTATAAGATATTCGCATATTGATGGCATCTTCTAATTTGTTTCCAATAAAGTATTCAATGTGTTGCATACCTCTTCATTATTTCCTCTACCTCATATTCTTACATGGGTATTTCTCTTTCTGCTAAGTCTTCTAGCTAACCGGGTTGTCGCTGACCCGGTTGGGGACACATCTCCTTCATCTTCAGGTCAACATCATTTTTATTTAAGTTTTTATTAATGAATACAGAGACTCGATAAATGATCATTTAAACCTACTCGCTCCCACTATCACCTTCCCAATTACGAAGCTTCTCCGGATCGAGAGGTGTTAAATTGTGACACTAGCGTATTAGTATGTAGAAAATAATAATAATAATAATAATAATAATAATAATAATAATAATAATAATAATAATAATAAGCTGTTAATAATAATAATAATAATAATAATAATAATAATAATAATAATAATAATAATAATAAGAAGAAGAAGAAGAAGAAGAAGAAGAAGAAGAAGAAGAAGAAGAAGAAGAAGAAGAAGAAGAATCTGTTCTTGAGAACGAACACATACAATTCTCTGGGACTTTGAAATAAAAACAGATCACTTTATCCCAGCAAGAAGACCAAACCTAGTGTTGATAAACAAAAAAGAAAGAACTTGTCAACTGGTGGATTTTGCAGTTCCAGCAGATCACAGGGTGAAGCTGAAGGAAAATAAAACGATGGATAAATACCTGGACCATGCCAGAGACTTCAAAAAGCTGTGGAATATGAGAGTGAAAGTAATACAAATTCTAGTTGGTGCACTTGGAATAATCACAATAAACTTGGAAAAAGACTGGAGGAACTGGAAATCAGAGGAAGAATTAAGAATATCCACACTACTACACTGCTGCAATCTGCCAGAATACTCAGAAGAGTCCTGGAGACCTGGGAAGAAATGCTGCCACTCAGACTCCAGTGAAATACCATCAGCTAACGCTGATATGAAAAACTCAAAAGGACTGGAAATAATTGAGACCATTCAGACAAAAGCATTTTCAAAATCGGCTAGAATACTCAGAAGAGTACTGGAGACCTGAGGAGACTTACTGTCATTCAGACTCCAGGGAAAGACCTTCAACTACCGCTGGTGTGAGAAACTCACATGGAGGGAAATACTATTGTGCAATATCGTGGTTTATATTTTTCATCATAATCCTGTCCCGCTAGTAGTATTGATATACATGACAATCTCTCGCCAACCGTCCCTACCATTCATTGCTCTCGAAAAATCCTCCTCGCAGCATCAAGTATCCGCACAGAGCTGGTAAATGTAGGTCTTTGCTGGACGGCTCACACTTTTGTGTCCATGTGATGGTTTCTATTGGAGAACGTCACTTATGAGTTCGTTCTTGCTTCTCCAGCATGTCTTGTATGACTCACTCGAAGGGTTTGTATGATAAGAGGCAAGTACCCGTACAGCTGCTTTCTTGTATAGTGTTGTGTCCAGGGTTTGTTTAATATAAGGCACAACATTCTTTTGCAGTTCCCATCTAGATAGACAAGAACATACTAAGATAGATAGATAGATAGATAGATATGAACATACTAAGATAGATAGATAGATATGAACAGAATGAGATAGATATTGTTAGTGAGTCTGATTTTAATTGGGCGCCCCATAATTCTAGCCTTTAGCCAGACTATACTGAACTTAATAAATATCTACTTTATGAAAACAGGTAGCTAGATTCATCAACAACCATTATTCCTCTTATGCCATAAAATACCAAATACGCTTCACACATGTGAATGAATAAGATGGATAATAAGATTATTAAGAAAGAATAGTGACGTCATACGCACTTACCATATAAGGAAGTCCACCTGAATAACCTCTACACCTTCCACTTCCCACCAAAAAATTGACATAGTTTACGTTGCTCTAATTCCTTACAGAAAAGTCTGTGTAATAATTTTACTAGAGGTCGAATATATTTCCTATACACCCATCAGCAGATGTGATTTTATAAATTTAAAACTTATGTTTTTTTTTTCTTTTCTAAAGTGATTATAGGTGATTAAACCCAATTGTATCTAGGAGTTTCGTTAGGGACCAAATGGTGCAGTCATATAGTAGCACTGATAGGGCACCTCACGTGGTGTAATGGTTAGCAAGTTAGATTCGCAAACCATTGTAAGTGAGTTCAATTCTCATTGAGCGCCCAATACTTCTGACCTTGTGTTGGATATTGTACAAACGGAAATAGGAATTTCCGGTTGAATTAAACAGAGGGGGGACGACAAAGATAACAAAGGACCTTTTCCTGGTGGTAGCGAACAAAGAAAACGCGTAGGCGTTTGAGAGATACAAAAGACAGTCAACGGTCAGTGGGGACAGTCAGTCGGTTGAGTGAGTTCATTCGGACAGCAGGCGAGAGAGAGATTGACACGCTCTCTCTTCCCCTGTGAGGCGTACCCGTTACTTAGCCACCATTCAACAAGGCCCCACGTGTGGCAGATAGCAGTTGTTGTAGTCTCGTCTTGACTTCCTCATTTAGTAGGCTGCAACCATAGTAGTAAAGATTGTCAACGCTCGTCCTCACCACCCACCACCAGGAGGGAAAGAAATAAACGTGTCTACTTGTGATCTTTATACTCCACTACTAACACATACGACTCGGCAACAGGAAAAGGAAGATGCCAGTATATAACATGTACGATTTAGCGCCGAACAAAGAAGGGCTATGCAACACTTGTGCCGCATCTAAGCAAAGCTTAGTAAATAAGAACGGGCACCACACGTGGTGTAATGTTTAGCAAGATAGATCTGCAGACCATTGGAAGTGAGTTCAATTCTCATTGGGTGCCCCATACGTCTAGCCTTGTGCCACATCTAAGCTAAGCTTAGTAAATAACTATAGTAGCATATATATAACAACGTGTTGGAAGAATTGTCCCTTTAACTTCTCAGTGAGATTGGATTCCTATATGACTATGTATTTTTACCGAGTGTTCTGTAATGGTTGGAATTCTAGTCTTACAGATCCATTTTTACTGATTAGCGAGTTCAATCCTCGTTGGATGCCCATAAAAAAATTGCAACGTTAAAAAGAACTTGTGTTAATCCGGCCACATAGCATGCCAGGAAAATGTATTCTTTTTTTTTTTTTTTTACAGATGAGGCATATAGATACACTGAGAGGTTTTACAAAAGCAACAACAAACCCCCCCAAAAAAAAACTCGAGAATTAAAAAAAAAAAAACATTAAAATCATTTTGTAAAATTTCTAAGAAAGGGAATGTTTGACCTAATTTAAATTTATTAAAAGCCAAGATGTCGAAGCTACAGGCTGGCTAATTTTGAAACTTGACATACAAATACGTTTTACAATCCATCACTCTCTCTCTCTCTCTCTCTCTCTCTCTCTCTCTCTCTCCTCTCTCTCTCTCTCTCCCTCTCTCTACACTCACTAAGAAACTAACATATATTGTGAGGAAGTAATTCAAGATATGCATAGAGAGGAGTCTATGGTAGGTCATGCCTTATCTATATATATAATAGGAAGTTTGGTATGTACGTGTCGACGTATAACTCCAAAACAGGAGGTCAATCAGATTTGAAATCTTGCATACACCTTAATATCCTTCTAACTAAGAAACCCGCCAAATTTGGTTATTGATTTTTGCTGATTAAGGGATATAATTAATTAATTAGACCAAGATCAAACGATTTGTCGAACTGTCCGTATACTGCTGCTGCTGCTGCTAATAAAATATTGTTCGCTGCCCGCTTTCTATTATAGCTATACCAGCAGTTTAGTTTAATTTTAGTGAACAAAATCGCAGTCTAACCCATTCAGCTCTCGCCTATTTATGGTCCATTCTTTATATATAATCCGGTTATGGACCGGGTACTTTTGCTAGTATATATATTATATATATATATATATATATATATAATATATATATATATGTGTGTGTGTGTGTGTGTGTGTGTGTGTATATATATATATATATTATATATATATATTATATATATATATTTCAACCAAACCCTGTCCCTGATAGATATCTTTTTTAAAGCAAATACAACGGGATGGGGAGACACATCGGCTCGCCGGCGAGACTATGTGAGTAATGGACGATACAATCACCTACCTGAAATAAAAATAAATACAATAAAACAAACAAAAAAATAAACATTACATCAAAGCTTCTTTTTATAGAACAATGATAGTTACTGTTGTTGTTGTTCTGTTGTTACTGTCGCTGTTTTTGTTGACGTTGTTGTTTGTTTGTTTACTGCTCCAAATCTGAAAACCCTCACTCGTCCATAATTGCCCCCTTCGCAACGTTACACTTTGATCTCGACTGACAACCGCTAAACGGTATTTGGTTCTGTTTTACGCCCCATTATATCTAAAGGAATAAATAAATATTTTGCACAGTTATTGGCCGTAAGGAAGTATGTTTGTGCTCGCGAGGCAGGAGGAAAAAAACTGCATAAAAGTGAGATTAGGTTCTTTTCAATATGTATGAGTTATAAATTGGTTTTCTAAAAAAAAAAAAAATAAATAAATAAAAGAAAGAAAAGAAGAAAAGCAACAATAAACAAAAAACAAAAAAAAGAAACGTCAATAATGCTAATAATCTTTTCCTTTGCTTTAAAAAGAATTGGAAATATATTTTGAGAAGGCAGAGAATAATTAAAAACAATGCTATCTCCGAAAAACAGGTCCACATGCACAATCATTGTTTCTCTCCGCACCGCCCATGTTATCTCTCTCTTCCCCGTGCTCTCCCTCTACCCCCCTCTCTCTCTCTCTCTCCTCTCTCTCTCCTCTCTCTCTCTCTCTCTCTCTCTCTCTCTCAGTCTCTGCCTCTTTCTCTCTCTCTCTTTCAACCTTAAATATTCCAGGCAGTTCCGTAATTAGACGGACTTTTAGTTGAAACGCACTCCCAGTTCGTTTTTTCAAAAAAATCGCATGCAGTGGTACATTGAGTTACGAGTGTCTGTTATATCTCTTTCTTCTCCATGCTCTCTCTCTCTCCTCCTCTCTCTCTCTCTCCTCTCTCTCTCCTCTCTCTCTCTCTTTCAACCCTAAAATATTCCAGGCAGTTCCGTAATTAGACTGACTTTTAGAAGAAACGCGCTCTCAATTCGTTTTTCAAAAAAATCACATGCAGTGGTACATTGAGTTTGCTTGATTTTACGGCATGTTAACCCTTGCTGGGTTATTTTATGCCGAAGACATATTGATTCCTTCATTCTTCATACAGAGGTACCTTGACTTACGAGTGCCTTAACTAATAAATTAAAAACAATGCTATCTCCGAAAACATGTCCACATGCACAATCATTGTTTCTCTTCCCCCGCCATATCCTATCTCTCTCTTTCCCATGCTCTCTCTCTCTCTCTCTCTCTCTCTCTCTTTCAACCCTAAAATATTCCAGGCAGTTCCGTAATTAGACTGACTTTTAGTTAAAACACGCTCTCAGTTCGTTTTTAAAAAAAATCACATGCAGTGGTACATTGAGTTACGAGTGTCTTAACTAACGAGTTTTCCGATTTACGAGCTGTCACGCTTAATTTATGACTAATTTCTTTTGTACATTTATTCTATGGCTGGTTTGTTGAATTTTACGGCATGTCAACCCTTGCTGGGTTATTTTATCCCGAAGACATATTGATTCCTTCATTCTTCATACAGTGGTACCTTGACTTACGAGTGCCCTAACTAATGAGTTTTCCCAGTTACCAGCTGTATGGGTTGATGTTTTTTTTTGTGTCTCTTTTCATTATGACAAATTTATTTTGTGCATGTATTCTGTGGTTGGTTAGCTGGTTGGTTGCACTTACGGCATGTCAACACTTGCTGGGGTATTTTATGCCGAATACTTTTTGTTTTATTCATTCTTCATGCAGTGATACCTTGTCTTACGATTTTGCCGAGTTACGAGCTGTGATAGTTGTTTTTTTGGGCCATATGACCTTTAGGCACCCCTTTTGCGATTTCGATTCGTGGGGACATTTTTTTCCATTTACACCGTCAAAATCCGCTTGGTTGGTTGGTTCGTTGGATTTTACGGCATGTCAATCCTTGCTGGGTTATGTGAAAGCATTTTGTTTCAATCATTCGTCATATCATGGTACCTTGAATTACGAGTGCCCTTACATATGATTTTTCCGAGTTACGAGCTGACACAATTGATTTTTTGCTTAGAGATAGATAGAGAGATAGAGATAGAGAGAGACAGAGAGAGAGACATAGAGACAGAGAGTGAAAGAAAGAAAAGTGAGATAGTAAGACATAAAAGGAGAATGAGAGAGCGAAACAGGAAGACATAGAGAAAGCATGAGAGTAAGATAGGAAGATATATAGAGAACATGAGAGTGAGACAGGAAGACATAGAAAGAGAATGAGAGTGAGACAGGAAGACATAGAAAGAGAATGAGAGTGAGACAGGAAGACATAGAAAGAGAATGAGAGTGAGACAGGAAGACATAGAAAGAGAATGAGAGTGAGACAGGAAGACATAGAGAAAGAATGAGAAAGAAACAGTAAGACATAGAGAGAGCATGATGGTGAGACAGGAAGACATAGAAAGAGTATGAGAGAGAAAAAGTAAGACATAGAGAGAGAATGAGAGAGAGACAGGAAGACATAGAGAGAGTATAAGTGAGAAACTGGAAGACATAGAGAGAGTATGAGAGAAAAAAGAGAAAAGACATAGAGAGAGCATGAGAGACAGGAAGACATAGAGAGAGAATGAGAGAGAAACAGGAAGACATAGAGAGAGCATGAGAGAGAGAGAGAGAGAGACAGTAAGACATAGAGAGAGATGAGAGTGAGACAGGAAGACATAGAGAGAGCATGAGGAGAGAAACAGTAAGACATAGAGATAGAATGAGAGAGAAACAGGAAGACATAGAGAGAGAATGAGAGTGAGACAGGAAAACATAGAAAGAGAATGAGAGTGAGTCAGGAAGACATAGAGAGAGAATGAGAGATAAACAGTAAGACATAGACAGAGTATGAGAGGGAAAAAGGAAGACATAGAGAGAGATGAGAGAGAAAACAGAGAAGACATAGAGAGAGAATGAGAGAGAAACAGGAAGACATAGAGAGAGAATGAGAGTGAGACAGGAAAACATAGAAAGAGAATGAGAGTGAGTCAGGAAGACATAGAGAGAGAATGAGAGATAAACAGTAAGACATAGACAGAGTATGAGAGAGAAACTGGATGACATAGAGAGAGAATGAGAGAAAGAGAAAAGACATGGAGAGAGCATGAGAGACAGGAAGATATATAGAGAGAATGAGAGAGAAACAGCAAGAAATAGAGAGAGTAGGCGAGTGAGAGAGGAAGACATAGAAAGAGAATGAGAGCGAGACAGGAAGACATCGAGAGAGCATGAGAGAGAAACAGTAAGACATAGAGAGAGTAGGCGAGTGAGACAGGAAGACATAGAGAGAGTATGAGAGAAAGAGAAAAGACATGGAGAGAGCATGAGAGACAGGAAGATATAGAGAGAGAATGAGAGAGAAACAGCAAGAAATAGAGAGAGTAGGCGAGTGAGACAGGAAGACATAAAAAGAGAATGAGAGTGAGACAGGAAGACTTAGAGAGAGTATGAGAGAGAAACAGGAAGACATAGAGAGAGAATGAGAGAAAAAAGAGAAAAGACATAGAGAGAGCATGAGAGACAGGAAGATATAGAGAGAGAATGAGAGAGAAACAGCAAGAAATAGAGAGAGTAGGCGAGTGAGAGAGGAAGACATAGAAAGAGAATGAGAGTGAGGCAGGAAGACATCGAGAAAGAATGAGAGAGAAACAGTAAGACATAGAGAGAATGAGAGTGAGACAGTAAGACATAGAGAGAGTATGAGAGAGATAGGAAGACATAGAGAGAGCATGAGAGAGAGACAGGAAAACATAGAGAAAGAATGAGAGAGAAACAGGAAGACATAGAGAGAATGAGAGTGAGACAATAAACATAGAGAGAGTATGAGAGAGATAGGAAGACATAGAGAGAGTATGAGAGAGAAACAGTAAGACATAGAGAGAGAATGAGAGTGAGGCAGGAAGACATCGAGAGTATGTAATTTCCCTATGTTTTGAGTATGGATTTAATCGTTTAAAATTATTATTTATCTCACATTCCTATGTTCGTGGCAGGTTCACACATTTTTCGTTTCTTGGGAAAATAAAAAAGAAAAAAATAATACCGGTATCGTCAGACAGTATATTTTGTGAAAAAATATTTGTAAAAAGAAAATAAGGAAAATGTTGTTTTTTTCGCCAAGACGTCTGTCTGATGATTGTGTGTGTCTATGTGTGTATGTGCTGAAAAACAGATAAACACCTCCTCTCCCACCGAAAACAAAAAAAAACTATGAATGTGCCAGTAACAACAAAATAAAGACATAAAAGGTAAATAATTATTTTTGTTTTTATACTATTCAACATGTCGGCATACGAACTATTTATTTTATCCAACTTTCCGAAACGATTGTTTTTATTTAAGCATTTATATATATATATATATATATATATATATATATATATATTATATATATATATTTAAAGATATATATTTAAATAAAACCACTCAAGGCCCGGATTACATGTAGCCATTCATCGGGTAAGTATATTCAAGTACGTCTGAAGAAGATAAAAACTTATTTTTCTATTCTCGTTCTCATCTCTCTCTCTCTCTCTCTCTCTCTCTCTCTCTCTCTCTCTCACTCACTCTCTCTTTCAATCTATCTATCTGTCTCTTTATATATATATATAATATATATATATATATGGAGAGGGAGAGAGAGAGAGAGAGAGAGAGAGAGAGAGAGAGAGCGAGACGCGACCAAGAATAGAAAAATAAATCTTTATATTTACTATATTATTATCAGATGTACTATGGCAAACTACACACACACACACACACACATATATATATATATGTGTGTGTGTGTGTGTATGTGTGTGTGTGTATATGTATGTGTGTGTTAAGAAAAAGTGGAAGTGAATCCTACAGTATGTGACATTGTGAAAAATTGAAAAAACACAAGTCTATAAACGAGTAATGTTTATTTCGTCTACTCTGCAGTGTTTCGATCTCTTTCGAAAGTCCTGTTGAAGATCTACCGAAACAGATCAAAATACTGCAGCGTAGGCAAAATAAACATTACTCGTTTATAAACTTAAGGTTTTTTTTTCAATTTTTCCCAATATCATATATATATATATAATTTTATATTGATATTGATATACATTCATAATATACCGCCCTGTCGGCTGGGCGTTAGAATGCACCGACTGCACCTCTGCAGATGGGTAAGACTCCCCCAATGGGGCCACCTGTTGGCCGTGGGTGGCGACCCGTAATGCTTAAGGATAGAGCCCAGGTGGATGAGCAGTTCATGACATGCAATACTCCACTTTGGCCCTATCTTGGAATCCAACTATTTGCATTTGTTATGGGCAAATAGTAGGACAGAATGGGCTCTTTAATCTTGGTTAGACAACCAAGGTAGGAGAACGAAAGAATCTGAATTCAAACTTGGAAAAGCTTCTCTTTAGAAATTGAACTAGTTTCACCAACTATTCGTACGGAAAGCGTGGGAAATATATGATAGAAATAAAAATTACTGTTTGGTTTTACAATCTTCCCCAGCCTTGTTTTATTGCATATGTGACATTTCTAGGCTTGGTTTGCTTGGTTGGATTTTACGGCATGTCAACTCTTGTTTGATTATTTCATGCCGTATACATTTTGTTTTTATTCATTCTTGATAGGTATTCAAATTTTCTTTATTCAACTCAATTTTTTAAACACATTTTTGTGATGGAGAACGAGAACTGCCGTATTCACTGCGAAAAAGAGGAAGACATTGTCTTGCCTGCCGGAGTCGAACCGGCGTCCTCCCGAATGCAAACACGTGAGACTTGGGCGTTGCAAGGACGCGCGGTTCGACTCAGGTGCCCGGATGTTGGGGGAGGGGCTGACCGCGTCCTCCCGAATGCAAAAAAGTGAGACTTGGGCATTGTACGGGATAAGGTTCGACTGAGGTGCCCGGATGTTGGGAGTGGTGGTGCTACGTCCATAAGTAGTTGGAATCTAAGGGGAACGAAAAACAGAGCGTCGCACGCATCCGCAGAGACTAACCGACGTAAGACTTCAGTTAAAACTAGTGGGAAAAGACAGAAAAGAAAAGTGACGAACTTAACCAGTTTGCGACGGACTTGATTGTGGACTTCCCCTTTTGTTCAACCAAATCATTTTTCTATTTTAATAGTAGATGGGACACTAACGCGTACTACCTATCCGGATCTGGGTGGACCTGGGAGTAATGATGACAAAGGTGTACGTCACGCTCCCCAGAGTTCCAGAATTGGAATTTCACCACTAGACGCAGTTTAACGTTATACCCAAGAACCTCAGCCACAACATTTCAGCACATGTATGATAAAATGGGTTAATGGCCTGTCATAAGTGCAATAGACTTGGGACAATCACATAGGTGCTAGGGTTTGGTGTGACCAGCCGATTGATCGGACGGGGCCGCTTCGACCACCCGTCTAGCCTAAGTAAGGGTCAAAGAAGAGTGTTGCATGTCATAGTCGACTTAACACTAGAATTCCGTTCTTAATTATTTTAACTTGCCATCCACGGCCAACAGTTGTGCCCATTGGGGGGGGGATTTTACCCTTCTGCAGAGGTGCAGTCGTTATATTTTACAGTCCCAGCTGACAGGGCTGAATTCCCAATTGGGGGACTAGTCTTTCGATAATGAGAAAAGAATTAAAAGGGTTGACAATCAACCAACCAACCAACCAACCAAACTATAATGGTTACATCTATGGCTTAAATAAACCTGATATATCCAGGTTCAGGGATATATTCTGAAGTTGGTATTTGGTATATTATTGCAGTAGTAATTGGTACATCGAATAGCATCCGTCTGTCGAGCAGCCGTGGTGTCGTCTAGCGAGTAAGTTTAGCTTGTAGGCATTAGGTTTATTTTCCCAGTACCCCACGCGTACCGAGTCAGGCACGAAGGCCCTATTTATGTGGGACCACCCACAAGCCGAGACTCATGGGTGGCGGGTAGAAAAATTGCGTCGATCCCGTCGGCATTCCCCCTCAAGGGGGGCGCCTCAGGCGCTGGGCAATAAACCCAGCCCTGCCCCTTTAAGTCAAGGGGGCAGGTATTGCCTGGAGGGATGGCCCTCTGGGATCGACGCTATTAATTTACCATCTCACCGGTCCAGTGGCCGAAGCGCACTGGACCCCCGTCCCGAAAGACGGGTTGTAGGCATTAGGTAGAGGACCCACACAGTGTCGACTATTTATACATGACACTGTCCAATCAGATTATAGTCAGGGGGTACCAAGGTATTTACATATTCATTATATCAAAACCTGTTTCAAAATTATTTGTATTCGAAAAGTTCGTGTCATAAAAAGCTTGTCACATGAAGCTGAGTGCGTTTTTTAACCTGAATTTAAAATGGGGTGACTAGACTTTTACAATATCATAGATAATGAGGAAAGAAACAAAATTAATTGAATTGACGTCACAACTTATAGAATATATTTTGCACATTTGTATGCTTTCCATTAAAAGAGCTAAACGATCGATGCAAATAAGTTTATTTCAATTTCCATAATTAAAATTGCAAACAAATTGGCAAATAATTTGATTTTGTTTTATTTTGTTTTCTATAAAGTTTTATAGTCGTTTCTTTAACTCATCTCTTTGACATTGCGTCTTTTTTGGTTTGTAGAAAATTTGTAACTCTGAGGTTGTTGAACTACACTAACGTCTTCATATCATTCTGAAAGTGAAACGTTTCGGTTCATTAGGAATACTAGCAAATATATGCACCCTCCGGGTGCAAGTATTTAAGTTTTAGTGTAATAAAATATTGTATTAAATTAGAAAGGCTAATGAAACTAAATTAGAATGCAGATAAAAAGATTTGAAACAGAGGGAGTATAATAAAAAATAGAACAACTGAAACTTACTCTTCCATCACTCTCGTCTTTCATTGTTATTTTTTCTAATTTAAGTATTTAGTTATAAGAGGAAGTAAAGAATAAAATGACAGTTATTTTATCTTGTTAATGGATCTCATTTAAGATTCATTGAAGAGATTTTTGCTTATATTCATTAAAATAAAACCAAACAGTTAGAAATCAATAATACTAAGCACATATTTATTAAATTCGATTTTTTAATATTAATATGCAAATTAGCCTTCCCGTTCACAGTGTAAAGCGCTATTTTGTTGTATATATAAATATAATTGCATGTTGTCAGTATGTATACATAGTTAACAGTATTAATAATGTAAGACAATTTTATTAATAATTGAGGTTTAGATAGAAATAAAATCATTGAGAATGTGATGTCAATAACTAAGAGAATTGTGACTTGAGTAGGAATATAGTTTCGGTTACAGACAGAAAAACACACAATCTCCATTATAATAAGATAAGAAGAAAAACAAACATTTGTAATATATACACTTTCTTGTCTATTATTTTTTTTCTAAATATTTTAAAATGTAGATTATTTTTTGTTTATTAATCAATCCCTTTTTTTCTTTTAAATAATGTTGGGAGTTGAGAAAAAAAAAAGCAACTCAGAAAGAAGGTAGATTGTAAAATAAAAGTTTCTAAAAACCGGGAGAAACGAAATAAAATTAAAATAAAAATATCTTTTTATTTGATTTTATTTTAAATATTAATTAAAGATTTATCGAAATCACAAATTCCAATATTTGAAAATTTGTCACTCTGAGGTTTTTGAACTACACTAACGTCTTCATATCATTCTGAAAGTGAAACGTCTCCGTTCATTATGAATATAAGAAGAAAAAAAAAACATTTGTAATATATACACTTTCTTGTCTATTATTTTCTTCTAAATATTTTAAAATCTAGATTATTTTTTGTTTATTAATCAATCCCTTTTTTTCTTTTAAATAATTTTGGGGTTGATAAAAAAAAAAAGCAACTCAGAAAGAAGGTAGATTGTAAAATAAAAGTTTCTAAAAACCGGGAGAAACGAAATAAAATTAAAATAAAAAAGATCTTTTTATTTGATTTTATTTTAAATATTAATTAAAGATTTATCGAAATCACAAATTCCAATATTTGAAAATTTGTAACTCTGAGGTTGTTGAACTACACTAGCGTCTTCATATCATTCTGAAAGGGAAACGTTTCGGTTCATTATGAATATAAGAAGAAAAACAAACATTTGTAATATATACACTTTCTTGTCTATTATTTTCTTTCTAAATATTTTAAAATCTAGATTATTTTTTGTTTATTAATCAATCCCTTTTTTTTCTTTTAAATAATTTTGGGGGTTGATAAAAAAAAAGCAACTCAGAAAGAAGGTAGATTGTAAAATAAAAGTTTCTAAAAACCGGGAGAAACGAAATAAAATTAAAATAAAAAAGATCTTTTTATTTGATTTTATTTTAAATATTAATTAAAGATTTATCGAAATCACAAATTCCAATATTTGAAAATTTGTCACTCTGAGGTTTTTGAACTACACTAACGTCTTCATATCATTCTGAAAGTGAAACGTTTCCGTTCATTATGAATATAAGAAGAAAAAAACAAACATTTTGTAATATATACACTTCCGTCACCTCTATGGAACGGATCACTTGCCGTGTTCGCTTCTCATGATTATTTTCTATAATTATCGAATTTTATACGATATACGCATTGTAATTGCCTTCAGGCAAAAATATGAATAATAATATAAACTTTATTCAACAATCCTTCTAAAAACAAACATCCAAAATCTTATTTCCTTCGCCGGGTCATGGGCCTGGTTTGTTGTTGTTGTCCACTCAACGTCCGCGTACCTAATATGGTAGAGGCGTATCATTATCATTGACAAGCTAATTTCGCATAGATTGCGCCGTGCGGATCGGTAGCCGAGCGGTAAGGTCTCTGCCTGCTGGACTCCCTGTTTCGATTTCTGTCGGAGGGAAATCGTTAGTATACATCGCTGATGAGACTTAATAAAGTTGAGATAGGTGGTACGATGTTCTAAGCACCGCACATTTGTTTGCCGAGTTCACTTGTCATGGTTATTTTCTATAATTATCGAATTTTATTTTATATACGCATTGTAATTGCTTTCAAGAAAAATATAAATAATATATATATATATATATATATATATATATATATATAGTGGATTCATATAACAATTCCACCCGGATACTAAAAAGATGGACAGAAAATTAGAAAGGATTTTAAATAAATATATATATATAAAGGGTGGTGAGAAAGTAGGTATACAGTAGTGTCACATCAGTGAAATTAGTGTCATATTATACTGAAGTGAAAGTGACATATCTTAAGTAATAAAAATGCATGTACATTTACTCGTTTACTTTTATTCACTTCAGGCAAATTGGCAATATAATCAAATTGATGCTAATAAAGACCTTTGTTCCAGAGTGTGCATGAATGTCTGTTCTCGATTAGAGGAGTGTGTGAACTCTGAAGGCAATTTGAGTACCTGAGGGATTAGAGCTTCTTACTACACGTGCTTCTTATTACATGTATATGTAACATTTGTTAGTTTATATAATAAATAAAATGAGTAATGTATGTGATTCCTCTTTTTTATAACTGTATATCTACTTTTGCACCCTTATATATATATATATATATATATATATATATATATATATATATATATATATATTATGGTAAGGTTCCGGGTTCAATGCCGACCGTCGCCAACTCAGCGTAAAAGTAGCACAGGGATCTGTGCGATCAAGTGAGTATCTGATGGTAGGTGTGGCGTTCCACCTCAGATGCCAAAACAATCTCCTTGTTTAAGCGCTAGTGAAAAGAGGACATACTCCCTCGCTGTTTGGCTGACATGGATCTCCACACCTATCATCAGCTCCTCACTATAACGCACAAATCCATGTGCTACTCATACGTTGAGTTGGCGAGAGATGGTATTGAGCCAGGAACCTTGATGTTCCCAGCCGGACACTCTATCGACTGAGTTAGGCCGGCCTTAGTTATTATCTATCTTATGAATATTTATGAAATTCCATGTTTGGTTCCATATATGTTTTGTATATTGTTGCCGGTGTTAAATGCTATGAATTTTTTTTTTAATACAGATTGCATCTATGTAGGAGCTTTTTATTATTTTAATAGAGGATTTAATTCTGTCAGTGAAGATTTTCCGTGAATGAGAGGATCTAAATTTGTCAGTGCTTTTGTTTTATGATGCTAGTATCTACACACACAAACATTTAAATAAATTTGGTTAAACCTAACAAAACCCTTCATTTTTTTTTTACTGTTTTCTTTCAAGTTTCCAAACAATCCTCTTGATGTTATCATCTTCAAAGTTTTTTATTAGTTGTATGAAAGAGTTAGGAAAAAGAAGAGGCGCGTGGTCTAATGGTTAGAGTCGTAAGAAATGGGATCGTCGACCTGAGTTCAATTCCTCGATGAAGCTGTTTGCATTTCTCTTGGCGCTAATACCGTTGCGAAAGGTATGTAACCGATTCTCCCCTCCAGCTATGAGTAAATAGCAGGACAATTTGGACTCTTTAACCTTGGCTAGATAACAAGTCTAAGAGAAGGAAGAATTCTGAATTCAAACCTGTTCAACTCCGCTTAAGAAATTGACCTTGTGTCACATTCCTACTCGGCGGAGG
>CM042158.1:53545895-53550895 GCA_023376005.1 Doryteuthis pealeii
GGCTGGTATTATGTATGAAGATTATTATTGTATACATGGAAAGACGATAAAGAAAGAAAAAAAAATGACAGAAAAAAAGAAATAGAGAAATAAGAAAGTGTAGAAAGAAAGAAAAAAAAAAGAACGAAACTAAAGAAAGAAAGAAGAAAATAAGAGAAACACAAAAAGAAAGAAAGAATGAATGAACTAAAGAAAGAAAGAAAAAAGGAAGGAAAGAAAGAAAGACAGAAAATAAAAGGACCAAATAAATAAAGAAAGAAATAACGATCGAACTAACGATCGAACTACAAAAAGAAAGAAAATAAGGGAAACACAAAAAAAAGAAGAAAGAAAGGAAGAAAGAAAAAAAAAAAAAAGAAAGAAAGAAAGAAAGAAAGAACGAAATGAAGAAAGAAAGAAAGAAAGAAAGAAAAAAAAAAAGGACCAAATAAAGAAAGAAAGAAATAACGATCGAACTAACGATCGAACTAAAGAAAGAAAGAAAGAAAGAAAGAAAGAAAGAAAAACATGAAGGAACTAAAGAAAGAAAGAAAGAAAGAAAGAAAGAAAGAAAGAAAGAAAAGAAAAGCACACAGGATAAAAGAAAAGAAAGACAAAAATAACAAGAGAAAAGAAAGAGAGAAGGAAATAAATAAATCATTTTTTGATCATGATTTCCTTTTTTTAGGTGATATATTAAACTATGCATTTTTCATTCCTGTACATCACCTGATATTCTAATTGCTAGGCGAGGCTGAAATCCAAGAAATGTTTATGTTACGTTAATTCTTAAAACGCAACCCAATTACCTGTTGATATATTCTTATCTTGCTTTTAATTGCTGTAATTTGCATTTGCTTCGTTCAATATGTTTTTATTGTCAGCTTCATCTTTATTATTATTTAATCAAAATTATAAATGAGGCGAGTCCTAGGGATTTCAGAATTTAATATGTTCTCATTAAAATCAAATTTTTCTCTCTTGCTAGAAAATATTGAATTATATATGACGTCGATCATTAAATAAAATTCCTCATGCTAACTCATTATCGTAGAGAATTCTCTATAAAAAGACCATTTCGATATTACGAATAATAATTCTAAAAAAAATTAAAAATACAATATAATGCAATCTAATATATTATAATATTAGAAATATCCATTTAATTTTAAATGATATCGACGTCCTATTGAAGGGTAGGGAAGATACATTTCGTTTTTGGAAAAGAATTAAATTTGTTTCGTGCTTTAATCGTTCACAAGGTAGTCTCGCAGATCCATTACTACTAGATGTCAAGTTCGATCCTCGATGGAGTCCATTACTTGCGATCTTGTGCCACGTCTTACCTGTGACGAAGGGATTTTGAAAATACCTACCTGCTCAGCAATAACAGCATCAACCACGGAGGGTTTCCTCGTACTGCAATGGTTAGCAAGTTAGTCTCGCAGATCAATTACTACTAAATTTCAAATTCGATCCTTGATGGAGCCCATTATTTGCGATCTTGTGCCACATTCTACCTGTGACGAAGGTATTTTTTAAAATACCTACCTGCTCTACCATAACAGCATCAATCATAGAGGGTTTCATCATGCTCTAATGGTTAGCAAGATAGTCTCGCAGATCAATTACTACTAAATATCAAGTTCGATCCTCGATGACGCCCAAGACTGGAGATCTTGTGCCATATCTTCCTCGTGACGAATGTTTTTTTTAATATACCTACCTGCTCTGCCATAATAGCATTAATCACGGTGGGTTTCATCGTGCTGTAGATCAGAGTGGTTAGCAGTCAAAGATGACCCCTCCGATCAATTAGTGGCGACCCGTGATGGTCAGGGATGGAACCCTGGTTGCTGATCACTCTAATATGGCTCGTGCTTCTGATAAAGGGTCAGTCAAAACAAGGGCCATAGTAGAATTTATTTGCCTCTCATCCCACTTATGAGGGCTGGACACAAGGTCATTTTATGTGGGCCAACCTATAAGCCGAGACTCATGGGTGGTAAGCACAAAAATTGCGTCAATCCCGTCGGCATCCCCTCAAGGGAGCACCTTAGCCGCTGGGCAATAAATCCAGCCCTGCGCTTTTAAATCAAGGAGGCAGGTATTGCCTGGGGGATAGCCCCCTGGGATCGACGCTATTAAGTTAACCTCTGGCAGGTCCGGCGGGCGAAGCTCACTGGACCCCGGCCGAAGCTGGCGGCTACAGAGGGCCATAGTAGAGTAATCAGTCACCAGGGTTCCATCCTTAAGCATCTGGATCACCACCCATGGACAGCATTTGGGGTCTTTACCCCCTCTGCAAAGTTGCATTCAGTGTATTCTAAAGCTCTAGCCGACAGGGGAATCGCATCCAATGTACGTTGGTATTTACTTATTTTATCTTTTTGTTTCACATGCGCGTCTTCACGCATGCGTACTCAGAGAGCACACAATGGTATGCTTGTAACACTGTGGGAATGTCTGCCTGTGTTTGGCTGGAAGAGTTATCTTCCCTTGTGTTTCTCGTTTTCCCCACCAGGCGCTCTGACTATTTAAGCAGGAAAGCGCCAAGTTTGAATCCTCTTTCTTCCCCGGGACTTCAGGAACACACATGGGTTAGACAGTTTTTCTACACCCTTCTTGTGTGGGGGTGAAAAACCCCACAGAGACAATGTAGTAAGTGGCTTTGACTTATGGACTCTCCATATCTTTATACTTCCATTTTGTATCTTGTCTCATATATGTGTTACTTATATATCCTCCATGTTGTTTCTGATGTATCATGTATGTATCTTCCCCACGTGCTGTCATGTATTAAAGTCAATTGCTATATTTAACACTCTTGGTCGGAGTTTTCTGTTCAACTAACAATAATTAACGTTTCTATTACATTTTCGAACCCAACAAAACAAACTCCCCACGCCCAGAAAGAATTCCATACAATTCACCTATAATGTGAAGTGGTTATACTAGTTCTAAGCGAAAAACAAGAAATCAGATAGACAAAAATAAATAGATAGATAAAAGCAAAGGCTAAAAGGCCGATGGATATATATATATATATATATATATATATATATATATATATATATATATTTATATATACACACACACAGACATATATATATATATATATATATATATTATTTTGTGTGTGTGTTGTTTGTGTGTGTGTGGAGAAAGGTAAACAGACACAGGATTTTGTACAAAATGGATTTTATTGTGGGTAGTGATGTCGACGTTTAAAACGTCTTGTCTGTTAGACCTTCTTCAGGACGTTCGATTGAGTTTATTGCTTCATATATATATATATATATATATATATATATATATATATATATATATATATACTTATCAGCAGTGTATACCGTGATCTCCCCCCAGCAGAGATTAAACCGAGGACCCAAGAACGCAGAGCAAGAGAATCTACCTCTAGGATCCGGGCCACTGCTAATATATATATATATATATATATTATATATATATATGTGTGTGTGTGTGTGTGTGTGTGTGTGTGTGTGTGTTTGTGTGTGTGTGTATGTGTGTGTGTGTGTGTGTGTGTGCTAATATACACTGCTAATGTATATATTGTATATATGCAGTAGCCGTATCAGAGTGAAATTTGCAATAATAACAATGAACTCCACACACCCCAGGTACCCAGAACCGGAGTACAATTATCAGAGTAAATTTAGGGTTATTTCCTAGGTGAGTAACAGGATATTACAGGGTGCCCCAGAAAAAACAGAAACACATTTTTTTATTTTCTCATTAAACTAACCCTAAATCCCAAATTTAACCCTAACCCTTGTTGGACTTCAACTTAAAAAAAAATAAACAGTTTTATTACAAAATTTATGGGTTCTGTTTTTCTGGGTCCCCCTGTAATATCCTGTTACTCAACTAGGGGTGGGGGCTAGGGCTAGGGTTTAGGCTTAGGGTTTAGCGTTGGGGTTTAGGGTTAAAATAATTTGGGTTCTGTTTTTTCTGCGTCACCCTGTAATATCATGTTACTCAACTAGGGGGCAGGGTTAGGGTTATGATTAGGGTTGGGGTTTAGGGTTAGTTTAATGGGAAGATAATTAAATAATTTGGGTTCTGTTTTTTCTGGGTCACTCTGTAATATCATGTTACTCAACTAGGAAATAACCATAATTTGGGTTCTGATTTTTTCTGGGTCACCCTGTAATATCATGTTACTCAACTAGGAAATAACCCTATTTAGTGTCATACCTAGAATATTCCTTTTTTGTGTGAGATGTCTTTGCACTCTGCTGGTGATACAATCAGTGTACTCAACTACACTGACAAGGTGTACTATTTAGGAAGGACTACTGAAAAGTTATCGGACAGAACAGGAAGGAATTACCAAGAGTTATGCCACAATCAAGGCCCTTCAATAATTTTAAACATATCTGTGTGACCCATGGATAGTACCCTGACATATACTACCATTCTGACCAAGAGTAAATCTAGTAGTGTACTCGACCTTTCTCAGATCTTCATAATTGTAATCATACCATCAAATGCTTTTAAAAATGATAAAATTGCCATTACTGTTTCTTAGAGAACAGATTCATCATTAGAAAAATGTTAGAATAACAACGACAATGCGGGATGAGGGGGCCAGTGTCTTAGGACCTGGACCTTACACGCTAATATCGTTGATCCCAGACGGTCACCCCCCACCCCCAGGCAACACCTGCCCCCTCGATTTAAAATGGCAGGGCTGGGTTTATTGCCCAGTGCCTCAGGCACCCCTCTTGAAGGGGAACGCATTTTTTGTACCAGCCACACATGAGCTTCGGTTTGTGGGTGGTCACACATAAATAGGGCTTTGTGTCTACCTCGTGCACGTTGGGTACGTGGTAAATCATCATGAAATAAATTTTAGCTGAATAATACAAACTACAGTTTTCTCGAAAGGAAGACCCACTCAACCCCTGGGTAGAAATGGTCCTTATGAGTGGCCGATGAGAAGCCTTGCTACTTTTTTTCATTGGGGTTGGTTGAAATAGCAAGTCTACTCAACGAAA
>CM042158.1:53553395-53593395 GCA_023376005.1 Doryteuthis pealeii
ACAAAGTACTTCGATGACAACAGTCAATTTTTTCAAAATGAGGTCGGAGGATACAGCAACCGAATGATGTCCAAACTGATGTCCAAAAAATCAAAATCATACACATCAAGAGTCATCTAAAAAAATTCAGAAAAATAAATAGGAATACTTGATATCATATAACTATTTGATTTGATTTACATGTTGTAAGTTCAATCCCGGGTCCCGGTTTCAGTAGCTGTGTCGAGATTTGTGTTAACTGATCAGTATTCAACTGTTGCAAGTTGGATCAGCTTCTCAGAATCCAGACTTGGTTAGTGGTTTAAATAGCAGCTTGGGCTATTCTACTTTGTGGAATGGGAAAGTCTATTTCGAGTATTTTGATTGGCTGGTGATTTTATTGTGTATATTTGTATCCATATATACTGAACACTTGACCAAGTCCTCTCATTTGCTACAGAGTGTTTTTGGTTACTCGCTGCTTTTTTCGTCTGGTAACTGGAAGCTAGTCACAGCTTCCCCGCGAAGGTGAGTATGATGTTCACTCTACAGGCTGTAAAAAAAGGCAAAAATTGGCCGAAGCGAGATATTCCGAAGCCATGGACGATGGAATGAGAACAGACTACACTCAGAATTCAAAGAAAGGTTTCATCATCATCATTATCATCATCATGTCACGTAGGTAGCACGGATATCCATGACAATCTCTCGCCAACCTTCCCTATCATTCATTGCACCTGGGAGGTCTTCTGCGCAGCAGAAAGCGTCCTTACATAATTGGTCAATGTAGGTCCTTGTTGGGCGGCCCACACAAGCATGCCCATGTTTTGGCTTCCAAAGGAAAACGTTGCATATAAGCTCGTCTTTGCTTCTCCAGCAGTGTCCTGCATGTCTAGTCCGTCTTACTCGGATGGTTTGTGAGATGTAGGTAGGTGGCCATACAGCTGCTTCCTTGTGGGGCGCTGTTTCCACGACTTGTTCAAGACTGCATGCAGCATTCTTGTGCAGTTCCCATCTAGCTTCTTCTCAAGGCGCTTCGTTAGGGTCCAAGTAGTGCAGCCATACAGCAGTACTGTCATAACCACATCCTGGAAGAATTGGACTTACGGAATTCTCGGAAGATTTCATAGTTTGATAAAAAATATAGTTGAAGAAGGTTGGAGAGTTCAATGACCGACATGTTGTGAGTTTACAAACCAACATAAGTATAGTGATCGATAGTGTCTAGAGAATAATAATAACAAGAACGTCGTATCTCAGGAATATAGACATACTGTAATTTGAGCAGTGTCGCTAAATTAGCGTAAATATCTCTGTTCATATCGTATTTCATATCACCATAGTCACGCCGGAGTATACAGATGCCGAAACGTAGTGAGGGATGATAAATAAAAACACTGGGACCCATGGATACGATTTTATTGCGTCCTTTTAGAGTTTTCTATGTCGGGGACGCAGGAATCGTACCTATCAGCATCTCTGGGTAGAATGAAAACAGTCTACACTCTTGATTCAAAGAAAGGTTAAATGTTCGGAATTATCGAAATATATCCTAGTATGACAAAATACACTCGAAGAAGGCCGGAGAGTTCAGCGACCGATGCTTTGTGAGTTTACCGACCAAAATGACTCCAGCAATGCGCAATCTCTTGAGAATTATAATAATAATGCCGTTTTTCAGAAATATAGACATACTGTAATTTGAACATTCTCGCCAACTTAGCGTAAATATCTCCGTTCAAATCCTATGTCATAACAACAGAAGAAATAACTGCTAGTAACTATAAAGAGACAACAAAAGCGACTATGAGCAAGAGACGATATTTTTGTTTTTAGTCAACAGCGTTGTAGTATTAATAGAAAGACAGGAGACATAATTCCCTTTACTATTCTATCCCAAAGACAGGCATGGTCATTCCTCTTTGAAAATGTCTCCTAATTGTGCCTCATTAATAATGACCACCTACCGTCCTGAATTCCAGTTTCTTTTTGCGTTAATAAAAACAGAACGGCTTGTGTACAGAACTGAAGACGTCGTTACTCTCCTTTACGCAGCGTGATAGTCTGAGATTGTAATCAGCTGACACTTAGGTAAGCTCTGTGGTCTTCTTTTTTAGAACTATTGTGCAAGAACTACTGATAGTGACAATGGATTTTCAAATATACGTTTTTCTTCTTTATTTTCTCTCATCTTTTTTCTTTCATCTTTTTTTCTTATTTTTCAAATTTATTTCTGTCATCGGAGACTGAAATCTCAGACGTCGAAACTTTTTGTACAGTGAATCTTATTACTTGAAATAATTTGATTATACAGAGACTATTAGAATGCGTCGAGTCTTCTAATACGCTGATGCAGAAGGATGAGACCCCCCCCCTCACGCCCACACGCAAACAATTAGATAGGCTTGCTGGTTGCTTTATGTTTTACAGTACATCAACCCCTTTAGGGTCTTTTAATACTGAATAGGGCCGGGTTAGTTCAGTCGGTAGAGCGTTCAGCTAGAAACCACAAGGTTCCTAGTTCGATACCCGCCCTCGCCAACTCAGCGTATGAGTAGCACAGGGATCTGTGTGGTAAAGCTGATGGTAGGTGTGGCGCTCCACCTCAGACGCTAAAAACAATTTCCTTGCTCTAGCGCTAGTGAAAAAGGGATAGACTCCCTCGCTGCATGGCTATTAGACTATTAGAATGCAGCGAGTCTTCTAATACGCTGATGCAGAAGGATGAGACCACCCCCTCACGCCCACACGCAAAAATTAGATAGGCTTGCTGGCTGCTTTAGGTTTTACAGTACATCAACCCCTTTAAGGTCTTTTATTTCTGAATCAGATCTCACTGACAAGCTAAAGTGACAATTCTTCCAGACTGGGGTTATATCAATGCTGCTGTATAGCTGCACCACTTGGACCCTAACGAAGCGCCTCTAGAATAAGCTAGGTGGGAACTGCACAAGAATTCTGCGTGCAGTCTTGAACAAGTCGTGGAAACAGCGCCCCACAAAGAAGCAGCTGTATGGCCACTTGCCCTTCATCTCACAAACCAGCCGAGTAAGACGGACTGGGCATGTAGGGCACTGCTGGAGAAGCAAGGACGAGCTCATATGCGACATTCTCCTGTGGAAGCCAACTCATGGGCATGCTAGAGTGTACCGGCCAACAAGGACCTACATTGATCAACTATGCGATGATGCTGGTTGCTGTGCAGAGGAGCTCCCAAAGGCAAAGAATGATAGTGAAGGTTGGCGAGGGATTGTCATGGATATCCGTGCTACTTGGGCAACATGATGATGATGATGATGATTACTGAATCAAGTTATTTTGATATTCGGTTTCTAAAAATACCTACTGTTGTCAAAATGGTCACCCATTTTAGTATTGAACAAACTTATGGCTACTTACCTTCGGGGATCTTGCGGAACCCGGTCATTAGAATGCGGTGAGGCTTGGAATACCCTTGATGCATATGGATAGGACCACCCACTCACACACACATGCGCAAATTGGGTGCTCAGGGTGGATTTTACTGTGTGTCAACCCTTTTTGTGTTATTTTATGCCGAATAAAATTTTGTTTTATTCATTCTTGATGGGTATTTTTAACTCAATTTTTAAAAAGACATTTAGACGCATTTTCATCTACTTAACGAATAGATTGAACCCTAACAGGTACTTCCACTCCGGGTCACGGTAGAACAGGACGTAATGGTGATGAAGGGGTACTCCATACTCCCCAGAACTCCAGAATTCGAACTTCACCATCTGATTGAGTTAACCGTCACACCCAGCATATTAAGGCCCTCAGTCACCGGCTTTTAGCACATATATCATAAAAAGAGTTGGGACTTACCATAAGAAGAATAGGGCTGGGTCAATCATTAAAGTACTAGGGCTTGACATGACCAGCCGACTTATCGGAGGAGGTTTTTCGACCGACCGTCAAGCCTAAATAAGGGCCAAAGTGGTGTGTTGGATGTCATGGACTGCTCAGCCACTAATGTTCCACACCTTAAGCATCGCGGACCGCTATCCACGGTGGTCCCACTGGCGGAGTCTTACCCCTATGCAGGGGCACAGTCATGGTATTCAACAGCCTCGGCCGACAGTACCACTAGAGTACCCGAGGCTTTTGGCAACTCAGTGTTGTTATTTTGTTTAGAGGAGGTTAAACAAATAGTTTCAGCTGTTTGTTACGGGGTGTTAATTATTATCACCAAGATGGCCACTGGGACGACCTGTTAACTTCAGTGTTGTGAAACTAATTTTCTTCTTTTGCCTATGTTTTCTTATTATTTGTTGAAAAGTAAATGATAATGATAATAGCTAAGTGACAATGTATTGATAATGATACTAAACACGCAATCTTAATAATGAGGGGACGAACAAAGTAAAATCGGAATCAAAGTTGAGAAAAAAAACTGATTTATAGGGTACCAAATAAATAGACAATATCAAGAAATCATTGTTAAGTAGACAATAAGACATACCTATAAATGATAGACAATAAGAAGAAATACATATAAAAGATAGACAATAATAAGGCATACTTATAAAAGATGGACAATAATTTAAAAAAAATAGCTATAAAAGATAGACAATTAGAAAAAAATAACTATATAATAGATAGACACTAATAAGAAATACATATAAAACTTAGATAATAACAAAAAATACATATTAAAGATAGACAATAAAAAGAAATAGATATAATAGATAGACAATTACAAGAAATACATATAAAAGTTAGACAATAAGAGGAAATACATATAAAAGATAGACGATAAGAAGAAATAACTATAAAAGATAGACATTAATAAGAAATACCTCTAAAATATAAACATTAATAAGAAATACATATAAAAGATAGACAATAAATGGCATACTTATAAAAGATAGACAATAATAAAGAATACCTATGACATAGACATTAATATGAAATACCTATAAAAATAAAAACATATAATAGATAGACAATAAGACATAGCTATAAAAAGATAGACAATAAGAAGAAATACCCATAAAAGATAGACAATAATAAGGCATACTTATAAAAAATAGACAAAAATAAAAAAAATGGCTATAAAAGATAGACAATAATAAGAAATACCTTTAAAAGATAGACAATAATGAAGAATACCTATAAAATAGACATTAATATGAAATGCCTATAAAAGCTAGACAATAAAAAGAAATACATATAATAGATAGACAATAATATGAGATACCTATAAAAGATAGACAATAAGAAGAAATACCTATAAAGATAGACATTAATAAGAAATACATATAAAAGATAGACAATAATAAGGCATACTCATAAAAGAATGACAATAATGAAAAATAGCTATAAAAGATAGACAATAATAAGAAATAACTATAAAAGAGAGACAATAATAAAGAATACCTATAACATAGACATTAATATGAAATGCCTATAAAAGATAGACAGTAAACAGAAATACACATAATAGATTGACAATAAGAAGAAATACCTATAAAAGATAGACAATGAGAAAAATATCTATAAAAGATAGACATCAATATGAAATACATATAAAAGATAGACAGTAAAAAGAAATACATATAAAAGATAACAATAATAAGAAATACTTATAAAAGAAAGAAAATAATAAGAAATACATTTAAAAGATAGACAATAATAAAGAATACCTATAACATAGATAGATAGTCATTAATACAAAATACTTATAAAATATAGATAATACTAAGAAATACCTATAAACGATAGTAATTAATACGAGATACCTATTAAAGATGGACAATGATAAGAAATATCTATAAAAGATAAACAATAATAAGACATACCTACACTGCGTTTCAAATTATTAAAGAAGTGACACTTTTCCCTCCCATCCACTAACTACTGACTGGAATTTAACGAAATTATCAGAGAATAATGACAACCTGTATATACACCTACTCCGTAAAGTTGTAAGGTTGTAAAAAAAGGAAAAGAAGTTACGGTCATTTACCTAATTTACTTGAATTATTCATATGTCAAATTATTAGCGAGGTGTAATAAAAATCCCTGTAAAAAAGAAAATAATACTTTTATTGTTTCATTTATAGATTTTATGGATACATAGAGTAACTAAGATAAAATTAAATTGGAATAAAAAAAGTAAAAAGAATTCAAACATGATAGCGAAGTTAGTTAATATGAGATAGGTAATCTTTTTTAAAAAATGACTTGGAAAAGGCACAGGTCCATCGAACATGTCCATTTTTGGATCTCCTCTGATGTAATTTCACGTGATACATTGACTATTTTCTGCCACAAGTCATCTTTGCTTCTAAATTGGCGTCCATTCTCATAAACACGTCGCTTCAGAATGCTCCACAAGTTTTCAATTGGTTTTAAGTCTGGAGTATAGGCCTGCCAGTTCATCTTCCGAGGTCCACAGAAGCCTAATTGTTGTAGGTACCCCGTAGTTTTATGCGCTGAATGCGAAGGAGCATTATCTTGCATAAATATGATGGGTCTCCTGAAGGTGATTTTATGCCTTTTTAGCCAAGATTCCAGGTACTCTTTGAGGAAGGCTATATAAGTGTCTGTGTTTATTTTCGTACCACCAGGTACTCTCAAGGGGCCAACCATGATACATCCAATAATATCAGCCCAACTCATAATACCTCCGCCTCTTTGTTGGCGTCTAAACCGGTGATGAGGATCTCGTCCATTTACGACCCAACGTTTGCTCCAGCCATCAGGGTCATCAAGTGTTGCACGAGTTTCATCTGTGAACAGTACTTTTGAGAAAATCGACCTTCATGTTTTCCTTTGCCCATTTCAAACGTATCTGCATGTGTATTTTTTCTAAATCGAGGCTTTGATCTGGTCTCACTGATGCCCCCGACATTTTTCAGAAGATGACAGCGAGTACTTCTGGGCACTGTTGCTTCTCCAATGCATCTGAAAAGTGCTCCACTCGTCAGGCCTGGGTTATTTACAGCTTCACGTTCCATTCGGTACAAAGAACGTCGAGAAACAACCCTCAAGTGGCCCTTATTGTCCCCCTTATGTACCTTCGTAGGAGCAACAAATCATTTCCCAGTTTGGTGATATCTTTCAATTGTTTTGGATATTTCTAATGTAGACTTGCCTTTGGAAAGTTCAGATGTTATGATACCTTTCTCAGAAGGGGTCAAGTCACATTTGCTACCCATAATTGCATGAGTATAATGACACTTGTTTCATATCTCGGACACTTCTATATCGTGTTAATATTGCAAATGACCATTGTTTGTTTCCTGTTGCACAGAACAATACAATTTTTATAAAACCTGCGCATACACCTATTTCCATTATGCTGTGAAGGCTTCGATAAATTACAATCGGTATTTTTTGTACAAGATGAAAAAATGTCACCTCATTAATAATTTGAAACGCAGTGTATAAAAGACATTAATAAGAAATACCTTTAAAATATAGACACTAATAAGAAATAATTATTAAAGCTAGAAAATTATAAGAACTTAGCACGACCTGTGGATAAAACACAATATCATAATTTGCTTATTACATTGTTTGATATTTTTACTTTAGAACTATTGCATTTAGTTCAATATGTAAAACAAATTAATAATCTTCATTTAACTCTTTCTCACTCATTTTTCTTTCTTTCCTTCAATTTATATTTTCATTATGTACGATTGAAACAGTGTATTAACCTCCGCATTCTCACTCCCTCTCTGTATATTTCACCTACTCTATTTTTTATTTCTTTCTTTCTTATCATAATTTTTCTGTGTTGCAGGTCCATTTTCTTCCCTTTCTTTCTTTATAATAAAGAAAAGAATGGTCAATTATCTAGCTGGGAAGCCAACACTTATATGAAATAAGAATATGGAGGCGCGTGGTCTAATGGTTAGAGTCGTATGAATTGGACTCGTCAATCCGGGTTCAATTCCTGGATGAAGCTGTGGGTATTTCACATGGCGTTAATACCCTTGGGAAAGGTATGAATTCAACTCCCCTTCCAGCTATTGGCAAATAGCAGGGCAGACTGAGCTCTTTAACCATGGCTAGGTAACCAGTCTAGGAGAAAGAAAACTCTGAATACAAACTTGTTGAACTCCGCTTGAGAAATTGACCTTGTATCGTATCCTGCTCGTGCGGAGGAGGCTGGTAAATATATATATGAAAAAAAAAAGAATTTATTTCGGTAGATTTGGACGGTCTCATTTTTAACTATAGGGTGTTGCAAGATGATAACTGTCGGAAGATTAAGGAACAGGCATATTATATTGTTCTATTCTATGTATTGAACTTTCTATGTTAGTCTGCTTATATCTACATACGATTGTTTCTGAAAAGTAAGTTCCATATAGGCATTACCTATTAGGAAAGAAGACATTTTAAAGCTGTAGACACGAAACAACAGGGGGTATGCAATAAATTCTTGTAACAGGCCGGACTTATATTCAGGTGTAAATATATTGCAATTTCTCTATAAGATATTCGCATATTGATGGCATCTTCTAATTTGTTTCCAATAAAGTATTCAATGTGTTGCATACCTCTTCATTATTTCCTCTACCTCATATTCTTACATGGGTATTCTCTTTCTGCTAAGTCTTCTAGCTAACCAGGTTGTCGCTGACCCGGTTGGGGACACATCTCCTTCATCTTCAGGTCAACATCATTTTTATTTAAGTTTTTATTAATGAATACAGAGACTCGATAAATGATCATTTAAACCTACTCTCTCCCACTATCACCTTCCCAATTACGAAGCTTCTCCGGATCGAGAGGTGTTAAATTGTGACACTAGCGTATTAGTATGTAGAAAATAATAATAATAATAATAATAATAATAAGCTGTTAATAATAATAATAATAATAATAATAATAATAATAATAATAATAATAATAATAATAAGAAGAAGAAGAAGAAGAAGAAGAAGAAGAAGAAGAAGAAGAAGAATCTGTTCTTGAGAACGAAACACATAAAATTCTCTGGGACTTTAAAATAAAAACGGATCACCTTATCCCAGCAAGAAGACCAGACCTAGTGTTGATTAACAAAAAAGAAAGAACTTGTCAACTGGTGGATTTTGCAATTCCAACATATCACAGGGTAAAGCTAAAGGAAAATGAAAAAATGGACAAATATCTGGACCTTACCAGAGAACTGAAAATCTTATGGAATATGAAAGTCGAAGTGATACCAATTGTAGTTTGTGCACTTGGAACGGTCCCAAAATGATTGGGAAAAGGATTGGAAAATCTGTAAATCAGAGGAAGGATTGAAACCATTCAGAACACTGCACTGCTGCAATCTGCCAGAATACTCAGAAGAGTCCTGGGGACTCTCAGACTCCAGTGAAAGACCATCAGCTAACGATGATGTGCAAAACTACTACTACTTATAATAATAGGTTACAGCAGATCACAGGGTGAAGCTGAAGGAAAATAAAAAGATGGATAAATACCTGGACCATGCCAGAGACTTCAAAAAGCTGTGGAATATGAGAGTGAAAGTAATACAAATTCTAGTTGGTGCACTTGGAACAATCACAATAAATTTGGAAAAAGACTGGAGGAACTGGAAATCAGAGGAAGAATTAAGAATATCCACACTACTACACTGCTGCAATCTGCCAGAATACTCAGAAGAGTCCTGGAGACCTGGGAAGAAATGCTGCCACTCCAGTGAAATACCATCAGCTAATGGTGATATGAAAAACTCAAAAGGACTGGAAATAATTGAGACCATTCAGACAAAAGCATTTTCAAAATCGGCTAGAATACTCAGAAGAGTACTGGAGACCTGAGGAGACTTACTGTCATTCAGACTCCAGGGAAAGACCTTCAACTAGCGCTGGTGTGAGAACCTCACATGGAGGGAAATACTATTGTGCTATATCGTGGTTTATATTTTTCATCATAATCCTGTCCTGCTAGTAGTATTGATATACATGACAATCTCGCCAACCGTCCCTACCATTCATTGCTCTCGAAAAATCCTCCTCGCAGCATCCAGTATCCGCACAGAGCTGGTAAATGTAGGTCTTTGCTGGACGGCTCACACTTTTGTGTCCATGTGATGGTTTCTATTGGAGAACGTCACTTATGAGTTCGTTCTTGCTTCTCCAGCATGCCTTGTATGACTCACTCGGAGGGTTTGTATGATAAGAGGCAAGTACCCGTACAGCTGCTTTCTTGTATAGTGTTGTGTCCAGGGTTTGTTTAATATAAGGCACAACATTCTTTTGCAGTTCCCATCTAGATAGACAAGAACATACTAAGATAGATAGATAGATAGATAGATAGATATGAACATACTAAGATAGATAGATAGATAGATATGAACATACTAAGATAGATAGATGGATAGATAGACATGAACATACTAAGATAGATAGATAGATATATAGATATATAGATAGATAGATATGAACATCCTAAGATAGATAGATAGATAAATAGCTAGATATATAGATATGAACATACTATAGATAGATAGATACATAGATAGATAGATATGAACATACTAAGATAGATAGATAGATATGAACATACTAAGATAGATAGATAGATAGATTGATATGAACAGAATGAGATAGATATTATTAGTGTTTGATTTTAATTGGGCGCCCCATAATTCTAGCCTTTAGCCAGACTATACTGAACTTAATAAATATCTACTTTATGAAAACAGGTAGCTAGATTCATCAACAACCATTAATCTTCTTTGGCCATAAAATACCAAATACGCTTCCCACATGTGAATGAATAAGATGGATAATAAGATTATTAAGAGAGACTAGTGACGTCATACGCACTTACCATAAAAGGAAGTCCACCTGAATAACCTCTACACCTTCCACTTCCCACCAAAAAATTGACATAGTTTACGTTGCTCTAATTCCTTACAGAAAAGTCTGCATAAGAATTTTACAAGAGGTCGAATATATTTCCTATACACCCATCAGCAGATCTGATTTTATAAATTTAAAACTTATGTTTTTTTTTTCTTTTCTAAAGTGATTATAGGTGATTAAACCCAATTGTATCTAGGAGTTTCGTTAGGGACCAAATGGTGCAGTCATATAGTAGCACTGATAGGGCACCTAACGTGATGTAATGGTTAGCAAGTTAGATTCGCAAACCATTGTAAGTGAGTTCAATTCTCATTGAGCGCCCAATACTTCTGACCTTGTGTAGGATATTGTACAAACGGAAATAGGAATTTCCGGTTGAATTAAACAGAGGGGGTACGACAAAGATAACAAAGGACCTTTTCCTGGTGGTAGTGAACAAAGAAAATGCGTAGGCGTTTGAGAGATACAAAAGACAGTCAACGGTCAGTGGGGACAGTCAGTCGGTTGAGTGAGTTCATTCGGACAGCAGGCGAGAGAGAGATTGACACGCTCTCTCTTCCCCTGGGAGGCGTACCCGTTACTTAGCCACCATTCAACAAGGCCCCACGTGTGGCAGATAGTAGTTTTTGTAGTCTCATCTTAACTTCCTCATTTAGTAGGCTGCAACCATAGTAGTAAAGATTGTCAACGCTCGTCCTCACCACCCACCACCAGGAGGGAAAGAAATAAACGTGTCTACTTGTGATCTTTATACTCCACTACTAACACATACGACTCGGCAACAGGAAAAGGAAGATGCCAGTCTATAACATGTACGATTTAGCGCCGAACAAAGAAGGGCTATGCAACACTTGTGCCGCATCTAAGCAAAGCTTAGTAAATAAGAACGGGCACCACACGTGGTGTAATGTTTAGCAAGCTAGATCTGCAGACCATTGGAAGTGAGTTCAATTCTCATTGGGTGTCCCATACGTCTAGCCTTGTGCCACATCTAAGCAAAGCTTAGTAAATAACTATAGTAGCATAGATATAACAACGTGTTGGAAGAATTGTCCCTTTAACTTCTCAGTGAGATCGGATTCCTATATGACTATGTATTTTTACCGAGTGTTCTGTAATGGTTGGAAATCTAGTCTTACAGATCCATTTTTACTGATTAGCGAGTTCAATCCTCGTTGGATGCCCCATAAAAAATTGCAACGTTAAAAAGACCTTGTGTTAATCCGGCCACATAGCATGCCAGGAAAATGTATTCTTTTTTTTTTTTTTTACAGATGAGGCATATAGATACACTGAGAGGTTTACAAAAGCAACAACGAAAAACACCCCAAAAAAAACTCGAGAATTAAAAAAAAAGAACATTAAAATCATTTTGTAAAATTTCTAAGAAAGGAAATGTTTGACCTAATTTAAATTTATTAAAGCCAAGATGTCGAAGCTACAGGCTGGCTAATTTTGAAACTTGACATACAAATACGTTTTACAATCCAATCACTCTCTCTCTCTCTCTCTCTCTCTCTCTACACTCACTAAGAAACTAACATATATTGTGAGGAAGTAATCAAGATATACATAGAGAGGAGTCTATGGTAGGTCATGCCTTATCTATATATATAATAGGAAGTTTGGTATGTACGTGTCGACGTATAACTCCAAAACGGGAGGTCACTCAGATTTGAAATCTTGCATACACCTTAATATCCTTCTAACTAAGAAACCCGCCAAATTTGGTTATTGATTTTTGCTGATTAAGGGATATAATTAATTAATTAGACCAAGATCAAACGATTTGTCGAACTGTCCGTATGCTGCTGCTGCTGCTGCTGCTGCTAATAAAATATTGTTCGCTGCCCGCTTTCTATTATAGCTATACCAGCAGTTTAGTTTAATTTTAGTGAACAAAATCGCAGTCTAACCCATTCAGCTCTCACCTATTTATGGTCCATTCTTTATATATAATCCGGTTATGGACCGGGTACTTTTGCTAGTATATATATATATATATATATATATATATATATTTATTTATTTTACAATGTTTTCATAGATCAATGTTCATTATCAACGACCGCGGTTTCATGCTAAAAGCAATCATCAGGTTGAGGAGCAAGATCCAATGGTGTTTGTTGTGGTTCTTTACTCAAAGTCACATTTAGGATTGTAAATAACGTCGGTTAATTTTTTCGAACGCTGTTATTATTTTTAAAAATTTGAATTTTTGAAGTAATGCCAACGAAGTTGCCTCCCTTTATTCGTTAAAAAATATATGGGGTGTTTTTTTTTTTTTTTTTTTTTTATTTTTTAAACCGTTTTATTTTTTATTTTTATTTATAAATTAATTCCGTTTGGCAAAGGATGTATATGACTTCAAAAAACCATTTTAATATATATGGTAGAGTCTTTTAAGTTTTTATCCCACATAATATAAAGGTGGATGGTGTTGTTACTCTGTCGAAAAATCATTTTTTCACTGTTGAAATATTGGATATCATTGCAAATAATTGCTGAATGGTGTTGTAGGATATACATCCTTTGCCAAACGGAATTAATTTATAAATAAAAAATAAAAAATAAAACGGTTTTTAAAAAGAAACAAAAAAAACACCCTATATATTTTTTTAACGAATAAAGGGAGGCAACTTCGTTGGCATTACTTCAAAAAATTCAAATTTTTAAAAATAATAACAGCGTTCGAAAAAATTAACCGACGTTATTTACAATCCTAAATGTGACTTTGAGTAAAGAACCACAACAAACACCATTGGATCTTGCTCCTCAACCTGATGATTGCTTTTAGCATGAAACCGCGGTCGTTGATAATGAACATTGATCTATGAAAACATTGTAAAATAAATAAATATTAGCTCTTACAAACTGTGATTGAGCACTGTATTTTCTTTGTTTCATCGCAAAAGAAATTTTGTTTTTACATATACCTATATATATATATATATATGTGTGTGTGTGTGTGTATATATATATATATATATATATATATATATATATATATATATATATATATATATAATTTCAACCAAACCCTGCCCCTGATAGATATCTTTTTTAAAGCAAATACAATACGATGGGGAGACACATCGGCTCGCCGGCGAGACTATGTGAGTAATGGACGATACAATCACACCTACCTGAAATAAAAATAAATACAAATAAAACAAACAAACAAAAAATAAACATTACATCAAAGCTTCTTTTTATAGAACAATGATAGTTACTGTTGTTGTTGTTCTGTTGTTACTGTCGCTGTTTTTGTTGACGTTGTTGTTTGTTTGTTTACTGCTCCAAATCTGAAACCCTCACTCGTCCATAATTGCCCCCTTCGCAACGTTACACTTTGATCTCGACTGACAACCGCTAAACGGTATTTGGTTCTGTTTTACGCCCCATTATATTCTAAAGGAATAAATAAATATTTGCACAGTTATTGGCCGTAAGGAAGTATGTTTGTGCTCGCGAGGCAGGAGGAAAAAAAACTGCATAAAGTGAGATTAGGTTCTTCAATATGTATGAGGTTATAAATTGGTTTTCTAAAAAAAAAAAAAAATAAATAAATAAAAGAAAAGAAAAGAAGAAAAGCAACAACAAACAAAAAAACAAAACAAAAGAAAACGTCAATAATGCTAATAATCTTTTCCTTTGCTTTAAAAAGAATTGGAAATATATTTTGAGAAGGCAGAGAATAAATTAAAAACAATGCTATCTCCGAAAACAGGTCCACATGCACAATCATTGTTTCTCTCCGCCCCGCCCCCATGTTATATCTCTCTCTTCCCCGTGCTCTCTCCCTCTCTCTCCATCTCTCTCTCGCTCTCTCTCCCCCTCTCTCTCTTTCACTCTCTCTCTTTCACTCTGTCTATGTCTCTTTCAACCTTAAATATTCCAGGCAGTTCCGTAATTAGACGGACTTTTAGTTGAAACGCACTCCCAGTTCGTTTTTCAAAAAAATCGCATGCAGTGGTACATTGAGTTACGAGTGTCTGTTATATCTCTCTCTTCTCCATGCTCTCTCTCTCTCTCTCTCTCTCTCTCTCTCTCTCTCTCTCTCTCTCTCTCTCTCTCTCTCTCTCTTTCAACCTAAAAAATATTCCAGGCAGTTCCGTAATTTAGTCTGACTTTTAGTTAAAACGCGCTCTCAGTTCGTTTTTCGAAAAAATCACATGCAGTGTACATTGAGTTACGAGTGTCTTAACTTACGAGTTTTTCGATTTACGAGCTGTCACACTTAATTTATGACTAATTTCATTTGTAAATTTATTATATGGCAGATTTGTTGAATTTTACGGCACCTCAACCCTTGTTGGGTTATTTTATCCCGAAGACATATTGATTCCTTCATTCTTCATACAGTGGTACCTTGACTTACGAGTGCCCTAACTAATAAATTAAAAACAATGCTATCTCCGAAAACATGTCCACATGCACAATCATTGTTTCTCTTCCCCCGCCATATCCTATCTCTCTCTTTCCCATGCTCTCTCTCTCTCTCTCTCTCTCTCTCTCTCCTCTCTCTCTCTCTCTTTCAACCCTAAAATATTCCAGGCAGTTCCGTAATTAGACTGACTATAGTTGAAACACCCTCTCAGTTCGTTTTTCAAAAAAAATCACATGCAGTGGTACATTGAGTTACGAGTGTCTTAACTAACGAGTTTTCCGAATTACGAGCTGTCACGCTTAATTTATGACTAATTTCTTTTGTACATTTATTCTATGGCTGGTTTGTTGAATTTTACGGCATGTCAACCCTTGCTGGTTTATTTTATCCCGAAGACATACTGATTCCTTCATTCTTCATACAGTGGTACCTTGACTTACGAGTGCTCTAACTAATGAGTTTTCCCAGTTACCAGCTGTATGGGTTGATGTTTGTTTGTGTCTCTTTTCATTGTGACAAATTTATTTTGTGCATTTATTCTGTGGTTGGTTAGTTAGTTGGTTGGTTGGTTGGTTGCATTACGGCATGTCAACACTTGCTGGGGTATTTTATGCCGATTATATTTTGTTTTATTCATTCTTCATGCAGTGATACCTTGTCTTACGATTTTGCCGAGTTACGAGCTGTGATAGTGGTTTTTTTGGGCCATATGACCTTTAGGCACCCCTTTTGCGATTTCGATTCGTGGGGACATTTTTTCCATTTACACCGTCAAAATCCGGTTAATTGTTAACGTACGATTTTTAGAGATTTTTTTTTAATTATACAACTGACCTCTAACCCTAACCCCTAACCTTAACTCTAACCCCCTAACAAACAATCGGATTTTGATGGTGTAAATAAGAAAATAGTCCCCACCAATCGAGACCGCAAAAGGGGTGCCTAAAGGTCATATGGTCCGATTTCTTTTCATGATTACTAATCATTTTGTACTTTTATTTTGTTGTTGGTTTGTTGATTGGTTGGTTGGTTCGTTGGATTTTACGGCATGTCAATCCTTGTTGGGTTATTTTATGTGAAAGCATTTTGTTTCAATCATTCGTTATATAATGATACCTTGACTTACGAGTGCCCTTACATATGAGTTTTCCGAGTTACGAGCTGACACAGTTGATTTTTTGCTTAGAGATAGATAGATAGATAGATAGAGAGGGGGGGTGAAAGAAAGAAAAGTGAGATAGTAAGACATAGAGGGAGGATGAGAAAGAGAAACAGGAAGACATAGAGAGAGTATGAAAGAGAAACAGGAATATATATAGAGAGAATGAGAGTGAGACAGGAAGACATAGAGAGATAATGAGAGAGAAACAGTAAGACACAGAGAGTATGAGAGAGAAACAGGAAGACATAGAGAGAGAATGAGAGAGAAACAGGAAGACATAGAGAAAGCATGAGAGTGAGACAGGAAGACATAGAGAGAGTATGAGAGAGTGAGACAGGAAGACATAGAGAGAGTATGAGAGAAACAGTAAGGCATAGAGAGAGTATGAGAGAGAAAACGTAAGACATAGAGAGAGAATGAGAGTGAGAAGAAAACATAGAGAAAGAATGAGAGAGAAACAGTAAGAACATAGAGAGAGTATGAGAGGGAAAAAGGAAGACATAGAGAGAGAATGAGAGTGAGACAGGAAGACATAGAGAGAGAATGAGAGTGAGACAGGAAGACATCGAGAGAGCCTGAGAGAGAAACAGTAAGACATAGAGAGAGAAGGAGAGTGAGACAGGAACACATAGAGAGAGCATGAGAGTGAGACAGGAAGACATAGACAGAGAATGAGAGAGAAACAGTAAGACATAGACAGAGTATGAGAGAGAAACTGGATGACATAGAGAGAGAATGAGAGAAAGAGAAAAGACATGGAGAGAGCATGAGAGACAGGAAGATATAGAGAGAGAATGAGAGAGAAAAAGCAAGAAATAGAGAGAGTAGGCGAGTGAGACAGGAAGACATAAAAAGAGAATGAAAGTGAGACAGGAAGACTTAGAGAGAGTATGAGAGAGAGACAGGAAGACATAGAGAGAGAATGAGAGAAAGAGAAAAGACATGGAGAGAGCATGAGAGACAGGAAGATATAGAGAGAGAATGCGAGAGAAACAGCAAGAAATAGAGAGAGTAGGCGAGTGAGAGAAGAAGACATAGAAAGAGAATGAGAGTGAGACAGGAAGACATCGAGAAAGAATGAGAGAGAAACAGTAAGACATAGAGAGAATGAGAGTGAGACAGTAAGACATAGAGAGAGTATGAGAGAGATAGGAAGACATAGAGAGAGCATGAGAGAGAGACAGGAAAACATAGAGAAAGAATGAGAGAGAAACAGGAAGACATAGAGAGAATGAGAGTGAGACAATAAACATAGAGAGAGTATGAGAGAGATAGGAAGACATAGAGAGAGTAGGCGAGTGAGACAGGAAGACATAGAGAGAGTATGAGAGAGAAACAGTAAGACATAGAGAGAGCATGAGAGAGAGACAGGAAAACATAGAGAAAGAATGAGAGAGAAACAGTAAGACATAGAGAGAATGAGAGTGAGACAGTAAGACATAGAGAGAGTATGAGAGAGATAGGAAGACATAGAGAGAGCATGAGAGAGAAAAAGTATGACATAGAGAGAGAATGAGAGTGAGGCAGGAAGACATAGAGAGTATGTAATTTCCCTATGTTTTGAGTATGGATTTAATCGTTTAAAATTATTATTTATCTCACATTCCTATGTTCGTGGCAGGTTCACACATTTTTCGTTTCTTTAGAAAAAAAAAAAAAGAAAATAATAATACCCGTATCGTCAGACAGTATTTTGTGAAAAAATATTTGTAAAAAGAAAATAAGGAAAATGTTGTTTTTTTCGCCAAGACGTCTGTCTGATGATTGTGTGTGTCTATGTGTGTATGTGCTGAAAAACAGATAAACACCTCCTCTCCCACCGAAAACAAACAAAAAAACTATGAATGTGCCAGTAACAACAAAATAAAGACATAAAAGGTAAATAATTATTTTTGTTTTATACTATTCAACATGTCGGCATACGAACTATTTATTTTATCCAACTTTCCGAAACGATTGTTTTTATTTAAGCATTATATTATATATATATATATATATATATATATAATATATATATATATATATATATATATATATATTTAAAGATATATATTAAATAAAACCACTCAAGGCCCGGATTACATGTAGTCATTCATCGGGTAAGTATATTCAAGTACGTCTGAAGAAGATAAAAACTTATTTTTCTATTCTCGTTCTCGTCTCTCTCTCTCTCTCTCTCTCTCTCTCTCTCTCAATCTATCTATCTGTCTCTCTCTGTCCCCCTCTCTCTCTCTCTCTCTCTCTCTATATATATATATATATATATATATATATATATATATATATATATATGGAGAGAGAGAGAGAGCGAGACCCGACCATGAATAGAAAAAATAAACCTCTATATTTATTATATTATTATCAGACGTACTATAGCATAGTGTGTGTGTGTGTGTGTGTGTGTGTGTGTGAAGAAAAAGTGGAAGTGAATCCTACAGTATGTGACATTGTGAAAAATTTAAAAAACACTAGTCTATAAACGAGTAATGTTAATTCGTCTACGCTGCAGTGTTTCAATCTGTTTCGAAAGCCCTGATAAAGATCTATCGAAACAGATCGAAACACTGCAGCGTAGGCGAAATGAACATTACTCGTTTATAAACTTAAGATCTTTTTTTCAATTTTTCCCAATATCATATATATATATATATAATTTTATATTGGTATTGATAATTCTAGTTTGCTACTTTTATAAGTAATCAAATATTGATAGACCATGTATATCTAAGTTAGGGTAGCGTAGACATAAATTCAACAGCTCTTGGAATCCTTGATGTGGCTGTTTGCATTTCACATAGCACTAATACCCCTGGGAAATGTATGAATCCAACTATTTGCATTTGTTATGGGTAAATAGTAGGGCAGAATGGGCTCTTTAATCTTGGCTAGACAACCAGTGTAGGAGAACGAAAGAATCTGAATTTAAACTTGGAAAAGCTTCTCTTTAGAAATTGAACTAGTTTCACCAACTATTCGTACGGAAAGGATGGGAAATATATGATAGAAATAAAAATTACTGTTTGGTTTTACAATCTTCCCCAGCCTTGTTTTATTGCATATGTAACATTTCTAGGCTTGGTTTGCTTGGTTGGATTTTACGGCATGTCAACCCTTGTTTGATTATTTCATGCCGTATACATTTTGTTTTATTCATTCTTGATAGGTATTCACATTTTCTTTATTCAACTCAATTTTTTAAACTCATTTTTGTGATGGAGAACGAGAACTGCCGTATTCACTGCGAAAAAGAGGAAGACATTGTCTTGCCAGCCGGAGTCGAACCGGCGTCCTCCCGAATGCAAACACGTGAGACTTGGGCGTTGCAAGGACGCGCGGTTCGACTCAGGTGCCCAGATGTTGGAGGAGGGGCTGACCGCGTCCTCCCGAATGCAAAAAAAGTGAGACTTGGGCATTGTACGGAATAAGGTTCGACTCAGGTGCCCGGATGTTGGGGGGGGGGTGCTACGTCCATAAGTAGTTGGAATCTAAGGAGAACGAAAAACAGAGCGTCGCACGCATCCGCAGAGACTAACCGACGTAAGACTTCCGTTAAAACTAGTGGGAAAAGACAGAAAAGAAAAGTGATGAACTTAACCAGTTTGCGGCGGACTTGATTGTGGACTCCCCCTCGGCACAACTTTTTTTTTGTTCAACAAAATCATTTTTCTATTTTAATAGTAGATGGGACCCTAACACGTACTACCGATCCAGATCTGGGTGGACCTGGGAGTAATGGTGACAAAGGTATACGTCACGATCCCCAGAGTTCCAGAATTTGAATTTCACCACTAGATACAGTTTAACGTTATACCCAAGAATCTCAGCCACAACATTTCAGCACATGTATGATAAAAAGGGTGCAATAGACTTGGGACAATCACATAGTTGCTAGGGCTTGGTGTGACCAGCCGATTGATCGGACGGGGCCGCTTCGACCACCCGTCTAGCCTAAGTAAGGGTGAAAGAAGAGTGTTGCATGTCATAGTCTGCTTAACACTAGAATTCCGTTCTTAATTATTTTAACTTGCCATCCACGGCCAACAGGTGTGCCCATTGGGGGGGGGGGATTTTACCCTTCTGCAGAGGTGCAGTCGTTATATTCAACAGTCCCAGCTGACAGGGCAAAATTCCAAATTGGGGGACTAGTCTTTCGATAATGAGAAAATAATTAAAAGGGTTGACAATCAACCAACCAAATTATAATGGTCACATCTATGGCTTAAATAAACCTGTTTCAAAATTATTCGTATTCGAAAAGACCGTGTCATAAAAAGCTTGTCACATGAAGCTGAGTGCGTTTTTTAACCTGAATTTAAAATGGGGTGACTAGACTTTTACAATATCATAGATAATGAGGAAAGAAACAAAATTAATTGAATTGACGTCACAACTTATAGAATATATTTTGCACATTTGTATGCTTTCCATTAAAAGAGCTAAACGATCGATGCAAATAAGTTTATTTCAATTTCCATAATTAAAATTGCAAACAAATTGGCAAATAATTTGATTTTGTTTATTTTGTTTTCTATAAAGTTTTATAGTCGTTTCTTTAACTCATCTTTGACATTTCGTCTTTTTTGGTTTGTAGAAAATTTGTAACTCTGAGGTTGTTGAACTACACTAACGTCTTCATATCATTCTGAAAGTGAAACGTTTCGGTTCATTAGGAATACTAGCAAATATATGCACCCTCCGGGTGCAAGTATTTAAGTTTTAATGTAATAAAATATTGTATTAAATTAGAAAGGCTAATGAAACTAAATAAGAATACAGATAAAAAGATTTGAAACAGAGGGAGTATCATAAAAAATGGAACAACTGAAACTTACTCTTCCATCACTCTCGTCTTTCATTGTTATTTTTTCTAATTTAAGTATTTAGTTATAAGAGGAAGTAAAGAATAAAATGACAGTTATTTTATCTTGTTAATGGATCTCATTTAAGATTCATTGAAGAGATTTTTGCTTATATTCATTAAAATAAAACCAAACAGTTAGAAATCAATAATACTAAGCACATATTTATTAAATTCGATTTTTTAATATTAATATGCAAATTAGCCTTCCCGTTCACAGTGTAAAGCGCTATTCTGTTGTATATATAAATATAATTGCATGTTGTCAGTATGTAGACATAGTTAACAGTATTAATAATGTAAGACAATTTTATTAATAATTGAGGTTTAGATAGAAATAAAATCATTGAGAATGTGATGTCAATAACTAAGAGAATTGTGACTTGAGTAGGAATATAGTTTCGGTTACAGACAGAAAAACACACAATCTCCATTATAATAAGATAAGAAGAAAAACAAACATTTGTAATATATACACTTTCTTGTCTATTATTTTTTCTTTCTAAATATTTTAAAATCTAGATTATTTTTTGTTTATTAACCAATCCCTTTTTATTCTTTTAAATAATTTTGGGGATTGAGAAAAAAAAAAGCAACTCAGAAAGAAGGTAGATTGTAAAATAAAAGTTTCTAAAAACCGGGAGAAACGAAATAAAATTAAAATAAAAAGATCTTTTTATTTGATCTTATTTTAAATATTAATTAAAGATTTATCGAAATCACAAATTCCAATATTTGAAAATTTGTAACTCTGAGGTTGTTGAACTACACTAACGACTTCATATGATTCTGAAAGTGAAACAGTTCGGTTCATTATGAATATAAGAAGAAAAAAAAAACATTTGTAATATATGCACTTCCGTCACCTCTATGGAACGGATCACTAAAATCCAACCAACCAACCAGTCCAACCAGTGTTTTCCTGTAACTAATATTGTATTCGTTGTTTTTGAATTTTATTATTATTATTTCTATGCCCACTAATATTAATATTAAACTCCACTCATCCTATCTAGACATTATGGTAATATTCCGTGTTCAATGCCGACCGTCGCCAACTCAGCGTAAAAGTAGCACAGAGATCTGTGCGGTCAAGTGAGGATCTGATGGTAGATGTGGCGTTCCACCTCAGATGCCAGAACAATCTCCTTGTTTAAGTGCTAGTGAAGAGAGGTCAGACTCCCTCAATGTTTGGCTGACATGGAGCTCCACACCTATCATCAGCTCCTCACTATAACGCACAAATCCATGTACTACTCATACGTTGAGTTGGTGAGGGATGGTATTGAGACAGGAACCTTGATGTTCCCAGCCGGACACTCTACCGACTGAGTTTGACCGGCCTTAGTTATTATCTATCTTATGAATATTTATGAAATTCCATGTTTGGTTCCATATATGTTTAGTATATTGTCGCTGGTGTTAAATGGTATGAATTTTATTTTTTTAATACAGATTGCATCTATGTAGGAGCTTTTTATTATTTTTATAGAGGATTTAATTCTGTCAGTGAAGATTTTCCGTAAATGAGAGGATCTAAATTTGTCAGTGCTTTTGTTTTATGACGCTAGTATCTACACACACAAACATTTAAATAAATTTGGTTAAACCTAACAAAACCCTTATTGTTTTCATTTTTTTACTGTTTTCTTTCAAGTTTCCCAACAATCCTTTTGATGTTATCATCTTCAAAGTTTTTTATTAGTTGTATGAAAGAGTTAGGAAAAAGAAGAGGCGCGTGGTCTAATGGTTAGAGTCGTAAGAAATGGGGTCGTCGATCTGAGTTCAATTTCTCGATGAAGCTGTTTGCATTTCTCTTGGCGCCAATACCGTTGCGAAAGGTATGCAACCGATTCTCCCTCCAGCTATGAGTAAATAGCAGGGCAGTCTGGACTCTTTAACCTTGGCTAGGTAACAAGTCTAGGAGAAGGAAGAATCAGAATTCAAACCTGTTGAACTCGGCTTAAGAAATTGACCTTGTGTCACATCCTACTCGTGCTTAGGGGCTGGTAAATATATGTATGAAAGAGTTATTATTGATATACCAAGTACTTTCGTATTTTTTTCGAACCATTATCAAGATATTGTCATTGGCATTTCAGTCTCGGAAGACTATGATAAAGTTTTTATGTGCCCCTGAAGTTACAACTCCTGTGACTGTGAAATACGATGTTTGAAAAACATTCTCGACCACAGATTTTGAATTTGAAGGCTGTCCCTGAAGATGTTGATGTACCGATGCTTTGATGCCGCTGCTTTCTTCTGGACCTCTTAGCTTCATGGTGTTGTGTCAGGGTGACTTTTGACATGAACAGTCCTCTACGGAGATTTTGCCGCCACCGAGGGCGGTCATGAACCAAATTTTCCCAGCTGGAAAGGGCAATGTCAAAGCACCTGAAATCATTCTTGCAGACATCCTTGAATCACAGCTGGGGGCGACCAATATGTCTTTTACCAGACGTAAGCTCTCCATAGAGGTTGTCTTTCGGGATTCGTCCATCATCCATCCAACGTACATGACCCAACCATCGGAGACGACGTTGTCTCAGTAGAGAGTACAAGCTGGGGAGTTGAGCTCTCTCTAGGACTGCTGTGTTAGTGATCCCGTCCCTACATATTTATCTACGCTTTTTGCTTAAACTGATTTACTCTGAAATAAGTTCATTCAATGTATCCATCTAAACTATCATTATCAAAATGTGCTTGAATGTAAATATGCTGCCCAAATAGTATTTTCATTATTTGTCAACATTTTTTTAAATAAGGCTCTATATTCATTAATTTTATATTTCAGACTGTTGTCCTCATTTTTATTGTGATGTATAATGACAATATAATATATATGGTGATGAAGATGTTGTGTTAAACTCTACTGACGATTCTTGTCGGACGAGTTTTTGTTCGATCCTTTCTAACTGTATGGCCATCTTTTTAATGTCAGGGTGCAACTGGTGTAGCAATCCACCAAAGGTTCCTTCACGAGCGCTTTCGGCATGTCCTTCAGCCATCTTCAGGTGTGAAACTGATGGAATGTTTCGGTTGTTTCACTTTTAAAACGAGCAGTAGCGTAGGAATTGGTAGTTGGAGGTAGAAGGAATTGGTTGTGGGAGGTAGTAGGAATTGGTAGTGCGAGGTAGTAGTGGGTTCACAAGTTCGTTTAAACGAACAGTAGCAGTAGAGATTTTTGTAGGAGGGTGGGGTCACAAGTGTTGCATACCTTCTTTACTTTCTTCTATTTTTCTTCTGGCGTCGTTGACATCTTAAGTTCTTCTAGCGTCTGGACTTCGTCTTGGTGGTCGGTCACACTTAACTCCTTTCTTCTTCTAGATCAGTCTTGTTACCAAAACATTCATTAATCACAAAACAGTGTTATTTTCTTAAGCTTTTATTTACTTAACTAAACATTTCATGTAACTAAACATCTGACTAACATAGCGCGCGTATGCAGTGTGTTCCAGTTAAGGCAGGTCATCTTCTCTGCCCGACGTCTAAACTGAAACTGAGGACCCAACCAGGTCCCACGTTGGAAAGTCCCGCCCGTGATATGAAAAGAGCCATCCCTTTAGAAATACAGGGGATTGACAATAATCTTATGCAACCGCATAGATTATGTAACACAAGCTTGTGAGAATGTAAGGCACATGGTGGAAGGAGGATAGGTGAGAGGATAAAGATGAGGATAACAGTCTGAAAAATCAAAATTGTACATACCATTTTTATATTTTTCTGTATAAAAATTGCTTTGTGCAATGCTAGACAATGCTTTTGTCCTCGTCCCAATATACATAATAATAATAATTTGAGATAAAGACGGATCATCCTATCCCAGCCAGAAGACCAAACCTAGTGTTGATTAACAACAAAAAAGAGAACATGTCAACTGGTGGATTACAGGGTGAAGCTGAAGGAAAATGAAAAGATGGATAAATACCTGGACCTTGTCAGAGAATTGAAAAAGCTGTGGAATATGAGAGTGAAAGCGATACCAATTGTAATTGGTGCACTTGGAACGGTCCCAATAAAATTGGAACTGTCCCAATAAAATTGGAAAAAAGACTGGAGGATCTGGAAATCAGAGAAAGAATTGAGACCATCCATACTACTGCACTGCTGCAATCGGCTAGGATACTCAGAAGCGTCCTAGAGACCTGAAGAGACTTGTTGACACTCAGCCTCCAGTGAAATACCATCAGAAACATGCATACATGTCTAATCAAAAGTTACTCACTTTTTTATACGAAATAACAATTTTCCATTTTGTATTGTCATTGTCAGCACTTCCTTTAAATATTAAAATATCCTAACGCTTGTCCTCGCGGGATTATACACGTACAGCAGCGCTAGCCTCATTATTGCTTCTGGTATTGTGCAGGAACCACTTTTCGCAAACCGAAATAGAAGCTTTGAGTTTCGGCCTAAAGTTCGCGACGGGAATACACCGAAATTTTGACCTTTAAATTTTGGGAAAAAAGTGCGGATTATACTCGAAGATTTACGTAACTAGCAGGACCTATGTATATACAACAGTATGATAATTTAATTATTACAGCATTTGATATATTTACTCCTCCTCAACAGCAACAACAACAATAATAATGATAATAATTATAATAATTAGCAGGACCTATGTATATACAACAGTATGATAATTTAATTATTACAGCGTTTGATATATTTACTCCTCCTCAACAGCAACAACAACAACAATAATAATAATAATAATAATAATAATAATTAGCAGGACCTATGTATATACAACAGTATGATAATTTAGTTATTACAACGTTTGATATGTTCACTCCTCCTCCTCCTCAACAACAACAAGAACAACAACAACAACAACAACAACAATAATAATAATAATAATAATAATAAAGCCGATGACTAAAAATAATAATAACTAAATAAATATAGATATTTCAAAGTAGGAATTAATCTCTATTCTTTCGTCGAAACAAACCATGGACTCTATCCTGGATATCATGCGGAAATCAGAGTACATAGCAACAAAAAGTAAAGTCTTCAGGGCAGCTGCCTCCTCCAAACTATGTAGTAGTGACTCAGCCTGTGCCGGTGTATCTGCAAGAAGTGCAAGGTCATCATCCCGTGGCCGACCATGCCATTCCTATTTGTGTATTAACATCTTTCTGTGGATGAGATATTACTACCTAGGTATGTGAATTGTTCTACTAACTTAAGAGGCTTACTCTCGAATGTAGAGATGTCTCCTTTAATTTTGAAACTCATGAACTCAGTTTTATCGGAGTTTACGTAAAGGCGATATTCTTTGCTGCCTCCTCCAAACTATGTAGTAGTGACTCAGCCTGTGCCGGTGTATCTGCAAGAAGTGCAAGGTCATCATCCCGCACAAACATTCACAGATGTAATTACTTTTACAGATTCTTTAATGTCTACAACCAGCGGAGGGAGAAAAATACACAATTCTATTGGTCATTATCTAACCACAAAAATCAATGTGATTAAAAAAAATGTATTCAGCAAATGATCAATCAAAGCAAAAATGAATTTTATGCAAACTAGCAACAGAAAACACCCCCGGGCATTGTAAAAATTAACTTTTGAAAGACATTGCCTGAGATGGTGGGAGTTAAAACTTCAATCTCAGAGGGCTTGTATCATAAGTGTCGGTGTCAGCCATGCAGCGAGGGAGTATATTCCCCTTTCACTAGCACTAGACCAAGGAGATTATTTTAGCGTCTGAGCTGGAGCGCCACACCTACCATCAGCTCCTTACTTTACCGCACAGATCTCTCTGCTTCTCATACGCTGAGTTGGCGAGGGCAGGTATCGAACTAGGAACAAAAACTGAGGCATAATTAGCCGACGAGACAACTTATTCTCCAGCAAATATAACCAACATCAACAAGGACATCGACACCTTTAAAAAATATTTAATAAACTCGTCAAGAACAATAAAACATACACCTCCCTCATAGAACACCATCCCACAATCCCCACAAATTAGCTCTCCCCAAAACCCATAAAGAAAACTCCCCTACGACCTATCATCTCCAGCATAGGCAACGCTACACACCAAATCGCCCGTGCCATTGCTAAAAATTATAACCCCCATAAGTCGACGCGGTAGCCTAAAATCGGTATCAGCCAGTCAGCGAGAGAGTCTATCCCCTTTTCAATAGCGCTAGACTAAGGAGATTGTTTTAGCATCTGAGGTGGAGCGCCACACCTACTATCAGCTACTTACTTTACCACACAGATCCCTGTGCTACTCATAAGCTGAGTTCGCGCGGACCGGTATCGAACTAGGAACCTTGTGGTTTCTAGCCGAACGCTCTACCGAATGAGGTGGAGCGCCACACATACTATCAGCTCCTTACTTTACCGCACAGATCCCTGTGCTACTCATAAGCTGAGTTGGCGCGGACCGGATATCGAACTAGGAACCTTGTGGTTTCTAGCCGAACGCTCTACCGAATGAGCTAACCCGAAATAACAATTTTCCATTTTGTATTGTCATTGTCAGCACATTTTTTAAAGATTAAAATATCCTAACGATTGTCCTCACGGGATTATAAACTACAGACATACAGCAGCGCTATCCTCATCCTCGCCTCTGGTATTCGTTGTGACTTCATGACCAATATTATCGTTCGGATCATCTGTTGAATTCAAATACTTTAGCCTTAAGGAATACCCAGAGGAAATAATTACAAGTGGATGTATCTTGGTGAGCGAGCTGACTACGGGATATCACCACGAAGTGAGACGAGACGTCCTGGAAAAATTAATATCAGAACTTTTAGAGATGCCCTTCAGGCCATACATGACAGTTGAAATAGCTAATGCTACTCAAAGTCATGCTTACCAACCGCTTACTGCGATGAGCGCCTGTACGATGGCAGTTTTCTATCCGGGAGATCATTCTGTCGGAACCAATATATATATATATATATATATATATATATATATATATATATATATATATATATATACACACACACATATATATATATATATGTATATATATATATATATAAAACTTCTGTTATATTTTTTACTTATATAATTTTGCTCTGTGACTCTGACAATAAGAGCACACATTGAGCTCTGCAAACTCTGACACTTTTTTAAAAATCTTCTAAGTCGTAAGTAAGATTTATTCTCCGGTTTTGGGATTATATATATATATATATATATATATATATATATATATATATATATATATATATATACCTTTTTGGAACATCAATGTTTTTCGTTTTGAATTGAATTAATTTTTGCTTCTCTCTCGATGAGTCCGGATAAAAAACAAGCTCTGAAGATGATTTTTATAAATCGAAATATTGTTCAATATTAGCTATGAATATGATATAAAATATTTTCATTTTAAGAGCATTGTATTTTTTCATATCCTTTTATCTATACTTCTACCGTCAGATTCATTGCCTTACTCTTAACTATATATATATATATATATATATATATATATATATATATAATGTGTGTGTGTGTGTGTGTGTGTGTGTGTGTGTGTGTGTGTGTGTAGAATATAATATAATATAATGGAGAATGAATGTGAAAAGTAATAGAATATGAAGGTGCTCAATGCCCAAAAAAGCAGATCAGATTTATATTCAGAGATTAAATATTATGGATTTGTTCATGTGTACTTGCAATCGTCAGTTGATCAAAATGTTAAGATTCTAAAGATTCTAAAAATCTACAAAAATATTAATAAACGCAAAACACGACACTGCTTTTTAAAAATCTTAACATTTCGACCGTCTGAAGATTGCAAGTACGCGTGAAATTGCTGTTACGGTATATTAAATCCATAATATTTAATCTTTCTCCTCTTGCGTCCATCTCCATCATATACTTAGGCAATACTCCATTTTTTCACTATCTCTCTTAATTTAACTATTGTCCTAGTCTTTTTCTGTTCAATCAGAAACCAATATAAGTTATTTCCACGTCATCATCCATCCGTTTACATATTTCGGTTATTTTCCATGATTACACTTTCCAATTTTTCCACATTCGTCCCACGTCAACTTGAATGAAACTTGGCTAAAAAGATACAAACATCTTATTTATAATTTTAAAAAAGTTTAATAACATGAAAATGGTAGGGACAATCATATAGGTGCTAGGGCTTGATGAAGTCAGTCAAGTGATTTGACGGTCCCTCCATCCGTTCGTCGGTTTCACCCAATTAGTAGTCAAGGCTGAGCGTTGCATGTCATGGACTGCTTCATTCTTCTAAGCTGGGTCGTATGTGCTCATTTCTTTGTTGTTTTATAACACGTCTATTCTTTATTATAAAAATTCCGAGCCTAAAAGTGTTTTCTACCGCGGTGAGAAGCTGGCAATTTGGGAGCGAAGGATCCCTACGGCTGCTTCCCTCAGCTAACGGCCAGCATCTGCTACCTAAACTCTGATACCTTCTCACGCTCGACTTTAGCCAATAAGCATTCAGGTTAAATTGCCGTCAATAACTTTTGTTTCAACGGTTAATGGTAATTTTCAATTTACTATTTGAATTTTAACTACACTTACACCCATAATTTCTGTTGTCTGCCCAATCAGAACCGTATTTTCGGGGGTCTGGACCCCATAAAAGAAGACCCGTGGATGGAACAGGAAGATCGAAAGTTGGTCCCGTATATACAACTCAGAACCCTTGCCACCACTTTGCCGCTACCATCAGCTACCTTGCAACTCAGTGCTGAACTTGATCATTTAGTCATAAGAATTTAGCTGTATATCGCCAGTCAACTTTAACTTCAACTTCCACACCCCTTTGTTATTGTACATGATGTTCATCAGTGTATCATTAATAAAGGAATTTTTGTATATCTATTAATAATAGAGATTCGCTTCCGGTTTTTGTCTGTATCAAAAATACGTCACGCTTATGCCACATTACCCAAAATCGTTATAACATAAAATAAATACACTCAAAATTTGAACATGCAACATTAGACAGTCCTTATTGTTTTTTAAAACAAGTTTTAATAAATACATGACTGGTATTATATATCTATATATAGTTTGTTTTATTTTAATACATATTTTAAGTTTACATTTCAAATTATTTTATTTTTTAATCCTTTAATGAATTTGATGATTTTACTTACTTAGGGTACAGACTCGCTGACATTGAATTTTTAACTCCTATCCCTCAGGCAATATGTTTCAAAAATGTATTTTTTACATCGCCCGAAGGGTTTTTTTTTATTTTGTACTAGTAATAATTAATAAGCGTTCGTAGTAATTGCGATTGTTGACCCGTTGAGAGCATTGGTGAATTTGGTCATTGTGAGACAAAGCCAGAATTAAAAAACAAACAACACGAAACCAGTCTTCAACCATCTTGTGGATCAACAAAGCAACGTGGGAACAGGGTTCAACGCTCTATAATTGGCCCGCACAACACGGACTTATAGGACTACATTTAGTACCGTGCCCGGAGCATAGTACCATAGCAGGATGACCCACGAAATATATAACATAAGGATGAATCCACGCATGACTGCAATTCTAAAATTCTGTAATAACAAAAAAGTTATTTGTGTTTGTTGTTTGGAAACTCAGAAACAATTGAGACATCATAGAGTTAATTTAGTTTCTTTGCCATTTTCCCTTTAATACATCACTTTGATATTGATTGTAAACTCAGATGAATTGTGCTTTTCTGCTGTAATAGAATTCCAATCGTTTGGGGACTTTTCTTACGGCCAAACTATTAAAGTGTCAAATATTTCTATACTGGTTCTTATCAAAAAGCAATCATCGTTAATATATACTGCTGGAGAAGCAAGGACGAGCTCGTAAGCGACGTACTACTGTGGAAGCCAGCACATGGGCATGCTAATGTGAGCCGCCCAGCCAGGACCTACATTGACCAACTATGTATGGATGCTGGCTGCAGCGCAGAGGAGCTACCAGAGTCGATGAATGATAGGGAAGGTTGGCGAGAGATAGTTATGGATATCCGTGCAAACTGCGCGACATGATGATGATGATGATATATATATATATATATATATATATATATATATATATATATATATATATATATGATCTTACCCCTCTGCAGGGGTACAGTTGGTTTAGTCTCAATCGACAGGGCGTCTTTGTCTGAGCAGCAATGTCTGATAGTACAGCCTCTCGCGCCTGAAGATGCTTGTGACGTCACGTCGTCTGCAGCCAATCAGCAGGAAGGAGAAACGAAAGCTGGTAACAGACATTGTTATTTTAAAATTATTTACCAGTTAGGGTGAATGTGAGCGTTTTTCTGCTCAAAAATGGCCTAAGAAATTCATGAAATCGCCGAAATTATGAAAAAAAAACAAACTTTGAAAGCAAAATCCGCGAGTATGCGGGCCGCGAACGGTGAACTGCAAATGGCTGAGGGTATACTGTATATTGATATATGCAACGTGACACTCGCTCACAAACAAAGTTGTTAAACTATATAGTTATGATTCATGACAAAATTGTGATATTATCGAAAATGTGGGTTATGTGCCCCTCAACCGGAAGTCCGGACAAATAGGGGGCAGAAACAGAACCCTGAACCAGCAGAACAGAATCCACAGGCACAGAGGTCGGACCATTTTTAACAGCGGCTGAATTGAGGTCAGCATCATTTCGTCTAGGCACCCACAGGGGTAAGACCAGACAAATTCGACGAACAGACAAGCGCACGAGAGGACAACACTAGGAATTCAACAGGCAGAGAACACAGTAGCAGCGGCCATCAAGAACAATTACAAGAACAATTACTGAAACATTACTCCAAACAGCTAAGTTACCTTGTCTCATACATATATAATATTTCCCGCCGAGCGATCGTCTCTGGCAACTTTACTATGAACTTTACGAACTCTCACACAAACACTTTGAACTCTTTTCCTTGAAAATACACTTTGTACACTTAACTTACACTTCTTATATTTTGCACCAATAAATTATTAACCCGAATATATAAATATATTCACCTTGTACCTTTCCTGAGTAGCAGAAATTACTGTTGTTACTCTCTTGGCTACTTCTATTTCTGTTAATATATTTCAATAGTCGATTTAGATTGCCGGATTATATATACGTTTTTTGTTGTTTTTTTGTTTTTCGTGTATCAGCTGTTTATTTTCTTAATTCGAAATTAATATTATATTGAGTCCATAAACTCATCATTTTAAGCGGATTTATTATTATAAATGTAATGGGTTTGTTTATCATATATCCGCGTCGATTCTTCTCGCAGTTATGATTTTGAACACAATAGGATCCATGAATGTTTAGCTTAATCCGGTTTTAATATAAGCTGTGGATTACTACAGAGAAATCATGTCATATCATTAAGATGTAGAATGTTCACGACCACTGTTACAACAAGAACAGGAATAATATTAATGTTAACTACTGGGACCTGTGGATATACCACAGTATGATACTTCAATTATTACAATGTTTGATATACTTATTTTACACTATTGCGAAATAGTTCAATATGTAAATCGTATAATAATCTTAATTCCCCCCCCGCTCTCTCTCTCTCTCTCTCTCTCTCTCTCTCTCTCTCTCTCTCTCTCTCTCTCTCTCTCTCTCTCTCTTACTTTTTTGGTCTTTCTACAATTCACTTTCACAATTCTACGTTCACTCTCATGTTCCACAGCTTTTTCAATTCTCTGGCAAGGCGATCTTTTCATTTTCCTTCAGCTTCACCCTGTGATCTGCTGGGACCGCAAAGTCCACCAGTTGACACGTTCTCTTTTTTTTTTCTTTTTTTTTGTTTTTTTTTTGTTAATCAACACTAGGTCTGGTCTCCTGGCTGGGATAGGGTGATTCGTCTTCATCTCGAAGTCCCAGAGAATTTCATGCGTTTCATTCTCAAGAACAGATTCTGGTTTATGCATATACCATTTTGTTTATGGTCAAAATTATTATTATTATTATTATTATTATTATTATTATTATTATTATTTTAATATTCCTGTTCCTTAGTCTTCCAACCATTATCATCTTGCAAACATTCTGTTCAAAGCTGAGAATATTAAATCCTGATGATCTGGTTCTGTTCATTCGCTGAAGGGGAAGGAAACGGACATGCTGCATAGAAAAATATGAGACGAAATAAAATAAATATTGAAATATTCTGCAATAGTTTTTAAGTAAACACATCAAACATTGTAATAAGTAATTTATGACCATGTGGTATATCCACAGGCCCGCTAGTTATTATTATTATTATTATTATTATTATTATTGTTGTTGTTGTTGTTGTTGTTGTTGTTGTTGTAGTTTTTCATTCAGTTTTCACACCAGTATTATTCAATTATAATAGGTTTTTCCTTTCTTCTGTTCATTACAATGTACTTTGCGACCATATCAGGAATGCCTACAGCGATAGACAGATGTGTTACCTTCATATTAAAATACTCTGAAAGATTTGAGATCTTAGGGATCGAAGTATTGTTGAGATCGACTCTAATACTGAGAGCATCCTGGCGATTTGCACAGACCCCGTGTCACTCAGAGACTTCAGGGAAAAAACCTGTTACAACTGGATTGAAAAAGTCGTTAAGATTTTTTGGTGTCCCGGCGGATAACAGATAGGAAATAAAAGAAAGCGAAAAGACTAATACTCGGATATTGGAGAAGTGTAAAAATGAAGGTGATTCGGGATACAAATTGTAATTGTTTCTCTGAATGTTTGAGATGAGGCTTGATGATTAGCATTATCTGTGTTATGCGGACTATTGTCCTCATCTTCATTGTTATCTGTACAACGTTTCGGTCGATATGCCCTCCGGCCTTCTTCAGGTATACTTTTTCTGGGAACCTTCTATTCGGACTCGGGAACCTTCTTGTTGTAATCGGGAACCTTCTTGTGGTAATCGTGAGCCATCACGGAACTTTGAGCCTAACCCTTTATTCAGTCCACGGAGGTATCCTGTTCTCATTCCGCTAACCATTGCTGGGATTGAGGCGTTAAGCTGTGTTAATTATTATTCTAGGTTACTACTGCCCTTGATCCGGACTGAACCTGCAATCTAGAGATAACTGTCACTTGGAACTGTGTTAACCAAACTTCTTTATCCACTAGGCCATGTGTCCAATTGAAAAGAAGGTTCCCAAGTCCGAAAAGAAATACCTGAAGAAGGCCAGAAGGTTGTACAGATAACAATGAAGATGAGGACAATAGTCTGAATAACACAGATAATACTAAATGGGATCCCTTGGAACGATCACCAAATGTTTGGTAAAAAGACCCGGATGAATTCGTTTGGTTGGTTTGGTTGTTTTTTTACGGCATATCAACCCTTTACAGATCATTTACTGCCAAACCTATTTGGTTTGGTTTGGTTTGGTTTGGTTTGGTTTTTACGGCATATCAACCTCGGTGAGTCATTTAATGCCGACAAAGTTGTGAAATAAATTAATTCTTAATCAACGATCAAATTTTGTTTATACACTCATGTTTTTCTATTTAATCCATAGATGGGACCCTAAGAGGTACAACCACTCCGGGTCAGAGTGAACCTGGGAACAATGGTGATGAAAGGGTGCTCCACATCTCCCAACCTCCAAAACTGGAACCTCACCATCAGATAGAGTTTAACAACATTCTAAGTATATGTAGACCCTCGGCGGGTGTTCTATCGACTGAGCTAAACATTCCTCTTCTAAAAAAATAGTAAGTGAAAATATAGACGAATACAAAAATCTTGCAAAAAAGCTGTGTAAAATGAAGGTGACGGTGGTACCAATAGTAGTTAGTGTCCTTGGAACGGTCTCCAAGTGTCTATAATAAAAAAAAGAACGAAGGAATATGGGAATCAGAGGAAGAATCGAGACTATCCATCGTTCCTAAGATAGGTTCGAATATTCAGAAGAGTCCCAGAGACCAAAGAAGACTTCTTGTAACTCAGGCTCCAGTTAAAGTTAGTTTGTTGGATTTAACGGCATGTCAACCACTATTGGGTTATTTTATGCCAACGATATTTTGTTGGATTAATACATGATGGGTTATAGTCTAATAACTATTCGATAAAGAATTGAAACTGTCCACACTACAACGACGATTAAACCCATCCATAAATGCTAACATCAGGCATCTTAATGTTGAAGATAAATTTCTTTTCTTTTGATCACAGTTTTGAATATTCTATCTGGTCTAAAAGGTTGTTTTATAGGATTGGAGACCTTATTTATCAGTTTATAGGATTGGAGACCTTATTTATCAATCAACCCCATAATTCATTTTGATACCAGTTTCATTATTCTATCTGGTCTAAAACTTGTCTTATAGGATTGGAGACCTTATTTATCAATCAACCCCCATAATTCATTTTGATTCCAGTTTCATTATTCTATCTGGTCTAAAACTTGTTTTATATGATTGGACACCGTATTTATCAATCAACTATCCATAATTCATTTTGATACCAGTTTCACTATTCAATCTGGTCTAAAACTTGTTTCATAGGATTGGAGACCTTATTTATCAATCAACCCTTATAATTCATTTTGATACCAGTTTCATTATTCTATTTGGTTTAAAACTTGTTTTATATGATTAGAGACCTTATTTATCAATCAACTCTCCATAATTCATTTTGATACCAGTTTCATTATTCAATCTGGTCTAAAACTTATTTTATATCATTGGAGAGCTTATTATTAGTAGTATTATTATTAATCCTGTAATTGTATTTTTGTGTTTTTACTATTCTTTTGTGTCGCATCATTTCATAAAATGTTATTAGAATTCATCGACACGTATACAAACAGTGAAACGTTGTTGAATACATATCTATGGTAAACTTCATTGACGAAGAAAAACATAAAACACAGACAGACAGATATACAGACACACACATATATAGATATTGTATATATATATATATATATATATATATATATATATATATATGTGTGTGTGTGTGTGTGTGTGTGTGTGTGTGTCTGTCTGTGTGTGCGTGTGTGTGTGTGTGTAGGGCATTATCATGAACAATCTTGAATACAAAGAAAGTTAATATGATCATCATGGTTTTTCACGTTTATTATTCAGTCTATTTTTACTGTCTATCACCAGATTGTCTAGAACAATGTGCACGTGATCTGTAGGATACAGCGACTGTACCTCAGTAGAGAGGGAAAATAAACTCCAATTGTACAACCTGTTGGCCACTGGCAGCCACCCGTTATACTTAAGGACAGAATCCTGGTGGCTTGGTTACCGATGATATGCAACACTCGACTTAGTCCTTTACTTGACCTAGACAGGCCCAGGCCCTTAGAGAAAAATCTTCCGATCAATAAGTTGGTCACATTAAGTCCAAGCACCTATATGATTGCTCTGACCGTATTTGATCTCATGGCAGATCTCTAACCCGTTTTATCATACATTTGATATAAGGTGGGGTTTGGTTTGTTTTGTTTTGTTTTGTTTTACGGCATATCAACCTTAGTGGGTCATTTAATGCCGATAAAGTTTTGAAATAAATCAATTCTTAATGGATAATACGATTTTTTTATAAATACATTTTTCTATTTAACCCAATGATGGGACCCTAACAGGTACTACCACTCCGGGTCAGAGAGGACCAGGGAGCAATGGTGATGAAGGGGTGCTCCACATTCCCCAAACATCCAAAACTGGAACCTCACCATCAGAAAGAGTTTAACGTCATTCCCAGGATATGTAGACCCGCAGCCACTGCCTTCTAGCACCCATATGATAAAAAGGGGTTGGGGCTTGCCATAAGGGCAATAGGGTTGGGAAAATCATATAGGTGCTAGGGCTTGACGTGACCAGCCAATTGATCGGAGGGGGCCATAAGGCGGCGTGCATGAGTCTTAGTGTCCTGGGTATTGCGTTGAACTTCATGTATTTTTGAGGTTCAATTTTTTTTATTTCTAAGGAGTGTGGAGTATCCGTTCATTAACAGGTTCACTCTGTCCCGGAGCAATTATACCTCTTATTTAGTTAGTTAGTTAGTTGGATTTTAGTGCATATCAACCCTTGTTGGGTTATTTTATACTGAAGAAGTTTTATTTAATTATTCTTGATGGGTATTCATTTTTTTAGCTCAGTTTTTAGACACATTTTTAAAACTCACTTTATTCTGCTCACTTACCTGGGTTATAGGTTTTAGTATCACAGGTCCAGAACCAACAGAGTTGCACCATTAGGGTTAGGTAATTATAAACTTTTGTTTAGTAAATTAGGGTGTCCCAGAAAAAACAGAACCCACAAACTTTGTAATAAAATGTTAATTTTAACTAGGGGGTTTAGGGTTAGAGTTAGGGTTTAGTGTTAGAGTTGGGGTTAGGGTTAGGGTTGGGGTTGGGGTTAGGGTTTGGGTTCTGTTTTTTCTGGGTCACCCTGTACAAGGAGACCCAGAAAAACATTACCCAAATTATTTATTTATTTTCCCATTAAACTAACCCTAAACCCTAGACCCCTACCCTAACCCTAAACCCCAACCCTATTCCTAACCTTAACCATAATCCTAAACCCCCTTAGTTAAAATTAACAGTTGTATTACAAAATTTGTGGGTTCTGTTTTTTCTGGGACATCCTAATTTACTAAACAAAAGTTCATAATTACCAAGGGTTAGTACCTGTTAAGTTCAGTCTATAGGTTAAATAAATAAAAAAAATGGTTTAAAAATGTGTTTAAAGTGAGTTCAAAAGTGATTGACTACTCAATAGGAATGAATAAAATTACTGTCTTAATAAATTACTGTTCAGTAAAAAATAACCCAATAAGGGTTGACATGCTGTAAAATCCAACCAACCAATGGATCGTTTAGTGTCTTCGTCTACATCTATTATGATTCTTGTAGTCATTGAGTTTTCATTTAAATTGTAAGCAGTTGTTTTCTGTGCGAATGAAGTGAGAGTAAAATATTAATCAATATATCAGCAGGCTCCACAGATTTCTATCCGATTTGAGGAATATGCCTTTTTGTTTTATTAATGACTTCTCCACTGACGGGTTAAGACTAAACACAAACAAAATATATAGACTGGTTGAAAGTTATATTGACTGTTTGGTTGTTTGGTAACTCATTTTAATATCTCTTCTGCCGAAGCTTGTATAAGACTCTTTTTAAATCTAAAAAACTGTAGAAAAATACACATTCTACAACATTAGAAATTGGAAAAATTTCAAAGTGGCAACATAAATGTTTTATGAGTTAATTTATCAATTTCAAATCATTTCAAACATTATCTCAAATAGAACTTTTTGTGATTATTTTTTAAGAGGCAAATGGTTTAAGTGCTAATGTCTCAACGTAACTGTTTAATAAAATGTTTTAAGTGCCAATGTATCAATCGAGTTCAAAATCATTTCAAACATTCTCTGAAAGAGAACTGTTTAATAAAATGTTTTAAGAGCCAATGTATCAATGTAATTACGAATCATTTCAAACATTATCACAAATAGAACATTTCATGATGTTTTCTAAAGAGCAAAATGTTTTAATGCCAATGTCTCAAACGTAACTATTTGACATGTTTTAAGAGCCAATGTATCAATCTAATTACAAATCACCTCAAACATTATCTCAAATGTAACTGTTTGAGATGGTGTTTATGTGTCAGTGGCGCCATGTAGACGAACTGAGATGATATTTTAAGTATCAAAGTATCAATGTAGTTTAAACATCGTTTCAAGCGATAGAATTATCTGCGTTATTCGAACTATTGTCCTCATCTTCATTGTTATCTGTACAATGTTTCGGTCGATATGCCCTCCAGCCTTCTTCAGGTATTTCTTGTCGGACTCGGGAACCAATTGGACAGATGGCCTAGTGGATAAAGGAGTTAGGTTAAGACAGTTCTACGTGACAGTTATCTCTAGATTGCAGGTTCAATCCTGATCAAGGACAGCAGTAACATAGAATAATAATTAACACAACTTAATGCCTCTACCCAGCTATGGTTAGCGGAATGAGAACAGGATACCGCCGAGGACTGAATAAAGGGTTAGGTTCAAAGTTCGTGATGGCTCCCGAGTCCGAAAAGAAGGTTCCCGAGTCCGACAATCCTGAAGAAGGCCGGAGGGCATATCAACCGAAACGTTGTACAGATAACAATGAAGATGAGGACAATAGTCCGAAGACGCAGATAATACTAATCATCAAGCCTCATCTCGAACATTCTGAGAAATAATATTTCACGCGTTATCTCAAACAATTTTATTTGACACGTAGATCGAACCCTCACAATAACACGACACAGAGTTAGAGTGGGGCTGAAAGTAATCGCAGCTAAGCAGTGATTCCACACTCTACTGAGCACCAGAATTGTAGACCTACTAAAGGATAACATTTAGGATTGTACCTAACTAGGAGTTGAAAGAAAGAAGGAAAGTAGGAAAGAAGAAAGGGATGAAGAGAAAAAGAAAAAGAAAAAGAAAAAAAAAAAAAAAGAAAAAGAGAAGAATGAAACTGAAGAAAAAGTTTTTAAATAAAGAGAGAAAAGAAAGCTAAAAAAAGAAATGAAATGGAAATAATACAAAAGGGGGGTAGGACATTTTTTTTAAAGTGAACAATCCAACTCCAATTCATTACAAAAATGATAAGCTATTCCTATTCATTATGTAACACCAAGAGCATGAGCAAACGTTAAACGATAAATTCCCCGAGATAGAAGTAAATAGAAATAAATAGAAAGTAAATATGATAAAAGGAAAAAGGAAGGAGCAGAAATTATAATAAAAAGTTAACTTCAATCCATTACAAAAATGATAAGCTATTCC
>CM042158.1:53598395-53610895 GCA_023376005.1 Doryteuthis pealeii
TTCCTACTCAAGTCACAATTCTCTTAGTTATTGACATCACATTCTCCATGATTTTATTTTTATCTAAACCTCAATTATTAGTAAAATTGTTTAACATTATTAATACTGTTAATTATGAGTACATACTGACAACATGCAATTATATTTATATATACAACAAAATAGCGGTTTACAGTGTGAACGGGAAGGCTAATTTGCATATTAATATTAAAAAATCGAATTTAATAAATATGTGCTTAGTATTATTGATTTCTAACTGTTTGGTTTTATTTTAATGAATATAAGCAAAAATCTCTTCAATTAATCTTAAATGAAATCCATTAACAAGATAAAATAAGTGTCATTTTATTCTTTACTTCCTATTTTAACTAAATACTTAAATTAGAAAAAATAACAATGAAAGACGAGAGTGATGGAAGAGTAAGTTTCAGTTCCATTTTTTATTATACTCCCTCTGTTTCAAATCTTTTATTATACCCCCTCTGTTTCAAATCTTTTTATCTGTATTCTTATTTAGTTTCATTAGCCTTTCTAATTTAATACAATATTTTATTACATTAAAACTTAAATACTTGCACCCGGAGGGTGCATATATTTGCTAGTATATATAAAGACCGTCAGAGAGTAACCCAGCCGTTATATAGGAAAGCTTTTGCCTTATATATATTTGGAAAAGGGAGACAGTGAAAAAAATGGTCCATTTTCTATTACTGCCACACATTTTAATGAAACTTCCATGACTTTGACAAACACAGGAAATGATTATTTCCCTGGCTATTGTTGTTAAATTACCCTTACAATTTTCTTATCTTCAGATGCAGTCGTTTTTCGCTTGCAGCCACGACCTTAAAATTAATAGATTCCTTCATACAAAATAGCAACAACACTGAAATAATAACACCCACAATAAACTCCTCCTTATCAAACCCAATTTTGGAGGCTGGAGACCAACTTTAAGGAAGTCTAGAAAGGAACAAGTCATTGTGTCCCGATTACTCATTGGTCATACAAGACTAACGCATTCCTATATACTCAAACAAGAACAACAACCACAATGTGGAACATGTCAAACACCTTTAACTGTTAAACACTTATTCATGGAATGCAGGGTTTTTTTTGCTCACATCAGAAACCGTTATTTTAAAGCAAACAATATGAAAGATCTGTTTAAAAATGTCAACATGGAAGATATTCTCTCCTTTTTGAGGGAAATAAAATTATACCATAGAATATAAACATGAAACAAATCAATACCATACAACATAATCCCCAATAATGCTAACACATTGATAAAACAAATTACTAAAAAGTATAAATATAAATACACGATATGTATCACTTCCTAACCGTTAGGCATGACATAACCACAGACGGGTTTATATGCCGTTAAAATCAATAAACAAAAAAACAAACAAACGACCTTCATTTTTTATGATAATTTCCACTTTCTTTAAGAAATCATCAAGTATTTATATTTAATTTTTTTTATGTTTGTGCACAGGGCTGTATCACATCAAATATTCCTATCTAATACAAATAATGTTCAAACAGATCTATTTGACCCGTAGACAGGATCCTAACAGATACTACCACTCCGGCTCGATGAAGTGCTCATTATACAATTGTTATCCTCGGAGCAATTGAACACGGCGAATCGCGTTTCAAATCCTGGACGAGGCAGGAAAAATACGAATCCAAATATTCACCCTCTAGCTATTGATAAATAGTAGGTCAGATTGGACTCTTTATCCTTGGTATTGTTGCATAATCTATGTGGCAGCATAGATTATTGGCAACACCCTGTAGGAGGATTCTAAGGAGCCAGTATTTTCAGATCTCGGAACGGAAAACTACTGGAAAGTTAGAATCTCACAAGTCACGTGAGATTCAGTTAGTTAATCAGTCTACAACCAGACTTCAGATGGGACAGACGTATCCTACTTCGGTTGTGACTCCGAGCGATGTGTTAGAAAGGGCAAAAATAAAACCTTTGATCAAACAATAAGCCTTGTTTATTAATTACGCATGACCTTAGTTAGAAGGTTTTTTAAAAAGTAAAGAAAACTAGGCGATCACACCATAGCCGAAGTAGAATGAGAAGAAGAGTACAAGTAAGTAAACGACTGTCTGTCTGTCTGTCTGTCCGTCTCTCTGGTGTCTCTATCTTTGTCCACTCTCTTTTCCTTTCTATAACGAAAGAACACTTGTTTATGTACCCGACGAGAAAGGGATACATAACAGTATGTCAAACGGTCTAGTAGAAGGCAAACTCAGAATTCAAAGATGGCGATTTAAAGAATTTGCAATATTACGATTAACATAATCCTTGTATACCACAAATGGACGTTTTTTGAAACTTACACAACTGTGTACAGCCATTAATCACAAATCACAAATTAATATATCTTATCAAGAAAGAGACAATTCCCGTTCTATTTGAAAATATATCTCTTTAGAAAAATATGAATTTTTGCTACAATTATTGGAACTCTGACAACAATGATGAATGAAAATAATCACTTCCTATATGTGCAAAAACCATTGAAATTTATTTAAGATTTATGGAAATAATTCAAAATGATTCCGCTTTTTTACAGTCTTTTTTTCTTTTTTATTCACTAGTGTTGATGCTGTTAGAAATATAAATTGATACTTCAAGTTTTCCTGGAAAGTATGTGCATTTATGCGCTCAATCATAATCAGGCCGCCCTGTCGGATGGGGCGTTAGAATGGTGGCGACCCGTGATGCAAAAGGATAGAATCCAGGTGGTTGAGCAGTCCATGACTTGCAATACTCTACTTTGGTCCTTGCTTGGGCTAGACGGGCGGTCAGAACGGCGCCCTCCGATCAATCGGCTGCTCATGTCAAGCCCTAGCACCTATATGATCATCCCGACCCTATTGCCATTATGCCAAGCTCCAGCCCTTTTTATCATATGGGTGTTAGAAGGCGGTGGCTGAGGGTCTACATGTCCTGGGTAGGACTCCATCTGATGGTGAGGTTCCAGTTTTGGAGGTTGGAGAATGTATAGCACCTCTTCATCACTATTGCACCTGGTCCATTCTGACCCAGAGTGGTAGTACATGTTAGGGTACCATCTATGGTTTAAATAGAAAATGTGATTTCTAAGAATTATTGAATATCCATTAAGTTAATTTATTTCAAAACTTTATCGGCATTAAATGACCCACTGAGGTTGATCTGCCGTAAAACAAAACAAACAAACATAATCAGGTCGCAGTGGCAGCACGAATATCTATGCTCTTTCTGGAGCTGTAGTATATACTGACAGCACCTGTGCCGAGGGGTCACCTGCTGAACGTGGATGGCAACCGGTTATGCTTAAGGATGGAATCCTGCTGGTTGAGCAGTCCATGACATGCATCACTTCCCTTTGGCCCTTACATAGGCTAGAAGGACAGTCCTGGTGGTCTCCTCCGATCAATTAGCTAGTCATGTCAATCCCTTGCACCTATATGATTGTCCCAACCCTACTGCACTTACTGCAACCCCCTAACATATTTTATCATTAAAGGCCGTTGCTGTGGTTCGTATTGTTCTGGGTATGACGTTAAATGCATCTAGTGTTGAAATTCCAAATCTGGAGCCCTGGTGTGTATGGAGTAACCTTTCATCACCATTAATCCTAGGTCTACTTTGATCAGGAGTGATACTACCTATCGAATCTATAGGTTAAATAATTCAAAAATGAGTTCTAAAAATTATATATTCACCAGTCTTAAAAATATTGAGTTCAGTCAGTCTACTGTTGGTTTGAACAACAGCAACTGGCTAAGCACAACTGAAGCAGTGTCCAAGACAGTTGGTATTTATGGGAATCAAGAATAGTCAATTCATGTATTTGGGTGATTCCATTCCTTGAGTTCTGATTGGCTGCTTGGTTTCTATGATGTTGTGGAGTTTCATAAATACCCTGTCATTCTGCAGTAGAGTGCAACAAGACAGGTTCGTATTCAGTTATGATTGCATGTTGCCGTGTCTTACCAATTCAACGATAATTGGATCTTAGCTTGATTATTCTACAAACAACAATTTCGAAAGCAAACTCACGATGTGTAATGGTCCAAGCCCTGATCGTAATTGATTGGATTTGAAAAAAAAGATGTGAATACTTTATCTAGATGGAGCTATCATTACCACTTGCCTACGTTATTTGTGCCATACAAGTGACAGTTTTACATGTAGGAGGTATTTCGGGTCAAGTCACCAATAGGCACCTCAGTTGCAAGCTGTTTTCAAAGGAACGAAATGTTGATTTACACCGGTTCTTAGTAACCAAAATCAACACCACGATTTTTTTACATTATAATAGTTTTTGATATTAATAAAAAAATATTATTTCAGACATCTCAATTGGATTCCTATTCTGATTAAATAAAAACTATTTGAATATAAAAGCGAGTCTTTCGTTTAGAGTTTTATAATTAAATAAGAATAACTATATTAGTTTCATTCATCATTGGCATTTCAGTCTCGGAAGACTATAATAAAGTTTTCATGTGCCCCTGAAATTACAGCACCTCCTGTGACTGTGAAGACCGATGTTTGAAAAAACATTCTCGACCACAGATTTCGCATTTGAAGGCTGTCCCTGAAGATGTTGATGTTCCGATGCTTTGTTGCCGCTGCTTTCTTCTAGATCTCTTAGCTTCATGGTGTTGTGACAGGGTGACTTCTGACATGAACAGTACTCTACGGAGATTCTGCCACCACCGAGGGCGGTCCTGAGTCAAATTTTCCCACCTGGAAGGGGCAATGCCAAAGCACCCGAGATCACACTTGCAGATATCCTTGAATCGCAGCTGGGGGCGACCAATCTGTCTCTTACTAGACGAAAGCTCTCCATAGAGGATGTCTTTCGGGATTCGTCCATCATCTATCCGACGTACATAACCAAACCATCGGAGACGACGTTTTCTCAGTAGAGAGAACAAGCTGGGGAGTTGAGCTCACTCTAGAACTGCTGTGGTAGTGATCCTGTCCCTCCAGCTGATGCCCAGTATACATCTAAGGCAGCGATCGAAGAACATATTTAGCCGCCGCTCTTGGTGGGAGTATAAGATCCATGTTTCACTTACATAAGGGTGCTGATAACACATGCCCTATACACTTGTACCTTTGTACGGATAGTGAGCTTGCTGTTGTCCCACACTCTTGCTGTGAGCTTGTCAAAAGTTGAGGCAGCTTTTCCGATGCGGAAACTGAGTTCAGTATCAAGTGACAGGTTTTCAGTGATGATGGACCCAAGGTAGGTGGTGTATATTAGTTTATCATTAGTGCAAATGAATTTTTTCACATAGCTAACAACAACAACATGAAATAACTAATTTTAAAAAATCTTATAAAAAAAACTATCTTAGTCTTCATTTTGTATGAAATTATAATTTTAAAAAATCGTGTTGTTGATTTTGTTGACAAACAACAGGTGTAAAGCAAAATTACGTTCCTTTGAAAACAGCTGGCAACTGGGGTGCCTATTGGTGACTTGATCCAAATCAAAAAAATATTTTAGTATGCAAACGTGTCTTTGGTTTGTATGAAATTATAATGTCAAAAAATCGTGTCGTTGATTTTGTTTACTAACAACCTTTGTAAAGCAAAATTATGTTCCTTTGAAAGCTCACAACTGGGGTGCCTATTGGTGACTTGGTACGTTATTTCTGCCACGGCCTGTACAACGGTGAATGCATTTTATGAAAATTAGGAGTGATGTCTGTTTATCACGTGTTTTTCCAATAGCTATATAATTACAGATCTTCACTGACTAAAGAGATACCATTACCACTTGCCTAAAATCTCTTGTACCACACAGCTGACATTTTGAAATGTTTGAAGTATTTCTGTTGCAGCCTGTACAAAGATGAATACATTTTATGAATACAAGTCTGTTATCTGTTTGTCGCTAGTTTTTCAAATAACTATACATTTAATGATCGTCATTGACCAACCATGTTGGAGCTACCAATATAATTTGCCTAATATACTTTGTACCACACAACTGACAGTTTAAAATGTGGGAAGTATTTATGCCACTGCCTGTACAATGATGAATATTATATCTCTGAATATTTCAGATGAGGCTCGATAATTTGGATTATTTAGATTATGTACAGATAACAATAAATTTGAGGACAATAGTCCGATTAATCCAAATAATACAAACGATTAATAGATTTTTAGAATACTAAGTCGTCGGGTAAGCCTAAAGTTGGTATCGGCCAGACAGCGAGGGAGTCTATTCCCTTTTCACTAGCGCTAGACAAAGGAGATTATTTTTAGCATCTGAGGTGGAGCGCCACACCTACACCAGCTCTTCACGTTACCGCACAGATCCTACTGTGCTACTCATACGCTGAGTTGGCGGGGGCCAGTATCTAACCAGGAACCTTGTGATTCCTAGCCCAACACTCTACCGACTGAGCTAAGCCGGCCCTCTAGAATACTAAGAGTGGTACCTATTTGTCGCATATTTTACAAAATAACTATACATTTATCGATCTTCCATGACTGAAGAGTTACGGAGCTACCGATAGGGTAATTTTCACCTTTAGTTGTTCAAATTCCTAGCATAAAATTGTGCGTGCGCATTATCTGAAATGAACTTAATTGTTATTAAGAACACATTTTATGATATTTTTGTGTTAAAGCATGCAGTTGTATTGTTTTCGAGAAGTTTCTAAGATTTGTGTATTTCGCACGAAGACTTTCAAAATGGCTAGGGGCTTGTTTCAAAGTGAAAGTCAGCTGGCTTAATTCCTAGCATAAAATTATCTGAAATGAACTTAATTGTTATTAAGAACAAATTTTATTACATTTTTCTGTCAAAGCATGCAGTTGTATTTTTTTCGAAAAAGTTTCTATGATTTGTTTATTTCGCACGGAGACTTTCAAAATAGCTACCGGCTTATTTCAAAGTGAAAGTCAAGGGAGGTTACTCTAATTGTCTTATTTGCTAGAAATTTGGCAACTAAAGGTGAAAATTACCACCAATAGCAGCTCCTTAGATCCCTTGTACTACCCAGCTGACAGTTTAAAACGTGGCAAGTAATACTGCCACAGCCTTTTATGAACACTGTGTCTGTTTGTCTCCTGTTTTCCAAATAACTGTACATTTACCGATCTCCTTGACTGAAGAGGTTTGTGGTGGAAATTTGTGTTAAACTGCAATTACTGGTGCTGAAAACGAGACATAAATTTAACAGAAATTAAAGAAAACACCACACGAAATGAAACAAAAAAAAAACGAAAGCAAACCGTGTGTTCCCTTCCAAGTTAGAGAGTGCAAAATTACAGTTAATTGCTCTACAAATATGATGCAATTGAATTAACATTATAATTAGACTCCAATAATATGCTAACATAATTTGGGTTTATTAACAACTGCAAATCTTTTTTTTTTTTTCGAGAATTATTAAGAACTGAACGAAAGGCTTCGTGTTAAAAATAAACTGAAAAACAATCTTGAAAAAGTTTCTTTCGAAAAGATGACGGAAATGCCATATGCTGAAGTTGATTTTCCTGTGTTTGTGAAGATGTTTGCCTTCCTCGTATCGAAATAAATGATCTTGGAGAAAGGGGTCAATGTTCTGTCGTTTAAGTGAAGGGCAACAGCACATTCACAGGTTCTTCAGAGGGCGCTGTTGTAGCCGATGGGGATTTCTTTAGAAAATTTAATCTACAGTATTTATTAGGATTTCCTGTAATTTTCGTAAATATCTCGGATCATATAACATTTAGGCACCCCTTTTTGATCTCGATTAAGAAAGGACATATTTTTCATTTACACTATCAATATCTGGTTGTCTTCACAGACGATTTAGATTTTTTTTTTTAATATTTAAAACTAACCGCTAACCCTAACCTCTAACCCTAAAACTAACCCTAACCCTAACAAACAACCTGATATTGACGGTGTAAATGAAAAACATGTCATTTCTTAATCGAGATCAAAAAGGGTGCCTAAAGGTCATATGATCCAACATATCTAATAAAGTGTGATGGCTGCAGGTTTTTTTTCATTTTTTGTGCAATTATAAGGAGTATTAATGCACCTAACCATATCATATATATATATTATATATATATATATATATATATATACATGTGTGTGGGGTGTGCGTGCGTGTGTGTGCGTGCGTGTGTTATGTAGGTTGTGCATTCCTCATACCTTAATAAATAATCGTAAGGAAACGGGTCAATGTCCTGTTTTTCTCTGAAGCACAAGAAGTCCCCAGAGGCGTTGTTGTAGCCAATAGCGATTTCATTAATCTATATTATTTCTAAACATTGTCCAGAATTTTGGTAAATATATCATATAAAGTGATATATCAATGTTGTTATTTAATAATATATATATATATATAATATATATATATATATACACACACACACACACACACAAACACACACAACACACACACACACACACACCACACAATATATATATATTATATATATATATATATATATATATATAATATATATATAAACGAACCCCTCCGTACGTATCTGACACAAGTTCAATTTCTTAAGTTGAGTTAACTGGTTGTAATTCAGAGGTTTCCTTCTCCCGGACTGGTTGCCTAAACAAGATTAGAGAGCTCATTGTGACCTAGTATTTACTAATAGCTGGAAGGGAAATTGTTGGATTTTCCTAGTGGTATTAATGTTATATGAAACGTAAATAAACTTGTCCAGCATTCGAACCCGGTTCGAAGAGTCTATTTTGTACACCAATGACCATAGCACGACGCGACTCCATGTCTCAATATAGAGAGGGGAAAATATGGAATTCATCGACAAATTAAAAAAAAATGACGTCTTCAAAAGAACAAAATAAACATTGTCAAAGATTAAGCTTTCTTCTTCGACTTTATTTTCCACAACGATGGCTATTACGCCACTTGGACTGATTATGTGATAATTATATGCAATTATTTTACAATTCCAACTTACAAATCTAATAAGAGATGTTTGGTTAATGAGGCTTTGCAGTCAGAAGAACAATGAGTCGATTCTTTTGTTCTTATGGACTTTGAAGTCTTTGGTGTTGATTAAAAAAATACCAAAAAGTTACAGATGTTAATTGTAACTACGAAAAATAAAATGACTTAAATATAATAATATACAGTCATCCATACATCCACATACAGTACTGTTTCGTTGTATCACGGTTCTTATCTGTAGCTAGAAATTGCAAGCAGCCTTAGCACGGTTTTAAAACTCAGCCGTCAGAATCTCTACCCCGAACCATCTTCATTGTTATCAGTACAACGTGTCGGCCGAGGTGCCCTCCGGCCTTCTTCAGGTATTTCTTGTTGGACTCAGGAACCTTCTTAAAATGCTGAAAGGTTAGGTTCAAAGTACCGGATGGCTCCCGATTATGACAAGAAGTTTCCCGAGTTCGAAAAGAAAGTTCCCGAATGCAAGATTGTTCCCAATTCTAAGATGTTTCTCATTTCGCCAACCATAGCTGGGGTAGAGGTGTTAGGCTGTTTAATTATTATTCTATGTTACTGCTGCCCTTAATCAGTACTGAACCTGCAATCTAAAGATAACTGTCACTTAGACCTGCCTTAACCTAACTCCTTTATCCACTAGGCCATGTGTCCAATTGGTTCCCGAGTCCGACAAGAAATATCTGAAGAAGACCCGAGAGCACATCGACCGAAACATTGTACAGATAACAATGAAAATGAGGACAATAGTCCAAATAACACAAATAATAAATTATTAGACCGTCCGGAGACCAGTTAGTTTTATCCTACCCATCGGCACGTGTGTTACGTCAGATTTTTTTAGTTCGTTTTATCTATGTTTTTTGTTAAATTTGGAGAGTCCATTATTTTTTTTAAGAAGGTGGTGTAAGTTCAGTGTGTTAGTTATTAAAGATATTTGATACGTTGTATCCGACTTTAAATTCTATTTTAGGTTTTTTTTTATTTTTCATGCATATTGCTTCAAGGATCTGAAGGCGTTTCTTATTATTTTCTAGATAATTTTGTTGTTTTCGATTAGAATTTTCATAATATCAGGGGAGGTGGATTTTTCTGGGTGTTTTTTTAATTAAGTGTTGTTTTATAGATAAAACTAAATATGAACTGAAACCAACTTATATACACGATGATGACGACTGGCGAAACAGACGAAAGCGCTCGGGATAACAGTATGGGAAATACTATATACCAATTGGATCCAAACACAAAAAAGATCGCCAGACGAATGGAAAAAATACAAACACAAAATAAAGAAAAAAGTAAGAGTACTCCGTGTTGTTCAATAGCACATGCATATATATATATATATATATATATATATATATATATATATATATATATATATATATACTGGTGTAATGCTAATAATGCGTACCCCACACTCCCCATAGTTTCCATTGGAATCACACCACCGGATGCAGTTTAACGTCAAGTATTTGTAAGTAATAGCATATTTACATTACTTATACTAGCAAATATATGCACCCTCAGAGTGCAAGTATTAAGTTTTTATTTAATGAAATTCGTATTAAATTAAAGCAGACAAAAAGATATGTAACAGGAATTAAACTTACTCTTCCATCACTCCCATCTTTCATTGCTATTTTACTTATTTAACTTAGGAATAAAGAGTTAAATTATAAAAATATGACAGTTATTGATTTCATTTCAAGATTCATTGAAGAGATTTTTGTACCATATAAATTACATATCTTACCATGGAGAATGTGATGTAAATAACTATGTTAATTGTGACTCGATTAGTAATATATATCTCCATTATGCCTATACACAATCTCCATTATATATAGATACTTACATATATAGAAAAAAGGACAAGGCATTTTTTTTTAAACAAAAGTCACATAAAATGTGTTGTAGATGTGTACCATCTATTTATTGTCTCAATAAAAGAATAACAATTTACTCCGATGAAGAAGACAAAAAAATACCGGATGGAGGAATCAATTCATTGTCAAACATTTATTTCGAGCATGTGTATAAAAGGGATTCATCTTTTTCTTTTTGCTGCGATTAGCAAGAATATATATATATATATATATATATATATATATATATAATATATATAATATATATATATATATATACCAAACCATTAGTTTGGCCGCCATTAGCATATTTTAGCTCTAAAGTTTTGGGGAAAACAAGAAACAGACAAGACTGCGGGCAAAACTATTAAGATTTCCTAATGGAAAAACATGGTTTTAACAAATGGTAAGCGCTTTCTGCTCAGACCGAAGACGAACAAAGGTTATACAATTCGTATTTTTGATACATATGCCAATAAATAAAAACTACACATTGCAATTGATTGTTTTTTCTAACATATACGAGCGTATTTAAATGCTAGTATTATATTTATACTAGAAGCGGCTACCCGGCGTTGCCCGGGTAGTGGGGAGCTAAAAACAAAAAAATTAGTCTTGCAGATCCATAATTACTGAATTTCTTGTTGGATCTTCGAATGATGCCCCATTAAAATAATTATGTAAAAAAGACGTTGCTGCTCTGAAAAGATAAAAAAAAATTCTAACATATTAACCCCCCCCCCAATTATATGCCGTTATCATTTAAATTTTATTTTTTAATGGTCTTCACTAATATAAATCAAACCTTCGTTATTTTTACTTAAACCTAGCCCTGGTGATATTTAATACGTATATCTATTTACTTTGTCGTTAATTGATTTATTTTCGAAGTTTCCACCGGACACATAGATTCACGCAATTGCCCTTTAACCCTCGCTTTGTTTACAAAAGTTTGAGGACTCTAGTGAATTCATTTCCGCTTAGAAATGTAGACATTATATATTCTTCTATATTTGATAGTTGCCTCTGGCCGCATGGGTAAGAGGCTTGGCGAACGAAAGTTCATGCGGGTCTCAAACCCGGCCAGGGGTAGCTGTAAATTTATAACCGCACTGATGAGAGGTGATACCTCGAAACACGTGTCTGTGGATTACTTATTATATATATATATATATATATATATATATATATATATATATATATGTGTGTGTGTGTGTGTGTGTGTGTGTGTGTGTGTGTGTGTGTGTAGAGAGAGAGAGAGAGAGACAGACAGACAGAGAGACAGACACACACACACATACACATACACACTCTAAAGCCTTGTCGGCTGGGACTGTTGAATACGCCGACTGCACAAATAAATAAATACATATAAAAAGTAACTTACCAGAAATGAATTTATTGTGGCTAACATTACCTCTTCAAGTCTGATTTTAACAATACACATATAAAAATATTACATATGCACATACACATACTTTTAATTAAGTACGCAAAATCTTTATATGTACAGAAGAGTTCTCAACACACACACACACCCACTCACACACACATCACACACACACACACCACACACACACACACACACACACACACACACACATATAATATATATATATATATATATACGCTTTAATTATCAAAAACACATAT
>CM042158.1:53620895-53623395 GCA_023376005.1 Doryteuthis pealeii
CTTTACAACTGGCAAAGAATGGCGGTCAGAAATTCAACAAAGCCTTAGCCTGTTCACACATGTAGAAGAAAAAAAAAAACAGTTAAACATTCGTGAACCAGGTGGAGCAAGCCAACGAGTCGGGATGGCAAAAGGAATAATCTTTTGCGACCCACTCCTTCTTGGTGTCTGGTAACAAGGTAATAAGCTCACGTTGCTTGTTCACGGGAGCAAAGATTATCTGAACGAGGAGGGAAGGCCCACTTTATAGATGCAGTATTATATAATTATATAATATAAAGTTAAAATAAATGTTTCAGTTATTTATTGATTTTTTTCATTTTTATGCCGTTTACTATTACGTCTTCTAAGTTCTAAAAGAATCTTGCATTTTTTCTATCCCTTTGCAGTAAAAACTTAATTGGAAATCAGAAGAAGAATCTACTACTGAGACGATACTATCACCTTGACTGCCAGCCGGAACACTAACTAAGGGCTGGAGCTTGGCTGAATATATGTAAAATTCCACCCCACACATTCCACGGACCCGACCACTCAGATGCTCGGCACTTAATTTAATCCCAGACGTTTTGTCTGCATGTTCCCTTAAAATTTAAAACAATTACTTTTTTCTTCAGACCCAGTGTCCCCAATATTCCGACTATTCCTTTTCTCAAAGGAGATTTCCTCATGAAAACAGCATTTCCCTCTTAACACCTAGATATTATCACTAAGTGGCTTAACTTCATGGTAGCCAATTCATTTCTCTTAAACTATTATGTTCCAAAGTTTTTTGAGTTCTCTGGCTAGATCCAAACATACTACTACTACTACTACTACTACTACTACTACTAATAATAATAATAATAATAATAATGACAACTATATGTATGTATTTATTTAGATATGTCTTTATACTTTTACTGTTTGTTTACTATTTACGAAAAGTAAAATCCCTAAGAGAGCTCATGGTAAATTAATATATTAATTGATTATATACAGAGGAATATCTATATATCTGACGGATATTACAATTTACTCTCCTACTCATCACCCTGTCGGCCGGGGTGTTAGAACGCACCGACTGCACCTCTGCAGAGGGGTAAGACTCTCCCGATGGACCACCTGTTGGCCGTGGGTGGCGACCCGTGATGCTTAAGGATAGAACCCAGGTGGATGAGTAGTCCATGACTTGCAATACTCCACTTTGGCCCTATCTTGGGCTAGACGGCCGGTCGGATCAATCGGCTGGTCACGTCAAGCCCTAGCAACTATATGATTTTCCCAACCCTTTGCTCTTATGGCAAGCCCCAACCCCTTTTTATCATATGGGTGCTAGAAGGCGGTGACTGAGAGTCTACATGTCCTGGGAATGACGTTAAATTCTATCTGATGGTGAGGTTCCAGTTTTGGAGGTTTGGGGAATGTAGAGCACCCCTTCATCACCATTGCTCCCTGGTCTACTCTGAGATGTACACACACACAGGCACACAAACACTCCTCACACACATATATATGTGTGCGTTTTAACTCAGTCGGTAGAGCGACTGTCTGGGAACCACAATGTTCCTGGTTCGGTACCGGTCATCGCCAACTCAGCATATGCGTGGCGCAGCGATCTGTGCGGTAAAGTGAGGAATTTCAGTAGGTTTAGCGCTCCACCTCAGATGCTATCTGGAGTGCTAGTACCTGTTACGGTCCCATCTATGGGTTGAATAGAAAAACATGAGTTGATAAACAAAATTGTATTATGCATTAAGAATTTATTTATTTCACAACTTTATCGGCATTAAATGACCCACTAAGGTTGATATGCCGTAAAACAAAACAAACCAAATCTCCTACTCCTCGAAACTGAATAAATGGATCCTGCCACGTTACATACTGTGATTTTCCAACATAGTATATTTTTTTTAAAAATCGGGCCCGCAATGTTACACGCGGACCTTAGCACTGGATAGAATTTCGTGTCAATACTGAACATTTCATTAAAATCGGATAATTTCCTGATTTTTGGTAAATGTTTTTGCAATCGCGAATGTTACATTAAATGTGTAAACAAGCCCTTTATACCCTTTAAAAAGAGGCAAAATGGCGAACGCGAGCGAAATTGACCAAAACAAATCGTTTTAAAAGTATTAAAAATAAACTGCATATGTAATGATATTTTTCTTTTTTTAATGATGGTCATTATGTTACTACTTATCGTTTTAGACAAAAGTTTCACCTTAAGTAATAGATTTAATTAATTTTAATTCGTTTGTAAAAAATTTAGCAGACGAAAAATTGGGTATACCTAGCCTATAGTCATTAGGCGTACATGTTACACCACATATTAATCATTATTAGCAGCACCCGTGGATATACCACAGAATATTCATCGCTTTGTAGAACAAAATGAACATTAGTGAAGTACAAAAGTTTCTTTTAAAACAAAGTTTTCTACTTACCAATTCTTGAGAAAAAATATCGAGAATAAAATGAAGTAATTAATATGTGGCATGTTCAGTTGCTTATCTAG
>CM042158.1:53625895-53637671 GCA_023376005.1 Doryteuthis pealeii
TATATATATATATATATATATATTTATATAAGAGAGTTTTATAATTTACTTGAAGCATTGTGTATATATTGGTTAGAAGTTTGATTTAGAAGGCTATCACAATGCAGATGTACAGAAAACAAAATAATACGGTAACAATGGTGTTGTGTGTTAACCTGTATTTAATTCTTGAATTTTCGAGATAAAATCTCTTTTTCAAAAGATCACTGGAACTGAAGTAGTCTAGTTATGGCATTTATATTTAAATGAATTTTTTTTTTTGAAAATGGTGGTATTTTTTATATAACAGTATTCACGTGTTGCATGTTTACGTGAATGTGTTTTTTTTATTTTTGTTTGCACATGTGCGTATGTTGTCATGCGAGTGTCCATGAAAATGCGTGTTGGCTGTGATGTATGACTGTATCCTAGCGCGGGAGTGCTTATATATATATAATATATATATATATATATATATATATATATATATATATACTTTCAATAACAAAGAAAAAACTCAATAGAACGTAGTTTTTTTGTTGAGTTTTTCTTTCTTATCATAAGTTTAGATATGTCTTTGTATATAATTAATTCCTATATTAATTTACCATGAGCTCTCGTAGAGATTTGAAATAATCCTTGTATAAATCTATTGAAGCGCATCTGCTTGGGCATGCATGGTGGGTATACGGAAAATATAGAGGCTCCAAAAAAGAAGCATCCCCATCTTACGGCTTGATTTGATACTATTATCCCTATATACAGACACATACACACACACACACACACACACACATATATATATATATATATATATATATAAAGTCGTCGGGGCGGCCTAATGTCGGTATCGGCCAGACAGCGAGGGAGTCTATCCCCTTTTCAATAGCGCTAGACCAAGGAGATTATTTTGGGCATCTGAGGTGGAGCGCCACACCTACCATCAGCTCCTTACTTTACCGCACAGATCCCTGTGCTACTCATACGCTGAGTTGGCGGGTGCCATTATCGAACCAAGAACCTTGTGATTCCTAGACGAACACTCTACCGACTGAGCTAACCCGGCCCCTATAATATATAATGAATAGAGAATAAAAAAATGAAAATCTTAAAGTTTTTAAGATCTCAACCATTGGACTCATCTGATGATTGCATTACCATGAAACTACAAGTTATGAGTGTAAATCCATAATATTACCATTGATTTATATATATATATATATATATATATATAATATATGTATATATATATAATATATATATATATATATATATATATACACACATATATATAACACACACACACACACACACACACACATATATATATATATATATATATATATATGTGTGTGTGTGTAGAGAGAGAGAGAGAGAGAGAGTAACTATAACATCTAGTTTCTACTGTCTCCTTTGAAGTAGCAGTGAGGAGATACTGGAAATTAGATTTTAGGATGCTGCTTAAAGGCCACTGGCAACAATTCATACTTTGTTCAGTTTTTAAATGTTGCTTAAACTGCCCAAAGTTTAGGACAGCATGCTTCCTCTATCAAGCTGCCAATGAGATTCAATTACAAAGAATTATATATATATATATATATATATATATATATATATATATATGAAGAAAGGAAGTAATCCGACGGTATGTAGTATATCAAGAAAAATGAAAAAAACACAGGTTTAAATGGGTTAAGTGGTGAGTTTATTGGCCGACGCTGCAGTGTTTCGATCTATTAATTAGATCAGCTTCAGGGCATAAGATAAGAAATTATTTATCACAGAATAACGAGAAAAGCGTGTGGTAATCCTTGTCATTCAGTCTGTTTAAAAAAATTTTGAAGTATGACATCAAATATTATATTTTATGGCGTGAGTATGACATCTCTCCCCTACCTCTACCAATACACACACACACACACACACACACACACACACACACACAACCTTGAGTTTTACTTCCACTGTCGTTTATCGCAACAGAAAAAAATTATACACACACACAACCACATACCTAAAAAATACAATGTTTCCTTTCGATACACACACTTACAGCGCCCCATACTCACGCCATAAAATAGAATATTTGATGTCATATTTCAAAACTTAGGTTTTGAAAAAGGAGACGGTTTTGAAGTATGACATCAAATATTCTATTTTATGGCGTGAGTATGACATCTCTCCCCTACCTCATACCAATACACACACACCCACACACACACACACACACACACACAACCTTGAGTTTTACTTCCGCTGTCGTTTATCGCAACAGAAAAATTTATACACACACACACACACACACAACCACATACCTAAAAAATGCACAATGTTTCCTTCGATACACACACTTACAGCGCCCCATACTCACGCCATAAAATAGAATATTTGATGTCATATTTCAAAACCGTCTCCTTTTTCAAACTTCAAAAAAATTTTAAACTGACTGAATGACAAGGATTACCACTCGCTTTTCTCGCTATTCTGTGATAAATAATTTCTTATCTTATGCCCTGAAGATGATCTAATTAATAGATCGAAACACTGCAGCGTCGGCCAATAAACTCACCACTTAACCCATTTAAACCTGTGCTTTTTCATTTTTCTTGATATATATTATATATATATATATATATATATATTATATATATATATATATATATATATATATATATATATATATCTTGAAAGAAATGGATTGGATATGAATTTTGTGTTGGTCCTTTTCCTACATATCGAGTATTGAAACAAGCCTTTACACATCGTAAATAAATGCTACATTTATCTATATGATTAAAGATTAATAGCTTTGTTGATCTTCTATTGTGTGTCAAATCTTGGTGACTGGCTTGCTAGTTGGTTCTAAGGTGGATTTATCGGCCGTCTAGCTCTGGGTGGCTGTTATCTGTAATTCGGCTCTTTTCTTGACTTGATCCTTGGTTTTCTAGTCGATCTTTTGACAGAAATGAACACCCTCACCTCCATCATTGTTGAAGCCCATTTGATTTTTCAAGATTGTATATTCTTCCAATTCTCATTCCCCCCCCCACACACACACACACTCTTGAAATGTTATCTCATATTCCAGATATTTAAATTTTCAAAGAATCCTTAACAAGGATACAAGAAAAAAGGTGCAAAGAAGGAAATTATTATAAAACACCCATGGAATTTCTATACATTCTGCTAGTTTGAAAAAAAAAAAAAAAAAAAAAACATTACATATAACATGCAGTTATTATATATATTATATATATTATATATTATAATATATATATATATAATATATATATATTAATATATATAATAATTAATAGTATGGTATTATGGATGATTTGGACTCATAACTTAAAGTTTCATGGTTATGCAATCCTCAGATGAGTCAAATGGGTGAGATCTGAAAAACCAGCTAGGTAACTGGCTTTCTAGTTGGTTCTAAGGTGGATCTATCGGTCGTCTAGCTCTGGGTGGCTGTTATCTGTAATTCTGCTATTTTCTTGACTTGTTCCTTGGTTTTCTTGTCGATCTAGGCCCATTGTTTGTTTTTAATTAACGAACACAAGACTTTATTGTTTTACTTAAAATTCATGTTTTATTTTATAAAACGAAAGTGACTCAAACGTGAGGAGATTTTGGTTTCGAACGTGCAGAACACGATTGTGATCCGTCTCTTTTAGCACCCAGCCAAAAACTGACTTTCTCTAAACTAATTTTCTCACATTCGCTCTAGCGAATCAGAGCAGAGGTCAAACACAAGTCAATATTTGTCTATCAAATTCCCTGTATTTTCCACGAATCGTTAGTTTGATTTAACTATATTATCGTGAATAATTGTTAGGTAAACAATCAATTCTGAAACACAATAACTACACAAAAAGTAAACATAAACACGATTCTTTTAACATCTGCGGATCCAGTCGGCTTGGGCTGTTAAATACGTCGACTAGGCCTCAACAAAGTGTTAGGGCTCCTCCCTCCCAATGGAACCACCTGCAGGGCGTGATTGGTGAGCCCTGTAGATTGAATACGCAATCCTGGTGACTGAGAAGTTCATGATACACAACTCTCCACTTTGGCTAGATGGGCGGTCAGAGAGGCTTTCAGTAATCAATCAGCTGGTCACGCTAAGCTGTTTTACCTATATGATTGTTCTGTCCATATTATCTTTATGAGAAGCCCCTAACCTTTTTAAAATATATATACTAGGGTGCGAGGCTGAGAGACTTACTATCCGGTGTATGACATTAAACTACATTAATTCCGGACCTCTAGAGACTGTGAAGTACTCCTTCATCGCAATTACAACCTGGTCCAGTGTGAGCCGTAGTGGTAGTACTTATTAGTGTCCCATTTATGGGTTAATTTTTTTCAAATGAGCTTCAAAATCATTTAAAAAATTGAATACCCAACAAGAATAAATAAAACGAAAACGTTTACGATATAAAATAAACCAAGGGATGACATATCGTAAAACAAAATGTAAAGTCGTCAGAATAGTCTAAAGTCAGTATCAGCCAAACAGCGAGAGAGTCTATCCCCTTTTCACTAGCGCTAGACCAAGGAGGTTGTTTTTTTTTGGCATCTGAGGTAGCGCGTCACACCTACCATCGACTCCTTACCTTACCTCACAGATCTCTGTGTTACTCATACGCTGAGTTGTCGAGGACCGGTATCGAACTAGGAAACTTGTGGTTTCTAACCGAGCGTACTACCGACTGAAAATCCATGGAACCAGCCAAGATACGCATAAAATGACCCTAAAAGTGTTGAAATGCCGTTAAAGTCAATAAATAAATCAACTGAAAGATCGTTAGAATAGGTGTGGGGCATACCAAAGGTTATTTTTTAAAGAATTTTAACATCACTAGAAAAATGAGCAGTATCTTAGTTTTGATGCAATAAGATATTGCTTGAAATTAGAAAGAATAACGAAGCTAAAAAAACGCATATAAAAAGCACACTTATTTTATTTTCATTTTATTTGGTTTCTATAGAATATTATCAAATTATAGAAAACATTGGACTTCCCAGTCACAGGAGGCGCTGTAACTTCAGGGGTACAAAAAAAAACACTTTATTATAGTCTTCCGAGACTGAAATGCCAATAGAATAAATAGAACATTATACATACGACTCTTTTAATACGTTTGAGATTGAAAAATTAATGTTAAAATCCTTTTCGCATTTGTAGAGGTGCAGTTGTTCTGTTGTCCACAGAATCCAGTTGGTTAATCCTAATCTTTAGGTTTCTTCTGTAATATATATAATCCAAGTCTATAGTAAATTGATAATCTTATCTTTAATTTTCCTCTGGTGTTACTAGCAGAAGATTCACCCAGTAATTGATTTGGGGACTGTTGGAAACGATCTTAAATGCTTTCCGTCCTTCTATCTCCTTGGCCAAGTTGTTACCAGGTATTCCTGCTGTTGTTGTGGAAGTTCATTAATAGAAGTGACGTATTTGCGTTCATCTTATACCATTAATAAATAATATCAGAAATAAATGGCACCAAGTGTATATCAACCCCGATTTTGTTAAAACCAATATGCGTGTAGGGTTATCCGCCCCAGTTCCGCTGGAAGAGTTATCTTACCTTGTGTTTCTGGTTTTCCCCACCAGACGCTCGGACTATTTAAGCAGGCAAGCGCTAAGTTTGATTCCTCTTTCTTCTCCGGGACCCTCGAACACACAAGAGATAGACACTTATGTCTACACCCTTCTTGTGTGTGGGGGGCGGTTTAATCCCCCCGACACTACGTAGTAAGTGATTTGACTTATGGACTCTTCATATCTTTTATATGTACTAGCAAATATATGCACCCTCCGGGTGCAAGTATTTAAGTTTTAATGTAATGAAATATCGTATTAAATTAGAGGCAGACAAAAAGATATGTAACAGAGAGGGGGTATAATAGAAAAATAGAAATGAGACTTACTCTTCCATTACTCCCGTCTTTCATTGCTGAATTTTACTTATTTAACTATTTAGTTAAATTAGGAAATAAAGAATAAAATGACAGTTATTTTTTCTTGTTAATGGATTTCATTTAATATTCATTGAAGAGATTTTTGCTTATATTTATTAAAATAAAACCAAACAATTAGAAATCAATAATACTAAGCACATATTTAATAAAATCACATTTTTAATATCAATATGCAAATTAGCCTTCCCATTCACACTGCAAACCGCTATTTCTTGTATATATAAATACAATTGCATGCCATTTGTATGTAGATATGGACAACACTAATAAAAAGGCGAAGCAATTTTATTAATAATTGAGGTTTAAATATAAATAAAATCATGGAGAATGTGATGTAAATAACTATGTTAATTGTGACTCGATTAGTAATATAGTTTCGGTTACAGACAGAAAAACACACAATCTCCATTATAATATGATAATTATGTATCTCTGTTATACTTCCATTTTGTATCTTGTCTCATATATGTGTTACTCATTTATCTACAATGTTGTTTCTTATGTATCTTGTTGTATAAATGCTTCTCCACGTGATTCATGTATTAAAGTCTATTGTGCATTTAACACCCTTAGTCGGAATTGTTTGTTCATATGTGTACTCATGCTGGAAGGCCTTTAAGCCAAGCAACTCAGTATAATTAATATTATTACCTTTTAGAACCCAACATGCTCATCATCCAGACCCTATACTAGGTAAACATTTTTTAGTGAAATATAGCACACACTGAATTCATTTAAAACTCATTAGTAATACGGGCTATTTAGAGGTAAATTTAACTCAGCTAGACGTTAATAGAGACATCGCTAATAAATAAGATGTTAATTAAGATTAAATAATGATTATTTGATGAGGACTGAGAAGGAAATCGCGTGTTGATTTCGATTACAGACAGACATACACATACATTTTTGCCGTTTTGTAAGCGCGTGTTGTAATGGTTAAAGTCATGGAAAATGGACTCGTCGCGCCGAGTTCAAATCCTAGACTTGGTAATTGCAATGTATGATTCCTACTCTCTCTCCGGCCTATGGGTAAATAGTAGAGCAGACTGGGGTCGTTAAGTTTGGTTAGGCAACCGGTCTAGGAGAAGGAAAACTCTGAATTCCAACCAGCTGGACTCCGCTTAAGAAATTGACCTTGTGGCACACCCTACTCATGCGGAGGGGTTGGTAAATATATATACATATATTTTTATTATAAGAAGCGTCCCCGCTGCCTAATGGTTAAAATGTTGGATAGCAGCATCTGAGTGAGTCTCTTTCTTTACTTTCTAATTTGGAATTTACAGCATGTCAGCCCTTGTTGGGTTATTTTATGCCAAAGATATTTAATTCTATTCATTACTGATGGTTATTGAACTTTCTTTTTTACGCAATTCTAAGCACATTTTCAAACTCATATTTTCTATTTAACCCAGAGCTGAGATTCTACCACTCCGGGTCAGGGTGGACCTTGGATTAATGGTGATGAAAGGGTAATCCAGAGTACTAGAGTTAGAGTGGACATGGGAGTAATTGTGGTGAAGGGTTAATCCACAATCTACAGCTCCGAAATTGAAACTTCACCATTAGATGCAGTTTAACATCATACTCACGACCCTCAGCAGCGGTCTTTATATCCAGGACCCTCAGCCGCGGTCTTCATACCCAGGACTCTCAGCCGCGGTCTTCATAACCAGGACCCTCAGCCATGGTCTCCATACCAGGACCTTCAGCCGCGGTCTTCATACCCAGGATCCTCAGCCACGGTCTTCATACGCAGGACCCCCAGCCGCGGTCTTCATACACAGGAACCTCAGCTACTGTCTTCTAGCACATATATGATAAAAAGTGTTGGAGGCTTGCAATAGGGTTGACAATCATATACGTGCTAGGGCTTGACGTGACCAGCCGTTTGATCGGAGATGGCATCTCCAACCTCTCGTCTAGCCAAAGTAAGTCATGTACTGCTCAGCCACCAGGATTCCATCCTTAAGCATAACAGCTCACCAGGTGGCGACATTGGAGGGGGAATTTTACCCCACTGCATATATGCAGTCGGCGTATTCTACAACTCCTGTCAAGGGGGCGTCTTACAGTTTTATATGCCATCCTTTAGCCTTCAAGCGCTTGTTCAGCGGAAATCCTTGGTAATCCTCTGGAAAAGAATCCTCTGTATTATAAGTTACTTCGGCAATGATTGCAAGTAGACTGTGTAAGGATCAGTGTTTAAGTAGTTAATCAGCCGAACATTATGGCTGTTGATTGGTGTAGGAATAAACCACGTGACCTCGCATAGTCTATAAATTTAGCTGGGGAATTGGAGCACACCTTATATACAAAAAATCGCGTGGTGTAATAGTTAAAGTCAGGGAAATCGACTTGTCGCCCCGAGTTCAAATCCTGAACTTGGTAATTGCATTTCACTTAGCGCTAAAACCCTTGGGAAAGGTATGAATCCTACTCTCCTTTCAGCTATGGATAAATAGTAGGGCAGACTGGGCTCTTTAACCTTGGTTAGGCAACCGTTCTAGGGGAAGGAAAGCTCTGAATACAAACCTGTTGATCTCTGCTTAAGAAATTGACCCCGTGTTACATCCTGCTCGTGTGTAGGGGTTGGTATATATATATATATATATATATATATATATATTATATATATATATATATATATAAAGTTCCAACGGGGGTGGGTGGTTCGTGCAAATTTAACTCAGCTAGACATTAATAGAGACATCGTTTAATAAAAAAGATGCTAATTAAGATTAAGTAATGATTATTTAATGAGCAATGAGAAAAGACCGTAAATAACAAACGAAGCGAAAATTCTGAGGTATTTCGGTTACAGATAGACATACACATGATCTCCATTATAAGATGCGGTGAGTCCTCATGGGTGTAATAGTTAACGTATTGGACTGCAGCGTCGTTATAAGTATAAACTTTAATGACATTGACTTTCGGATTAATACCCATGTTTGGCCCAGTCGGTAGAGTGTCTGACTAGGAATCACAAGGTTCCTGGTTCGATACCGGCCCTCGGCAACTCAGCGTATGATTAGCACAGTGATATGTGCGGTAATGTAAGGAGGTGATGGTAGGTGTGGCTCTCCAACTTATATGCTAAAATAATCTCCTTGTTCTAGCGCTAGTGAAAAGGGGATAGACTCCCTCGCTGTCTGTTACCGACATTATGCCGCCCTTTCCGACTTTACTTACTTTACTCATAGGTTAAATAGTACCATATCTTGTCTTCAACAATGATGACTTTGGCATTAAATAACCCACGAAATTTGATATGCCATTAAACTAAGGAACTAAACCAAACCAATGTAGGAAGATTTATCTATATAGTAAAACCAGTGTTCCTTAATTATGTGACAGTTATCATCTTGCAACAACCGCTGGTTAAAAATGAGACCGTCCAAATAGTATAAGATGATATGCAAAAATGTAAATCCTGATTATCTGGTGTTGATTATCTACGGAAATCTTGTTTCATATAAGGGTCGTCACCTCAGCTACATAACGGATCGATCTGTTTTTATAAGAAAAAAAGAAAGGGAAGAAAAAGGATATGCTACACAGAAACATATAATCAGAAAGAAAGAAAGAAAGTGAGAGAGTAGTGGAAAGATAAATCCTAATTATCTGGTGTTGCTTATCCACTGCATTCTTCTTTCTTATGCGTGGTCACCTAATCTAAATAATGGATCCTTATCTTTATATTATAATTAAACGAAAAGAAATGTTACACAGAAAAATATAACAGGAAATAAAGAAAGAAAGAAAGAAAGACAGAAGGAGAAGTAGAGAGAAAGGGGGTGAGCATGTGGAACCAATAACTCTAATCTGTTTCAATCGAACATAATGAAACGTTGAAAAGAAGAAAGAGTGAAAAAAAAATGAATGAGAAAGAGAATTTCAAGATTATTTTTTTTACATATTAAAGTATTGCAATAGCTCTTGAGTAAACATATCAATCGGTGTAATACTTAAGTTGTACTACTATGGTATATCCAGAGCTTCAGCTAATATTGTGTTATTCGTATATTGATAAATATAGCTTCAGCCTCCACACTTTTTAGACACATCTCTCTCTCTCTCTCTCTCTCTCTCTCTATATATATATATATATATATATATATATATATTAGTAAAAAGTAAAGTCGGGCAGCCTAAAGTCGGTATCAGCCAATCAGCGAGGAGTCTATTCCCCTTTTCACTTGCGCTAGACCAAGGAGATTGTTTTTGCATCTGAGGTGGAGCGCCACACCTACCATCAGCTCCTTACTTTACCGCACAGATCCCTGTGCTACTCATACACTGAGTTGGCGAGGACCGGTATCGAACTAGGAACCTTGTGGTTTCTAGCCGAACGCTCTTACCGACTGAGCTAACCCTCTCTCTCTCTCTCTCTCTCTCTCTCTCTCTCTCTCTCTCTCTCTCTCTCTCTCTTTGTTTCTATATAATCATTTCATTATTTCACTATAACCAACTTTCAAACTATGAGAAAAAATCAGCTGAGGTGTTCACTACGAAAACAGGCTCAATCCTAATAGTGATCATCCTCCACACATTACTTAACACAAACAAGGTTTTTAGATTTATGTCATTGTTATATTGGATAATATGAAAAAATTAACCATTTTTTCTTCTTTCTTCTTCTTCTTCTTCTTCTTCTTCTTCTTCTTCTTTCTTTCTTCTTCTCTCTATCTATCTAACTCTATCTATCTATTTATCTCTTATTAATTTGGTATTTACATATTTGTTTATACAATATCTATACATAATTATTGCCTATGATTTCTCTGGAGATGTCTATTAAAAAACACTTTGACGTGAATTCTGGAAGCAGGACTTTAAAAAGAAAGTATATCAGACATTTTTACGTTAAATAATCATATAGCCAAAATTGGAGACTTATTTTTGTCTTTGATTTTAATAATGTCATTTTTTATTTCCTTTAAAAATATAACAGAAGGAAAAACGAAAACAAAATAAAAACAAAAAAAAATCATTTATGTTTAGAGTTTCAAGATTTTCTAAATACGGCCACAAACACACATATATATATGTAAAAATGGAAATTGGAAATGAATTTGAATGCAGTTTGCATTTCAAATAGCACTAATACCCTTTGAAAGGCATGAATCCAATTCTCGCTCCACTATGGGTAAATAGCAGTGCAGATTCCTCTTAATCATGGCTTGGTAACCAGTCTAGAGAAGGAAAACTCTGAAGTTGAACCTGCTAAACTCCGCTTCAGACATTGACCTTGTGTTGTACCCTGCTCGTGGGGAGGGGTTGGTATATATATAATTAATATATAATATATATATATATATAGTTCAATGAGAAATCAAAAAAATAAAAGTTTTTGCTTTTATTTATTTAATTACGGGAACGGTATTACAACCAGCGGTTCTTGCTTGAGAGCATCATCGGGTAATACGAATATAATAGTAATATAATAATATATATATTATAATATATATATATAATTATATAATATGTGTGTGTGTGTGTGTTGTGTGTTCAAACTGTTAAACATGCAAAATTTTAGATTATATATAAAAAAACATTTAAAGAGTATAAGATTTTTGTGTAACCCACATATACACATACAAAACTCCGACAACGGGACATGAATAATAAAATATATGAAGATAGAACATGCAATTCATGAGTAAAGAAATTAAATTTACAAAATTGATCGTCACAAACAAGGCCAACAAAGAAATGAATTATATTCAACTGTAAACATGTAAATATTTTAGTTTATATAAAAATTAAAAAAAATTAAAAACATTAAGAAGTATAATCTTCG
>CM042158.1:53637771-53650271 GCA_023376005.1 Doryteuthis pealeii
TGATTGTTCCTTTGGATTTTCTTGTCGATCTCAGGCCATATGGTTTGTTTAATAACGCAACACAAGACTTTATTGTTTTACTTAAAATTCATACTTGTTTTATTTTATACAACAGAAAAGTGACCAAACAGTGAGGAGATTTTGGTTTCGAACGTCGCCAGAAGACACGATTGATGATAGCCGTACCTCTTTTAGCACCCAGCCAAAAACTGACTTTCTTCTAAAACTAATTTTCACTCACATTCGCCTCTAGCGAAATCAGACGCAGAGGTCAAACACAAGTACAATATTTGTCTACTCAAAACATCCCTGTCATTTACACAACGAATCGTTAAGTTTGATTCTAACTATATTATCGTGAATAATTGTTAGCTAAACACATCAATTTCCTGAACACAATTAACTACACAAAAAATGTAAACATAAACCACCGATTCTTTTAAAAACATCTGCGGATCCAGTTCGGCTTGGGCTGTTAAATTACGTCGAACCTAGCCCTCAACAAAGTGTTAGGCTCCTCCCTCCACACATGGACCCACCCTGCCAGGGCGTGATTGTGGAGCCCTTTAGATTGAATACGCAATCCTCTGTGACTGAGAAGTTCATGAACACAACTTCCCACTTTATGCATAGTAATCGGGGCTCAGACGAGGCCTTTCAGTAATCCAATCACGCTAGCGTCCAACACCTACAGCTGATCTTTACCATATAATGATATTTCATAGTCCATAATTATACCTTTATGAGAAGCCCCTAACACTTTTTCTAACAAATATTCATATACCTAGACTTGCGACGGCTGAGAAGACTTCACTACCGGGCAATATCGAACAACTCATAAACATAACACAATCTAAAACAGGAACCTCTAGAGACTGTGGAAGTACTTCCTTCATTCGAACAATTACAACTGGTCCACGAATATCAAACAGACTCAGAATAGACTCGTCGAGACATCCGGTAGTCGGTAAGTAGCTTATGCTGTCCCAGTGTTATGGCGTTTCACATTTTTTTCAAATGAAGCTTCAAAATCCATTAATAAAAAATTGAATAACTCCCAACAAGTAATAAATAAAACGAAACCGTTTTACGAACTACAAATTAAACCAAGGAGAATGACATATCGAATAAACTCAAAATAGTAAACAGATACAAAGTCCGTCGACTGCAGACAAGATAACAGCTCCTAAAGATACCAAAGTCAATCCAGATACACAGCGTAAGAGAGTCATTTCCCCTTATTCACTAGCGCTAGCACCAAGCGAGCCGTTGCTTTCTCTTTTGAGCAATCTAGATCAAGTAGCGCGTGCAACAACCCTAACCGATCGACCTACCTTTACCTATATACCTCACAGATACACTCTGTGCTACACTCACTACGCTTGAGTTGATAGACAGACGACCACACAGTTACTACGAACTCAGGAAATTCTGTGTTTCTAACCGGAGCGTCGCGTACACCATATCTACCGAGCTGATTAAATCCATGGAACCAGCCCAAGATATCACAGTCACTACAACGTGAACCAACTCATAAAAGCTAGTCTGACAATGCCGTTAAAGTTAAATAACATAACAACTCAACTGAAAGCAATCGTTAGAATAGGTGGGGCCAATGCAACCAAAAAGGTATTTTTTAAAAGAATTTAATACACCTCATCTAGAAAAACATGACAGCAGATATCTTTAGTCTTTGATTAGCACAATAAGCATATTGCTTGATCGTAATTAGAAAGCACAATTGAACGAACGCTAAAAACGCATATAAAAAGACACAACCACTATGTTATTTTATCATTTTATTCGGCTTTCTATAGAATATTATCAAATTATAGAAAACATTATGACAAGAACACTTCCCAGCTCGAACAGTCCAGAGCGCATATTGTAAACTCAGGAAGCCTACAAAATACAACAAACCACTTTATCTATAGTCTACTGCCAGAGCACATGCAAATGCAAATAGCCTTAAACTAAAATCTAGAAACATTATACACCTACGACTCTTTATACGCTTTTGGACGATTGAAATACGATTAATGTTTTAAATCCTTTTCCATTTTCAGAGGTGCAGTTGTCTATGTGTCCAACAGGAATCCAGGTCGGTTAATCCCTAATCTTTAGGTTTCTATCTTAGTAGTCAATCATATATAATCCAATGCTATAGTAATTGATACTAATCTGTAATCTTATAATTCTCTCTGAGCGTAATTACTAGCAGCAAGATTCACCCCCAGTGAAGCTTGATTTTGACTCAGGACACTGTTTGGAACAAAACGAATCTTACAAATGCTTCCGTCCTCTCTATCTCCTGCGGCCAAGTTTTATCCTAGAGCTATTTCCCTGCCTGTCTGTGAGAGGCACAGTCATCCATAAAGCAAGTGAACGTATTTGACCGCTTCATATCAAAAAAGCAATCATAACCATCTAAGCACCTACAAAATATATCCTCAGAATAAACGTGCCGCTACTCATGTACTATCAACCACCGATTCTGTCTAAAAAGCCAATTAATAGCGAGACTAAGGGATTCATCCCAGCCACCCAGTCCGCTGGAAGTACAGACACCACTATGTCTAGTTACCTAATACTCTCTGTGTTCTAGGTTATTTCCACCACACCAGAACGCTCGGACACCTATTTAAGCAAGCACAGACCGCTCAAAGTTTACGATTCCATCTACCAAAAAACTCTCCGGGACCCAAATACAGCAACACAAACTGAGAATAAACACTACATATGTCCTCATCACACCTTCTTGTGTGTGAGGGGCGGTTAATAATCCCACCCACGACACTTACCGTTAGTTAAGATGATTTGATTATGGACTCTTCAATCTGACTATGTACTAGCAAATCATATAGCAACCCTCCGTGAATGCAATGTATTTAACAGTTAGTGTAATGAGAAACTATGCGTATCTAAATTAGAGGCACGACAAAAAGATATGCTAACCATGGACTGAAAATCGGGGTATAATGAGAAAAATAGAAATGAGAATTACCTCTCAATCCAGCCTTACTCCCGTCTCATGCTAGGTACCATTTTGTACTTATATAACGTTATCCAGTTAAATTAGGCAATATAAAAGAATAAAATGACAGTCTATTTTTTCTAATGTTAATGATTTCATTAATATCATTTGAAGAGATTTTTTGCTTTATATTTATTAAAATAAAACCAAAAACAATTAGAAAATCAATAATACTAAGTCACATATTTAATTAAAATCACATTTAATACTTCAATATGCTAAATTGCCATTCCCGCAAATTCCACTACTGGCAAACCCGCTTGATTTCTTGTATATATAAATACAATTTCCATGCCATTTTGTATGTAGATTATGGACACCAAACACTAATAAAACAGGCGACACACAAACTTCCTTATTAATAATTGAGGTTCTAATATATAAATAAAATCATGTTATGAGAACTATGTTCTGTATGTAAAATAACTATGTAATTGTGACTCGATTAGTAACTATAGTTTCCCGGTATACAAGGACAGAAAACACACCATACTCCATACTAATATTGATAATTATGTTCTCTGTATATACTTCCATTTGTACTCTACTGTCTGACAAACCTATCTTCATGTGTTAATCTCATTTATCTCACCAATAGTTTGTTTCTTACTGTAAATTCTTATTGTATAAATGCTTCTCCACGTGATTCATGTATTAAAGTCATTGTGCATTTAACACCCTTAGTCGGAATTGTTTGTTCATATGTGTACTCATGCTGGAAGCCTTAAGCCAAGCAACTCAGTATAATTAATATTATTACCTTTTAGAAACCCAAACATGCTCATCATCCCAGACCCTATACTAGGTAAACATTTTTTAGTGAAATATAGCACACATTGAATTCATTTTAAAACTCATTAGTAATACGGCTATTTAGAGGTAAATTTAACTCAGCTAGACGTTAATAGAGACATCGCTAATAAATAAGATGTTAATTAAGATTAAATAATGATTATTTGATGAGGACTGAGAAGGAAATCGCGTGTTGATTTCGATTACAGACAGACATACACATAACATTTTGCCGTTTTTGTAAGCGCGTGTTGTAATGGTTAAAGTCATGGAAAAATGGACTCGTCGCGTGCCGAGTTCAAATCCTAGACTTGGTTATTTCATTAGCCAAATGTATGATTCCTACTCTCTCTCCGGCCTATGGTAAATAGTAGAGCAGACTGGGGTCGTTAAGTTTGGTTAGGCAACCGGGTCTAGGAGAAGGAAAAACTCTGAATTCCTGGACTCCGCTTAAAGAAATTGACCTTGTGTCACACCCTACTCATGCGGAGGGGTTGGTAAATATATATACATATATTTTTATTATAAGAAGCGTCCCCGCTGCCTAATGGTTAAAATGTTGGATAGCAGCATCTGAGTGAGTCTCTTTCTTTACTTTCTAATTTGGAATTTACGGCATGTCAGCCCTTGTTGGTTTATTTTATGCCAAAAATATTTATTTCTATTCATTACTGATGGTTATTGAACATTCTTTTTTACGCACTTTTAAACACATTTTCAAACTCATCTTTTCTATTTAACCCAGAGCTGAGATTCTACCACTCCGGGTCAGGGTGGACCTTGGATTAATGGTGATGAAAGGGTAATCCAGAGTACCAGAGTTAGAGTGGACATGGGAGTAATTGTGGTGAAGGGTTAATCCACAATCTACAGCTCCGAAATTGAAACTTCACCATTAGATGCAGTTTAACATCATACTCACGACCCTCAGCAGCGCGGGACCCTCAGGTCTTCATAACCCAGGACCTCAGCCGCGGTCTTCATAACCAGACCCTCAGCCATGGTCTCCATACCAGACCCATCAGCCCGCGTCTTCATACCCAGGGATCCTCACGGTCTTCCATACGGCAGGACCCCAGCCGCGGTCTTCATACTCAGGAACCTCAGCTACTGTCTTCTAGCACATATATGATAAAAAGTGTTGGAGGCTTGCAATAGGGTCGTGACAATCATATACGTGCTAGGGCTTGACGTGACCAGCCGTTTGATCGGAGATGGCATCTCCAACCTCTCGTCTAGCCAAAGTAAGTCATGTACTGCTCAGCCACCAGGATTCCGTCCTTAAGCATAACGGCTCACCAGCTGGCGACATTGGAGGGGGAATTTTACCCCACTGCATATATGCAGTCGGCGTACTCTACAACTCCTGCCAAGGGGACGTATTACAGTTTTATAGGCCATCCTTTAGCCTTCAAGCGCTTGTTCAGCGGAAATCCTTGGTAATCCTCTGGTAAAGAATCCTCAGTATTAGAAGTTCCTTCGGCAATGGTTGCAAGTAGACTGTGAAAGGATCAGTGTTTAAGGCTGTTGATTGGTGTAAGAATAAACCACATGACCCCGCCTAGTCTATAAATTTAGCTGGGGAATTGGAGCACAACTTATATACAAAAAATCACGTGGTGTAATAGTTAAAGTCATGGGAAATCGACTCGTTGCCCCGAGTTCAAATCCTGGACTTGGTAATTGCATTTCACTTAGCGCTAAAACCCTTGGGAAAGGTATGAATCCTACTCTCGCTCCAGCTATGGATAAATAGTAGGGTAGACTGGGCTCTTTAACCACCGTCTAGGGGAAGCAAAACTCTGAATAAACCTGTTGACTCGCTTAAGAAATTTACCCGTGTGTCACATCCTGCTCGTGCAGATGGGTTGGTATATATATATATATATATATATATTATATATATATATATATATATATATATATATAAGTTCCAACGGGGTGGGTGGTTCGTGGCAAATTTAACTCAGCTAGACATTAATAGAGACATCGTTAATAAATAAGATGCTAATTAAGATTAAGTAATGATTATTTAATGAGCAATGAGAAAAGACCGTAAATAACGAAGGAAATTCTGAGGTAATTTCGGTTGCAGATAGACATACACAAGATCTCCATTATAAGATGCGGTGAGTGCTCATGGTGTAATAGTTAACGTATTGGACTGCAGCGTCGTTATAAGTATAAACTAAGTGACGTTGACTTTCGGATTAATACCCATGTTTAGCCCAGTCGGTAGAGTGTCTGACTAGGAATCACAAGGTTCCTGGTTCGATACCGGCCCTCGGCAACTCAGCGTATGATTAGCACAGAGATCTGTGCGGTAATGTTAGGAGGTGATGATAGGTGTGACTCTCCAAATTATATGCTAAAATAATCTCCTTGTTCTAGCGCTAGTGAAAAGGGGATATACTCCCTCGCTGTCTGTTACCGACATTATGCCGCCCTTTCCGACTTTACTTACTTTACTCATGGGTTAAATAGTACCATATCTTGTCTTCAACAATGATGACTTTGGCATTAAATAACCCACGAAATTTGATATGCCATTAAACTAAGGAACTAAACCAAACCGATTTAGGAAGATTTATCTATATAGTAAAACCAGTGTTCCTTAATTGTGCGACCGTTGTCATCTTGCAACAACCGCTGGTTATAAATGAGACCGTCCAAATAGTATAAGATGGTATGCAAAAATGTAAATCCTGATTATCTGGTGTTGATTATCAACGGAAATCTTATTTCTCATAAGCGTCGCCACCTCAGCTACATAACGGGTCAATCTGTTTTTATTAGAAAGAAAAGAAAGGGAAGAAAAAGGATATGCTACACAGAAACATATAATCAGAAAGAAAGAAAGAAAGTGAGAGAGTAGTGGCAAGATAAATCCTAATTATCTGGTGTTGCTTATTCACCGCATTCTTATTTCTTATGCGTCGTCACCTCAGGTAAATAACGGATCCTTATCTTTTTATTATAATTAAAAGAAAAGAAATGCTACACAGAAAAATATAACGGGAAATAAAGAAATAAAGAAAGAAAGACAGAAGGAGGAGTAGAGAGAAAGGGGGTGAGCATGTGGAAGCAATAACTCTAATCTGTTTCAATCGAACATAATGAAACGTTGAAAAGAAGAAAGAGTGAAAAAAATGAATGAGAAAGAGAATTTCAAGATTATTTTTTTACATATTAAAGTATTGCAATAGCTCTTGAGTAAACGTATCAATCGGTGTAATACTTAAGTTGTACTATTATGCTATATCCAGAGCTTCAGCTAATATTGTGTTATTCGTATATTGATAAATATAGCTTCAGCCTCCATACTTTTTAAACACATCTCCTCTCTCCTCTCTCTTCTCTCTCTATATATATATATATATATATATATATATATATATATATATATAGTAAAAAGTAAAGTCGTTGGGGCAGCCTAAAGTCGGTATCAGCCAATCAGCGAGGGAGTCTATCCCCTTTTCACTTGCGCTAGACCAAGGAGATTGTTTTTGCATCTGAGGTGGAGCGCCACACCTACCATCAGCTCCTTACTTTACCGCACAGATCTCTGTGCTACTCATACACTGAGTTGGCGAGGACCGGTATCGAACTAGGAACCTTGTGGTTTCTAGCCGAACGCTCTACCGACTGAGCTAACCCTCTCTCTCTCTCTCTCTCTCTCTCTCTCTCTCTTTGTTTCTACATAATCATTTCATTATTTCACTATAACCAACTTTCAAACTATGAGAAAAAATCAGCTGAGGTGTTCACTACGAAAACAGCCTCAATCCTAATTAGTGATCATCCTCCACACATTACTTCAACAACAAACAAGGTGTTTAGATTTATGTCATTGTTTATATTGGATAATATGAAAAAAAATAACCATTTTCTTCTTCTTCTTCTTCTTCTTCTTCTTCTTCTTCTTCTTCTTCTTCTTCTTCTCTCTCTCTATCTAACTCTATCTATCTATCTATCTATATCTTATTAATTTGGTATTTACATATTTTTGTTTATACAATTATCTATACATAATTATTGCCTTATCTATTTCTCTGGAGATGTCTATTAAAAACACTTTTGACGTGAATTCTGGAAGCAGGACTTTAAAAAGAAAATATATCAGACATTTTTACGTTAAATAATCATATAGCAAAATTGGAGACTTATTTTTGTCTTTGATTTTAATAATGTCATTTTTTATTTCCTCTAAAAATATAACAGAAGGAAAAACGAAAACAAAAATAAAAACAAAAAAAAATCATTGTATGTTTAGAGTTTTTTCAAGATTTTCTAAATACGCCACAAACACACATACATGTATGTAAAAATGGAAATTGGATATAAATCCGTTTGAATTCAGTTTGCATTTCAAATAGCACTAATACCCTTTGAAAAGGCATGAATCCAATTCTCGCTCCAGCTATGGGTAAATAGCAGTGCAGATTGGTTTCTTTAATCATGGCTTGGTAACCAGTCTAGGAGAAGGAAAACTCTGAAGTTGAACCTGCTAAACTCCGCTTCAGACATTGACCTTGTGTTGCACCCTGCTCGTGGGGAGGGGTTGGTATATATATATATATATATATATTATATATATATATATATATATATATATATAATGTGTGTGTGTGTGTGTGTGTGTGTGTGTGTGTGTGTGTGTGTTCAACTGTAAACATGCAAATAATTTTCAGATTATATATAAAAAAACATTTAAAGAGTATAAGATTTTTTGTGTACCCACATATACACATACAAAACTCCGACAACTGGGACATGAAATATATAAAATATATGAAGATAGAACATGCATATTCATGAGTAAAGAAATTAAATTTACAAAATTGATCGTCACAAACAAGGCCAACAAAGAAATGAAATTATATTCAACTGTAAACATGTAAATGATTTTTAGTTTATATAAAAATTAAAAAAATTAAAAACATTTAAGAAGTATATAAGATTATTTACGTAACAACATATACACATACAAACCTCTGATAATTCGAACATGAAATACGTAAAATACATGAAGTTAGATCATGCATATTCAAAAGTATCAAATTGAATTTGCAAAATTGATCGTCACAAACAAGACCAACAAAAGAAATGAAATTATATTCAACTGTAAACATGCAAATGATTATTAGTTTATATATATAAATAAAAAAACATTTAAGAAGTATATAAGATTATTTACGTGACAACATATACACATACACATCTCTGATAATTCGAACATGAAATACGTAAAATACATGAAGTTAGATCATGCATATTCAAAAGTATCAAATTGAATTTGCAAAATTGATCGTCACAAACAAGACCAACAAAAGAAATGAAATTATATTCAACTGTAAACATGCAAATGATTATTAGTTTATATATATAAAAAAAAACATTTAAGAAGTATATAAGATTATTTACGTGACAACATATACACATACACATCTCTGACAATTCGAACATGAAATAAGTAAAACACATGAAGTTAGAACATGCATATTCAAAGGTAACAAATTGAATTTACAAAATGTATTGTCAAAAAGAAGACCAACATACGTAACAAATAAGATTTATTCAAATTGCAAGTGTATGCATGCCCGTGAGCTGCTGGCGTATGAAATTTTCAAATAATTAAAAATCAGACTGAAAGATGCAAAAAATGCCGAAATAAATTTAAATTTATATCCTAATTAAGGTATCCATGTATTCGCTTAAAAACTGAACTGTTTAAAATTATTAGTTTTACTAGCAAATATATGCACCCTCCGGGTGCAAGTATTAATGTCATAAAATATCATATTAAATTAGGAAGTCTAAATAAACTAAATAAGAATGCAGATAAAATGATTTCAAACAGAGAGGGGTATAATCGAAAAATAAAACAGCTGTAGCTTCTTTCCTTGCTAAACTTTTCTAATTTAACTATTTAGTTAAATAAGAAAGTAAAGAATAAAATTACAGTTGTTTCTTTTTGTTAATCGATTTCTTTTAAGATCTATCTCCGAGATTTTTGCTCATATTCATTAAGATAACATCAAATAATTAGAAATCAACAATACCAAGGACATATTTATTAAAATCAAATTTTAAATATTAATATGCAAATTAGCCTTCCCGTTCACACAGTAAATCACTTTTTGTTGTACATATAAATATAATTGCATGTTATTAGGACGTAGATATGACCAGCAGTATTAATAATGAAAAACAATTTTATTAATAATTGAGGCTTAAATAAAAATGATTCATAGAGAATGTGATGTATACTAACTAAATGGATAGTGACTTGAGTAGTGATATAGTTTCGGTTACAGACAAACAAACACATAATCTCCATTATAATAAGATATCGGACCAACTGAAACTATATATTTGTGTAAAAATTATTTTTATGAGATACCATATAACTCTATCAAAAATGATCGTTATTATGATTATTTTTATAGATTAGATATAATGACTTGAAAGAATAATATTGCGTTCAAATAATTAGTACTAGATTAGGTATACCTCACACAGTCAGAACCCAGCTCTCTTACAGATCTCAATTTCATCTTCTCGTATCTGTGCAGATGTTTTGTTAAAAGTGGTTAAAAATAAACTGCACTATATATCGTGTAAACCTTTATTTCCTAGTGAGATATGTTGTGTTGCAGATTAACTATTGTTTCAATTCTTTCGGCGCGAAAAAAAATCAAAAAGACAAAGGAATTGAGAAACAAAGGATGTTTCAGACAGAAGTCTGGATAGAAGAAAAAAGAAAAGTGATAAACATTTAAGGCTTGCTGCTTCACCGGGTCAAACAAACTTTCCGGAAAAATAACAAAAGAAGGAGCCAAAGCAGAACGGAACTAGAAGGTTCCGCTAGAGAACAATGAAATGTGGGCGGGTTGTGTTTACTTAAGCAGGCCAAAGGTTCAGAGTCAGAGAGACCCCAGAGAGACGGCGAACAGAACACGAGGAGCGACTGTCGACACGGGCCATCGCTGCCAGCGGGCAGTGAGGTTCGTCCACCCTTCTACGTCAGCAACGCTAGCCATCGCCTGCAACAATAGTAGTAGTCATTTCCAACGAAGGAGTTAAATAAATAAAGGTTCAATCTCCTACTACATACAGCATGTCTTATGTCTTCGTTAAGCGACCCCTACATATCGTCTAAGGGTTAGAGACGATACCCGTAGTATACCCGCTACGATACGTACGCCGAATTTAGCGACATGAGTTTGAAGAAGCCGCTATGCAACAGTTGCAGGATCTTAAACGCACCAATAACATGGGCTGTTTTGAGGCTTATCTCAAATTAAATAAGAACGCATATAAAACTATTGCACTTATTTTAATCATAAAATAGTTGTATATGCATTCTTATTTAATGTTTTTAGTCTTTATAATTTAATATATTTCATTAGATCAAAAATTAAATACTTACGCCGGAGGACGCTTATTCTTGCTAGTGAACATAAAGATTGTTAAGTTTAAATAAGAACATACTTGTTGTCACTTGATACGCAGCAAAGAACCAACAGATTCAACTGGTGTGAAAGAAGGAAAAACAGAATGAAATAAAAAAGTTAATGATGACTTGCATAAAGAGTGAAGGAAGGAAGATAAACTTTTTTTTTTTTTTGGTTTTCATCTGTCAATGTCTTTTTCTTATTCGAGATATTTTTTGGGGAATTTTTTTAAGCTAATGGAACTGCTCGGGCGCATGCGCAGCTGTATTAAAAGGAGAACGTTTAAAAATAGTTTCGCCTGAGAGAGTCTCCAAGACAAAAAAAAAAGGTAAAGAAAAAGACGCTATTAAATCCAGAGACAGAATTTGACAAAAAATTGAAGGAAGGAAGACCGGGAGAGAAGAGGGAAGTGTATGTGTGTGTGTGTGTGTGTGTATTTGTGTGTGTGTGTATGTGTGCGTGTGTGTGTGATAGATAGATAGATAGAGAGAGAGAGAGAGAGAGAGAGAGAGAGAGAGAAAAGGAGTTTCCAAATGCTATTAAATGAAGAGAGATTTTTTTTTTAAATAGGAAGGAAGCAACATCGTGAAATACGAGAGGAAGTTTGTATGTGTAAGAATATTTGCTTGTGTGTGTATGTATGTGTATATGTGTGTGTGTGTGTGTGTGTGTGTGTGTGTGAGAGAGAGAGAGAGAGAGAGAGAGAGAGAGAGAGAGAGAGAGGGGTAATATGGAAAATGAGTTTCCAAATGCTATTAAATGAAGAGAGAGAATTTTTTTTAAATAGGAAGGAAGCAACATCGCGAAATAGGAGAGGAAGTTTGTATGTGTAAGAGTATTTGCTTGTGTCTGTGTCTGTGTGTGTGTGTGTATGTTTATATGTGTGTGTGAGAAAGAGAGAGAGAGAGAAAGAGAGAGAGAGAGAGAGAAAGAGAAAGTGAGAAAAAGGAGAGAGTTTCGCAACACTTTTAAATACAGAGATAGATATTTTATTAAAAATGGAAGGTAGGAAGACCGTGAGAGAGGAGATAAAGTGTATGTCTGTCTATGAATCTGTCTGTGTATGAATGTGTGTGTGTATATGGGAAAGAGAGGGGGACAGACGGACAGACAGAGACAGAGAGAAGAAGAAATAGGGAAAAGTATTTCACAACGCTATTAAATACAGAGACAGATTCTTTTTAATGAAGGAAGATCGGTAGAGAAACGACAAAGTT
>CM042158.1:53655271-53682771 GCA_023376005.1 Doryteuthis pealeii
AAGTTATGGAATATGAAAGTGAAAGTGATACCAATTGTAGTTGGTGCACTTTGAACAGTCCCAAAAGGATTAGAAAAAGGTTTGGAAAGTTTGGAAATCAGAAGAAAGGATTGAAACCATTCAGAACACTGCACTGCTGCAATCTGCCAGAATACTCATGTTGTGATGTTAGTCCCAACAGTAAAAAGAAGTCAAGTCGAGATGGGGTAAAATAAGACAAGTGTATTTACAATTAATGGTACATGTACGACTAGCTTGTCGTTAACGGGAACAGTCCTCCTTTCCACTCGGTGTCTCACTATTTATAGTGAGAACCGGTGCATGTTCTCCACTGTAGGAACGGCCGGTACAACAACTCAGAAGAGTCCTGGAGACCTGGGGAGACTTGCTGTCACTCAGACTCCAGTGAAAGCCCATCAGCTAATGCTGGTGTGAAAACTCAAAAGGAGCAAATAATAATAATAACAAAAGGGTATATGCATGAATAATAATAGCAACAAAATAGTATATGCATGAACCAGAATCTGTTCTTGAGAATAAAACGCATAAAATTCTCTGGGACTTTGAGATAAAAACGGATCACTTATCTCCAGTAAAAGACCATCAGCTAATGCTGATGTGAAAACTCAAAAGGAGTAAATAATAATTATAATAATATTTATGATATTATTATTATTATTATTATTATTATTATTATTATTATTGTTATTATTATTAATAATAATAATAATAATAATAATAATAATAATAAAAACTAGTCCAACGAGAATACAAAACTAGACACGACTGGGTTGGGAAGGTGATCCACTGGGAATTATGCAAAAAATTTAATTTTGACCACACAACAAAATGGTATATGCATAAACCAGAATCTGTTCTTGAGAACGAAACACACAAAATTCTCTGGGACTTTGAGATAAAAACGGATCACCTTATCCCAGCAAGAAGGCCAGACCTAGTATTGATAAACAAAAAAGAAAGAACTTGTCAACTGGTGGATTTTGTAGTGCCAGCAGATCACAGGGTGAAGTTAAAGGAAAATGAAAAAATAGACAAATATCTGGACCTTGACAAAGAACTGAAAAAGATATGGAATATGAAAGTGAAAGTGATACCGATTGTAGTTGGTGCACTTGGAACAGTCCCAAAAGGATTAGAAAAGGGCTTGGAAAGTTTGGATATCAGAGGAAGGATTGAAACGATTCAAAACACTGCACTGCTGCAATCTGCCAGAATACTCAGAAGAGTCCTGGAGACCTGAGGAGACTTGCCGTCACTCAGACTCCAGTGAAAGACCATCAGCTAATACTGATGTGAAAACTCAAAAGGAGTAAAAATGATAACAACAACAATGTCACAAATTTCATCACAAATCTATAGAAAACTGGAATGTAGAATTTGCACTGTGCTGTTTTGAACAGATTAAAAAAAAGAATCTCCTGACATTTAATCATGGTCCCATGGTAATATCCTGTACATGTCCTTGTGAGTCATCAATGCGCATGTGCGGAAAGAACAAAGATCGTCTAATTACAAAAGCATAGTGCTGTAGGTATCAGGGAATAACCTTGACCTTATGAGCAAAATAAATGTGCCAATTCACAAAAACTTACACTCTTCATAGATATCATTGTAGAGAGAACACTCTCAAGTTACCTAGTAGCGAATTGCGCATATATATATATATATATATATATATATATATATATATATATATATATATATATTTATATATATATGGTATACTCTCCTGTCGTTAGAGTTAGATGAGTTAGCAGTGAGTGATTTTGATTCCCCCATGTTGTGCATGCTATCAAGAAGACATTTTGTGTTTTTCTCGAGTGTGATAGCAGCCCAGCCTTACTGCGAGCTATGAAGCCACACTGACAAATGAAATGTTCTAAGGCAGGAGTTAAATATTTTTATTTTAAAGTTATGTGGAGCTGATCTCTCTCTCTCTCTCTCTCTCTCTCTCTCTCTCTCTATATATATATATATATATATATATATATATTATAATATATTATATATATATATAATGTTGTTCTGGTTCCAACGGGAGAAAATTCAATATTTATTAAAAAAAAAAGGTCCGCAAAATGTATTTTGTTCTCAGAAAAAAATTGTTAATTCTTTTTTGTTTTACATATGCAACACGTGTTTCAGATCTTCTGGTATCTTTTCAGGCTAGATAGATAGATAGATAGATAAATAGATAAGTCATCTACACACACAGTCTTTAGACTCTTAGATCTCATCAGTGTGGCTCGACTTTAACAGCTACTTCTAGCTGGGAGTGAATTCCGATTGAATTTTCGTCAGACAAGCTGCTTACCCTCTACGCTGTCAGTAAGAAGCGAACAATTAATCGATACAAACTTCCGTAGATGTATGTTTACAATCACCAGATTAATGTCTTACGCTAAACGGTGGAAGTTCAATTACCGTATTCTCTAGAGATCTCTACCGGGTATTGGGAGCATATATTAGTTATCTAAAGACGCAGTGTTTTGACGTTTACGTCTCATCAGTGTGGCTCGTATCTCCTAACAAATAAACATATATATATATATATATATATATATATATATATATATATATAAGTATATAATATATATATTATAAGTTATCCACAGACACGTGTTTCGAGGTTTCACCTCTCATCAGTGTGGCTACACTTTAACAGCTACCTCTGGCCGGGTTTGAGACCTGAATACATTTTCGTCTGCCAAGTATTTTACAAATGCGGCCATTTGCGCCAGTCAAACATAGGAGAATATTTAATTGATACATTCCTAAGCGGAAATGAATTCACTAGAGTCCTCTAACTTTGTAAACAAAGTGAGGGTTACCTACACGCCAGAACGGTGAATTTTACAAGTAAATCCCTACTTAGAGCACTCAACCAAAGTGGGTGTGTATATTAATGAATAAGTTATCCACAGACACGTGTTTCGAGGTTTCGCCTCTCATCAGTGCGGCTGCACTTTAACGCCTACCTCTAGCCGGGTTTGAGACCAGTTGAATTTTTATCTACCAAGTCACTTAACCATGCGGCCTTTTGCGGCTGTCAATTTACTACCATATAAACATTGAAGTATCACGAGTAGTTAATCCAAAAGGGCTCAATATATCTTGTAAAATATAGATCATTAATAGTTGTAGTTTTTAATAGTAAAATAGTTCCCTACCACGGTTTCAGTGTTCTTAGTACACCTTCTTCAGGGTAACTATGGAAATCTGTGTGGCTAATGAAATATCTATTCGCCTGATTTAAGCTTATTTTATTCTATATCTCCTAAAGGTCAATTAATCTTAGTCCCCAAAGCCTGTTCCTTTAAAGTTAGTGCTGAGATAAACCTATGTTAACAGGCAGAGGTGAATAAGGATTCTATGTAGCTATGCTACCCCACCCCCATTCTATATTTTGTATTGTCTCTTCTTTCTTTACTTCTTATTTATTTGAACTTTTGCAATTCTAGTACTCTGGGGAACCTATTGAGCTAGATCAATTATATATATATATATATATATATATATATATATATATATATATATATATATATATATATATAATTGGTGCATTTATTATATTTATTATATTATATCTAAATTAATTTAGTTGATGTAATATTTATTTTAGTATATATATATATATATATATATATATATATATATATATATATATATATATATATATATATAATTTAATATACCAAGCGTGTTGGTAGATCCTTGCGGAGAGAAAAACCCGGCAGAGAGGTTTGATTGTAAAAATATACTACCAAACAATCAACCAGGAAGAAAAAAATTTTGAAAAAAGAAAAGACCAAGATATTCGTACCAACAGAAAATAATCTATTGGTATAGTATTTGGCCAAAAGAAAAAACAATTTACATGTATATATATGTATATAAGATATATATATATATTCATATAACCGCTAGGAGAAGCTAATTTGTAAAAAGTGCTCGATACCTAAGTAGAGCCAAGTAATAAAGATAATCTACTGAGTCAGAGTCAGATTTTAGCCCTGAAGAGCTTTATGCGAAACTAATAGTAGGTTCGTGTGACTCAGTAGATTATCTTTATATATATATATATATATATATGGTGTTGATTGCGAGTCACCGTATACTCCTAGTGAGTATATATATATTTGAGATATATTTTCCAAGACACCCCCATACCACCAACCCCTTGACCCTTATCAGATCCCTACACACACAGTACTAACTCATTAATCACCAACTAACCAATCAGCATCCAGCATCGGCCTTGAAGAAGAGAGTTCATCATAATCCCGAAAATTCACCACAGCTACTAAATAAGAGGAACTAAAAAAAAAAAAAAAAAAACAACCGAGTTTTCTGATATTTATTCCCAGATGAATATATTATGATAACTACATTATTATAACTAGCAAATATATGCACCCTCCGGGTGCAAGTATTTAAGTTTTAATGTAATGAAATATCGTATTAAATTAGAAACGCTAATGAAACTAAATAAGAATGCAGATAAAAAGATTTGAAACAGAGGGGATATGATTGAAAAATAGAACAACTGAAATTTACTCTTCCATCACTCTCGTCTTTCATTGTTATTTTTTCTAATTTAAGTATTTAGTTAAAAGAGGAAGTAAAGAATAAAATGACAGTTATTTTTTCTTGTTAATGGATTTCATTTAAGATTCATTGAAGAGATTTTTGCTTATATTCATTAAAATTAAACCAAACAATTAGAAACCAATAATACTAAGCATATATTTATTAAAATTACATTTTTAATATCAATATGCAAATTAGATATATGGTGTTGATTGGGAGTCACCGTAAACCGCTATTTTGTTGTATATATAAATACAATTGCATGTTATTAGCATGGAGATATGGTTAACAGTATAAATAATGTAAAATAATTTTATTAATAATTGAGGTTAAAATAAGGATAAATTCATGGTGAATGTGATGTCAATTACTAAGGGAATTGTGACTTGAGTAGTGATTTAGTTTCGGTTACAGACAGAAAAACACACAATCTCCATTATAATAAGATATATCACATTAATGTTTCACACTAATGCCCAAACCTTATATATTTACTTCCGAAAAACGGATACAGATACAAATATATATATATATATAATATATATATATATATATATATATATATATATATATATATATTGGCAAAATCACGTTTTGCGGAGATAGCGAAATACTTATACAAAAAATGCACCTACTGCCCTAAAAATCTCTAGCCAAAAATATTGTAACGGAAAAGAAAATTACATTTTAAAATTAGATTAGCTCGTTTTCATCTTACTACTCTCAGACACACTGACATACAGGCATATTATATCACACACACACACACACACACACACAGCATATATAATATATATATTGTTTTGCCATATATATACGCGTATATATATATATATATATAATATATATATATACACACACACATATATATATATATATATATATATATATATATATATATTATAACTAATTAATTTTCAAATTAGGTATGACTTTAATTAAGCACATAATCTCCTAAAAATTGTCGGCTATCGCCATCTCATGTGTGTGTGTGTGTGTGTGTGTGTGTGTGGTGTGTGTGTGTGTGTATTTGGGCAGCATTCTTCATTTATACATGTGGAATTAAATATAAGGCAGGTCTCCTTGTTTAACGATTTTATATGTGATCTTCTGGAGCTTTCTGGCCGACTTTTTTTAATATTTGAATGGAATTCGTGTATTAGTCCACCGAAGTTCATATCCCGAGTACTTTCGGCACTTCGAAATGCCATCATCAGGGGTAATGTGTTCCAGTTTTTTTTTCCAAAGTATATTAATGGATGTGGGGTCTGGAAGTTAAGAATTGACAGGAAAAGTGTTATAGGCCTGTTAACACACATCACCCCTTATGAAACTCTTCGTTGTACCAAAAGTATTCGGGATATGAACTTCGGTTAGACTAATCCACGAATTCCATCCGAATATAAAAATCGGCCAGAAAGCTTGTCTCTCTGTTTATAACCAAAACTACATCACTGCTTACGCTACAATACCCCTGAGAACTGTGTAAATTTATCAATGAGTTTTTAATTCATAGTCAAAAGCATTAATACATAGGACAAATCTCATTTATTAACGATGTCTCTATAAAAATCTGAGTTACATTTGCCTCAAAACAGCCCATGTTATTAATACATTTAAAATCTTGCAATCTTTCTTATTATTAATATTATTAGTGCGTTTACAATGCTGTAATGTGTCATCTATATCCCTAAGAACTATAGGTTTACATAATATATATGCATACTGATTATAACAAAACCGGTTTTCATAAATAATTACTTGGTTTAATTCATCTTTAATATAAGTGTTTTATTCTCCTGCATATTAGAAATTATCCTATGAATTATTTTATATAGAAACTTATATATTAAAATATCATTCAGATAAGTGTAATCTGTTTATATGCGTTTATTTTTAATTTCATTAGTTTTTCTTATTTAATATGTTATATTCATTTATATATTTATTTTTTATTATATTTATATATTTATTATATGTCATATACATGCCGGTTTAGCTCAGTCGGGAGCGTTCGGCTAAGTATCACAAGGTTCCTGGTTCGATACCGTCCCTCGCTAACTTATAGCGTATAAGTAGCACAGGGACCTGTGCGGTAAAGTGAGGAACTGATAGTAGGTGTGGCACTCCACCTCAGATGCTAAAATAATCTCCTTGGTCTAGCGCTAGTGAAAAGGGGATAGACTCCCTCGCTGATTGGCTGATACCGATTTTAGGCCACCCCGAAGACATTACTTACTTTTACTTTATATATAACTAAGAAATAAAGTTTTACATAAACACACAATCTCTATTATAATAAGATGTGAAATGGAAACAAGTCTCATCCAGGATTTGAACACATCTAGTATTTGAATTATAAAGTTGTTTTTTTTTTCAAATGATGTAATAAGTATTTTTGTAAAATATTCGATTAAAGTGAAAATATTTGTATCACTTGTGACATCAAGGCTGAAATCATCAATGTAAGAAAAGTGAGATCTTCTTATGTCAATTTTAACTCTATGAAGATGGATTTTAGGTTATAGCGATTACGTTGTTAGATCAGCCATACCATTTATTGTGTGGTTAATTGGCATACTGTTTTTTTACCAAATCTTGTCCTGGTTCTTTCTTAACTCCGCCCTGTCGGCTGGGGCGTTAGAATGCACAGACTGCACCTCTGCAGAGGGGTAAGACTCCCCCAATGGGGCCACCTGTTGGCCGTGGGTGGTGACCCGTGATGCTTAAGGATAGAGCCCAGGTGGATGAGCAGTTCATGACTTGCAATCCTCCACTTTGGCCCTGTCTTGGGCTAGACGGGCGGTCGGAGAGGCCCCCTCCGATCAATCGGCTGGTCACGTCAAGCCCTAGCACCTATATGATTTTCCCAACCCTATTGCCCTTATGGCAAGCCCCAAGCCCTTTTTATCATCTGGGTGCTAGAAGGTGGTGGCTGCAGGTCTACATGTCCTGGGAATGACGTTAAACGTATACACGATACTGCTGCATATTGAAAGATATCCACAGTAAGACAATATCTCCACCTGCGCATGCACTTTCTTCACATTACAAATGGCCGCTTACACGAAATTCAAATTAAGCCACGCTTAACTAAAGGTATGAGAAAGTCCTCAGAAATTCTATCAAAAATTAAGCGTGGGACGTATGAAAATCTGAGCAATCGGGTGTACCAGAAAGAAATGATTTCTGAAACAAATTGTGTGCGGGGAAGTAACACGAAAGAAAGAATGAAAAGCTTATCAAGCCGGAAGGAGAATTACAAGGAATCTACGACCGGAAGCGGAAATACATATTGGATCCCTAAGAGCAATCCTTGGGAAATTGATTACAATGCACAATGCCTAACAACCTAGAAATGACCTTGACACGTGATATGTGAAAATAAATGAAGTAGTGGGGTGGGGTGAAAAATGTAAACATTTGTTTGTGTTCATGCGGCCTTTCAAGGACTGCATATTTGGAAAATGAGAAGAGATTGTGATTTTACCAGCCAAAAAAAAGCAGCACCCTCCACTCCCGGTGCAAGTATTTACGTTTAATGTAATAAAATATATTAAATTATAAAGACAATGACACTAAAAAGTAGGCAGATAAAAAGATTTGAAACAGAGGTGGGTATAATCGAAAAGTAGAACAACTGAAACTTCCTCATCCATCACTCTCGTCTTTCATTGCTGAAGTTTCCTAATTTAACTATTTAGTTGAATTTGGAAGTAAAGACTAAAAGTACTGTTATTTCGTCTTGTTAATAGATTTCTTTTAAGATTTATCCCCGATATTTTTGCTGATATTCATTAAGATAAAACCAAACATTTATAAATCAATAATACACATATTTATAAAATTAAATTTTTAATCTCAATATGCAAATTAACCTTACCGTTCATACTGTAAACCGCTTTTTGTTGTATATTATATATATATATATATATATATATATATATATAATTTGAAAATTTGCTTTTTGGGAGCATTGTTAAGTAAAGTATATTATTGTTTATATTTTTTGAAGACAATTACAGTGCGTATATCGTATAAAATTCGATAATCATTGAAAATAATCATGACAAGTAAACTCTGGCAAATTACGAACATGACGTAGAACACCGTACAGCTGTTTCAACTTTATTAAGTCTCATCAGCTGTGTATACATCATTATTATCGAATTGTATACGAGATACGCACTGTAATCACCTTCAAAAATATAACAATAATATATATAATATATATATATATATATATATATATATATATATATATATATATTATATTCGTCACATTCTACATGATTCTATTTTTGTTTAAACCTCAGTTCTTTATAAAATTGTTTTGCATTATTAATACTCTTGACCATATCTACAAACTAATCAAATGCAATTGTACATATATATATATATATATATATATATATATATATATATGGTGTGTGTGTGTGTGTGTGTGTGTGTGTGTCTGTTGGTGTGTGTGTGTACAATTGCTTGCATTTGATTAGTTTGTAGATATGGTCAAGAGTATTAATAATGCAAAACAATTTTATTAAGAACTGAGGTTTAAATAAAAATAGAATCATGTAGAATGTGATGTAAATAACTAAGGGAATTGGGAATTGTGTAGTGGAATAGTTTTGGTTACAGAGAGACAAACACATAATCTCTATTATAATAAGATGTGAAAGGGAAACAAGTCTCATCCAGTATTTGAATTATAAAGTTGTTTTTTTTTAATGATTTTTAAGTTTTTAAGGGCCATAATTGGACAGTTGATTCTAGGTAGAGAGTCCTATTGGTTCCTTTGGTAATACTCTCAAGTAGAGATTCCTAGGTTCCTTCGTCGAATATCGCGAGTAGACTGAGAAAGAATCAGCGCTTGAGTAATATATCAGCCACGCAGTATTGTTACATAATCTATGCGGTTGCATAAGATTATTGTCAATCCCTGTATTTTCAGGGATGGCCCTTTTCATTTCACGGCGGGACTTTCATGGAATAGTACAGCAAGCCGCGAAATACGTGAAGTCACGTGGGACCTGGTTGGGTCCTCAGTTTCAGTTGGACGTCGGGCAGAGAGATGTGCAGCTTAACTGGAACTCACTGCAACGCGCGCTATATTAGTCAGATGTTTAGTTACATGAAATGTTTAGTTAAGTAAATAAAAGCTTAAGAAAATAACACGGTTTTGTGGTTGGTGAATGTCTTGGTAACAAGACTGATCTAGAAGAAGAAATGAGTTAAGTGCGACCGACCACCAAGACGAAGTCCAGACGCTAAGAAGAGATGCTAGGAAAAGAGATGTAGAAGAAGACGTAAGATAGAAAAGACACCAGAAGAAGAATAGAAGTAAGTAAGTAAAGAAGGGTATACAACAGAATGGCCAGCGATTGGCTAAGGAAATATACCGCATGATCTCGCCTAGTCTATAAGTATAAAGCGGAGAGCTAGCACGACTTTATATAAGTAAAAAATCCAACAATGATTGTAATAAACATATTCCATTAAAATAAAACAAACAATAGAAACCATAATCTAAAGCATATATTTTAAAATTACATTTTTAATATCCAATATGCAATGCTTCCCGTTCACACTGTAAACGCTATTTTTGTTGGTATATATAAATACAAATTGAGCATGTTATTAGCATGGAAGATATGGTACAACAGTAAATAACTCCCGCCTATAAATAAATTTTATTAATCAATTGAGGTTAAAATAGGATAAATTCATTGTGAAGTGATGTCAATTACTAGAGGAATTGTGGACTTATAGTCTGATTTTATTCGGTTACAGACAGAAAAACACACAACTCCATTATAATAAGATATATCACATATATGTTTCACACTATGTCCTAAACCTTAATATATCTTACTCCGAAACGGATACAGATACCAAAATATATAACCCCTCACACAGGTAATATATAGTAATATATATATATTATATATATAATATATATTATTATAATACATAATATAATTGGCAAAATCGACGTCTTGCGGACGGATAGCGAAATTACTTTATACAAAAAATCGCACCTACTGCCCTAAAATTCTATTGCCAAAAATAAATTGTAACGGAAAAGAAATTAACATTTTAAATTAGATTTAGCTCCGTTTTCAATTCTTACCATCTCTCAGACACACAGACATACGGCATATATTATATGATGCACACCACACACGACACACATGTATAGGTATATATAATGTTTGCATTGATTATGAACGTATATCACGTTATTATATATAATATATATAATATATATATTTATTATAGTACACACACACAAGTATTATATAATTATAACTAATTAATTTTCAAATTAGGTATGAACTTTAATTAAGCACCATAATTCCTAAAATTGTCGGCCTTTCGCCATACATCTATTGTGGTGTGGTGTAGTGTGCGTGTGGTGTGTGTGTTGTGTGTATTGTGGGCAGCGAGTTTCTTTATTTATACATTGGAATTAAATTTATAAGGCAGGTCCTCTTGTTTAACCGATTTTGAATATGTGCATCTTTTGAAGCTTTCTGGCCGACTTTTTTAATATGTTGGATGGAATTCGGTGTATTTATTGTCCACCGAAGTTATCATATCCCCAGTACTTTCGGCACTTCGAAGTGCCAGTCATCAGGGTGATGTGTTCCAGATTTGTTTTTTTTTCAAAGTAATATTAATGATGTGTGGGGCTGGAGTAGGAAAATTGACAGGACAAGTGTTATCAGGCCTGTTTAACACACATCACCCCTTATGAAACTCTTCGTTGTACCAATGTATTCGGGATATTGAACTTCGGTTTGACTCAATCCACGAATTCCATCCAAAATAAAAATCGCCCAGAAACCTTGTCCCTCTCTGTTTATAGACCAAAAACTCAATCACTGCTTACGCTACAATACTTCCCGAGAACCTGCCGTAAGATTTATTCATGAGTTGAAATCCACAAGGTTCCTGGTTCGATACGTCTCGCTAACTTAACGTATAATAGCACAGGGAACTCTGTGTGGTAAAGTGAGAAACTCGAGGTATATGTGCCTCCCACCTTATCCGCTAAAACAATCTCCTGTGGTCTAAGCGCTAGTGAAAAGGGAATAGACTTATTGGCTGATACCGACTTTAGGCCACCCCCGAAGACTTTACTTACTTTTACTTTAATATAAACTAAGAAATAAATTTTTACATAAAACACAGACATCTCTAACCTTATAATAAGTATGTGAAATGAACAGCCTATCCAGTATTGTAACTCAATCCAGTATTTGAATATAAGTTGTTTTTTTTTCAAATGATGTAATAAGTATTTTGTAAAATATTCGATTTAAAGTGAAATATGTGTATCACTGTGACATCAAGGCTGAAATCATCAATATTTTTTGTAGAAAATGACATCTTCTTTGTCAATTTAACTCTATGAAGATGGATTTTTTTAGTGATTACGTTGTTAGATCTGCCATACAATATTTGTGGTAATGCATACTGGTTTTTTTACCACTCTTGTCCTGTTCTTCTAACTCCGCCCTGTCGCTGGGCTTTAGAGCACCGACTGCACCTCTGCAGAGAGGTAAGACTCCCGCAATGAGGCTACCTGTGGTCCTGGGGGCGACCCGTGATGCTTAAGGATAGAGCCCATGTGGATGAGCAGTTCAATGACTTCCAATACCCACTTTGGCCCTGTACCTTGGGCTAGACGGGCGGTCGGAGAGGCCCCCTCCAATCAATCGGCTGGTCACGTCAAGCCCTAGAACCAATAATGATTTCCCTGCCCTATTGCCCTATGCAAGCCACCAAACCTTTTTATCATATGGGTGCTAGAAGGCGGGTCTACATGTCCTGGGAATGACTTAAACTGCTATCTGATGGTGAGGTTCCAGTTTTGGAAGTTTGGGGATGTGGAAGCACACCTTCATCACCATTGCTCCCCTGGTTTCCACTCTTGACCTGGAGTTTGGTAGTTACCTGTTAGGGTCCCATTAGGGTTAAATAGAAAAATGTATTTATAAAAAAAAATTGTATTATCCATTATGAATTGAATTTATTTAAAAACTTTAATTCAGGCATAATGACCCCACTGAGGTTGATATAGCCGTAAAACCGAAAACAAACCAAAGCAATCTTTCTTAACTATTGTCGACTAACATAAAACTGTCAAATCGGACCGAGTTTCTTATCTACACGATAACTGCTGCGATATTGAACGATATTCCTGTCGTTAGAGTTAGATGAGAGTCAACAGTGAGTGATTTGATTCCTCCCATGTTGTGCATGCTATCAAGAAAACATTTTGAGTTTTCTCGAGTGTGATAGCAGCCCAGCCTTACTGCGAGCTATGAGCCACACTGACAAATGAAATGTTCTAAGGCAGGAGTTAAATATTTTTATTTTAAAGTTTAGGCGGAGCTGATCTCTCTCTTCTCTCTCTCTCTCTCTCTATATAATTATATATATATATATATATATATATATATATATATATATATAAAATGTTGTTCTGGTTCCAACGGGAGAAAATTCAATATTTTATTAAAAAAAAAAAGGTCCGCAAAATGTATTTTGTTCTCAGAAAAAATTGTTTAATTCTTTTTGTTTTACATATGCAACACGTGTTTCAGATCTTCTGGTATCTTTTCAGGCTAGATAGATAGATAGATAGACACACAGTCTTTCGACTCTTAGATCTCATCAGTGTGGCTCGACTTTAACAGCTACTTCTAGCTGGGAGTGAATTCCGATTGAATTTTCGTCAGACAAGCTGCTTACCCTCTACGCTGTCAGTAACTGTCAGTAAGAAGCGAACTATTAATCGATACAAACTTCCGTAGATGTATGTTTACAATCACCAGATTAACGTCTTACGCTAAACGGTGGAAGTTCAATTAACGTATTCTCTAGAGAGCTCTACCGGGTATTGGGAGCATATATTAGTTATCTAAAGACGCATTGTTTTGACGTTTACGTCTCATCAGTGTGGCTCGTATCTCCTAACAATTAAAACATATATATATATAATATTATATATATATATTATATATATATATATATAATAAATATATATATAAGTATATATATATATTATAAGTTATCCACAGACACGTGTTTCGAGGTTTCACCTCTCATCAGTGTGGCTACACTTTAACAGCTACCTCTGGTCGGTTTGAGACCTGAATACATTTTCGTCTGCCAAGTATTTACCCATGCGGCCATGGCGCCAGTCAAACATAGGAGGATATTTAATTGATACATTCCTAAGCGGAAATGAATTCACTAGAGTCCTCTAACTTTGTAAACAAAGTGAGGTTACCTACACGCCAGAACGGTGAATTTTACAAGTAAATCCCTACTTAGAGCACTCAACCAAAGTGGGTGTGTATATTAATGAATAAGTTATCCACAGACACGTGTTTCGAGGTTTCGCCTCTCATCAGTGCGCGCTGCCACTTTAACACCTACCTCTAGCGGGATTTGAGACCAGTTGAATTATCTACCAAGTCACTTAACCATGCGGCCTTTTGCGGCTGTCAAGTTACTACCATATAAACATTGTAGTAGCATGAGTAGTTAATCCAAAAGGGCTCAATATATCTTGTAAAATATAGATCATTAATAGTTGTAGTTTTTAATAGTAAAATAGTTCCCTACCATGGTTTCAGTGTTCTTAGTACACCTTCTTCAGGGTAACTAGGGAAATCTGTGTGGCTAATATATTCGCCTGATTTAAGCTTATTTTATTCTATACCTCCTAAAGGTCAATTAACCTTAGTCCCCAAAGCCTGTTCCTTTAAAGTTAGTGCTGAGATAAACCTATGTTGACAGGCAGAAGTGAATAAGGATTCTATGTAGCTATGCTACCCCCCCCCCCTATTCTATATTTTTTTATTGTCTCTTCTTTCTTTACTTCTTATTTATTTGAACTTTTGCAATTCTAGTACTCTGGGGAGTCTATTGAGCTAGATCAATTATATATATATATATAATTGGTGCATTTATGATATTTATTATATTATATCTAAATTAATTGTAGTGATGTAATATTTATTTAGTATATATATATATATATATATATAAATATATATATATATATATATATATATATATGGTGTTGATTGGGAGTCACCGTATACTCCTAGTGAGTATATATATATTTGAGATATATTTTCCAAGACACCCCCATACCACCAACCCCTTGACCCTTATCAGATCCCTACACACAGTACTAACTCATTAATCACCAACTAACCAATCAGCATCCAGCATCGGCCTTGAAGAAGAGAGTTCATCATAATCCCGAAAATTCACCACTGCTACTAAATAAGAGGAACTAAAAAAAATTAAAAAAACAACAACCGAGTTTTCTGACATTTATTCCCAGATGAATATATTATGATAACTACATTATTATAACTAGCAAATATATGCACCCTCCGGGTGCAAGTATTTAAGTTTTAATGTAATGAAATATCGTTAAATTAGAAACGCTAATGAAACTAAATAAGAATGCAGATAAAAAGATTTGAAACAGACGGGGATATGATTGAAAATAGAACAACTGAAATTTACTCTTCCATCACTCTCGTCTTTCAATATTATTTTTCTAATTTAAGTATTTAGTTTAAAGAGGAAGTAAAGAATTAAAATGACAGTTTATTTTTTGTTAATGGATTTCATTTAAGATTCATTTGAAGAGATTTTTGCTTATATTCATTAAAATAAAACCAAACAATTAGAAACCAATAATACTAAGCATATATTATTAAAATACATTTTTAATATCAATATGCAAATTAGCCTTCCCGTTCACACTGTAAACCGCTATTTTGTTGTATATATAAATACAATTGGCATGTTATTAGCATGGAGAGATATGGTTAACAGTATAAATAATGTAAAATAATTTTTATTAATAATTGAGGTTAAAATAAGGATAAATTCATGGTGAATGTGATGTCAATTACTAAGGGAATTGTGACTTGAGGTAGTGATTTAGTTTCGGTTACAGACAGAAAAACACACAACTCCATTATAATAAGATATATCACATTAATGTTCACACTAATGCCCAAACCTTATATATTTACTTCGAAAAAACGGATACAGATACAAAATATATATCAAATATATATATAATATATATATATATATATAATAATATATATATTATATATACATATATATATTGGCAAAATCACGTTTGCGGAGGATAGCGAAATACTTATACAAAAAATGCACCTACTGCCCTAAAAATCTTCTATTGCCAAAAATAATTGTAACGGGAAAAGAAAATTACATTTTAAAATTAGATTAGCTCCGTTTTCATCTTACCTACTCTCAGACACACAGACATACAGGCATATATATATGCACACACACACACACAAACATGTATATATATATATATTTTGCCATATATATACACGTATATATTATATATATATATATTATATATATATATTATATATATATATACACACACACACATATATATATATATATTATAACTAATTAATTTTCAAATTAGGTATGACTTTAATTAAGCACATAATCTCCTAAAAATTGTGGCTATCGCCATCTCATATGTGTGTGTGCGTGTGTGTGTGTGTGTGTGTGTGTGTGTGTGTATTTGGGCAGCATTCTTCCATTTATACATGTGGAATTAAATATAAGGCAGGTCTCTTGTTTAACCGATTTTATATGTGATCTTTTGAAGCTTTCTGGCCGACTTTTTTAATATTTGGATGGAATTCGTGTATTAGTCCACCGAAGTTCATATCCCCAGTACTTTCGGCACTTCGAAGTGCCATCATCAGGGGTGATGTGTTCCAGTTGTTTTTTTTTCAAAGTATATTAATGGATGTGGGGGCTGGAAGTAGGAAAATTGACAGGACAAGTGTTATAGGCCTGTTAACACACATCACCCCTTATGAAACTCTTCGTTGTACCAAATGTATTCGGGATATGAACTTCGGTTTGACTAATCCACGAATTCCATCCAAATATAAAAATCGGCCAGAAACCTTGTCTCTCTGTTTATAACCAAAACTACATCACTGCTTACGCTACAATACCCCCGAGAACTGCGTAAATTTATCAATGAGTTGAATCACAAGGTTCCTGGTTCGATACCGTCCCTCGCTAACTTAACGTATAAATAGCACAGGGATCTGTGTGGTAAAGTGAGGAACTGATGGTAGGTATGGTGCCCCACCTTATCCGCCAAAACAATCTCCTTGGTCTAGCGCTAGTGAAAAGGGAATAGACTTATTGGCTGATACCGACTTTAGGCCACCCCGAAGACTTTACTTACTTTTACTTTATATATAACTAAGAAATAAAGTTTTACATAAAAACACAATCTCTATTATAATAAGATGTGAAATGGAAACAAGCCTTATCCAGTATTTGAACTCATCCAGTATTTGAATTATAAAGTTGTTTTTTTTTCAAATGATGTAATAAGTATTTTTGTAAAATATTCGATTAAAGTGAAAATATGTGTATCACTTGTGACATCAAGGCTGAAATCATCAATATCTTTTTTGTAAGAAAAGTGACATCTTCTTATGTCAATTTTAACTCTATGAAGATGGATTTTAGGTTATAGTGATTACGTTGTTAGATCTGCCATACAATATATTGTGTGGTTAATTGGCATACTGGTTCTTTTTACCAACTCTTGTCCTGGTTCTTTCTTAACTCCGCCCTGTCGGCTGGGGCTTTAGAATGCACCGACTGCACCTCTGCAGAGAGGTAAGACTCCCGCAATGAGGCTACCTGTTGGTCGTGGGTGGCGACCCGTGATGCTTAAGGATAGAGCCCATGTGGATGAGCAGTTCATGACTTCCAATACTCCACTTTGGCCCTGTCTTGGGCTAGACGGGCGGTCGGAGAGGCCCCCTCCAATCAATCGGCTGGTCACGTCAAGCCCTAGCACCAATATGATTTTCCCTGCCCTATTGCCCTTATGGCAAGCCACAACCCCTTTTTATCATATGGGTGCTAGAAGGCGGGTCTACATGTCCTGGGAATGACGTTAAACTCTATCTGATGGTGAGGTTCCAGTTTTGGAGGTTTGGGGAATGTGGAGCACACCTTCATCACCATTGCTCCCTGGTCCACTCTGACCTGGAGTGGTAGTACCTGTTAGGGTCCCATCTATGGGTTAAATAGAAAAATGTATTTATAAAAAAAATTGTATTATCCATTATGAATTGATTTATTTAAAAACTTTATCGGCATTAAATGACCCACTGAGGTTGATATGCCGTAAAACAAAACAAACCAAAGCAAATCTTTCTTAACTATTGTCGACTAACATAAAACTGTCAAATCGGACGAGTTCTTATCTACACGATAACTGCTGCATATTGAACGATATCCACAGTAAGACAATATCTCCACCAGCGCATGCACTTTCTTCACATTACAAATGGCCGCTTACACGAAATTCAAATTAAGCCACGCTTAACTAAAGGTATGAGAAAGTCCTCAGAAATTCTATCAAAAATTAAGCGTGGGACGTATGAAAATCTGAGCAATCGGGTGTACCAGAAAGAAATGATTTCTGAAACAAATTGTGTGCGGGGAAGTAACACGAAAGAAAGAATGAAAAGCTTATCAAGCCGGAAGGAGAATTACAAGGAATCTACGACCGGAAGCGGAAATACATATTGGATCCCTAAGAGCAATCCTTGGGAAATTGATTACAATGCACAATGCCTAACAACCTAGAAATGACCTTGACACGTGATATGTGAAAATAAATGAAGTAGTGGGGTGGGGTGAAAAATTGTAAACATTGTGGTTTGTGTTCATGCGGCCTTTCAAGGACTGCATATTTGGAAAATGAGGAAAGAGATTGTGATTTTACCAGCCAAAAAAAACAGCACCCTCCCACTCCCGGTGCAAGTATTTACGTTTTAATGTAATAAGATATATTAAATTATAAAGACTAATGACACTAAAAAAGAAGGCAGATAAAAAGATTTGAAACAGAGGTGTGTATAATCAAAAAGTAGAACAACTGAAACTTACTCGTCCATCGCTCTCGTCTTTCATTGCTGAAGTTTCCTAATTTAACTATTTAGTTGAATTTGGAAGTAAAGAATAAAAGTACTGTTATTTCGTCTTGTTAATAGATTTCTTTTAAGATTTATCCCCGATATTTTTGCTGATAATCATTAAGATAAAACCAAACATTTAGAAATCAATAATACGCAGCACATATTTATTAAAATCAATTTTTTATCTCAATATGCAAATTAGCCTGACCGTTCAAACTGTAAACCGCTTTTTGTTGTATATATATATATATATATATATATATATATATATATAATTTGAAAATTTGCTTTTTGGAGCATTGTTAAGTAAAGTATATTATTGTTTATATTTTTTGAAGACAATTACAGTGCGTATATCGTATAAAATTCGATAATCATTGAAAATAATCATGACAAGTAAACTCTGCAAATAACGAACATGACGTAGAACACCGTACAGCTGTTTCAACTTTATTAAGTCTCATCAGCTGTGTATACATAATTTATTATCGAATTGTATACGAGATACGCACTGTAATCACCTTCAAAAATATAAACAATAATATATATATATATATATATATATATATATATATATATATATATATATATATGTACAATTGCATTTGATTAGTTTGTAGATATGGTCAAGAGTATTAATAATGCAAAACAATTTTATTAAGAACTGAGGTTTAAATAAAAATAGAATCATGTAGAATGTGACGTAAATAACTAAGGGAATTGTGAATTGGGTAGTGGAATAGTTTTGGTTACAGACAGACAAACACATAATCTCTATTATAATAAGATGTGAAATGGAAACAAGTCTCATCCAGGATTTGAATTCATCCAGTATTTGAATTATAAAGTTTGTTTTTTTTAATGATTTTTAAGTTTTTAAGGGCCATAATTGGACAGTTGATTCTAGGTAGAGAGTCCTCCAATTTGGATCCTTTGGTAATCCTCTCAGTAGAGATTCCTAGGTTCCTTCGTCGAATGTCGCGAGTAGACTGAGAAAGAATCAGCGCTTAAGTAATATATCAGACACGCAGTATTGTTACATAATCTATGCGGTTACATAAGATTATTGTCTATCCCCTGTATTTCTAAAGGGATGGCCCTTTTCATATCACGGGCGGGACTTCCATGGAATAGTACAGAAAGCCCGCGAAATACGTGAAGTCACGTGGGACCTGGTTGGGTCCTCAGTTTCAGTTTGGACGTCGGGCAGAGAAGATGTGCAGCCTTAACTGGAACTCACTGCATACGCGCGCTATGTTAGTCAGATGTTTAGTTACATGAAATGTTTAGTTAAGTAAATAAAAGCTTAAGAAAATAACACGGTTTTGTGGTTGGTGAATGTCTTGGTAACAAGACTGATCTAGAAGAAGAAATGAGTTAAGTGCGACCGACCACCAAGACGAAGTCCAGACGCTAGAAGAGACGCTAGAAGAGATGTTAGAAGAAGACGTAAGATAGAAAAGACACCAGAAGAAGAATAGAAGTAGGTAAGTAAAGAAGGGTATACAATAGAATGGCCAGCGATTGGTTAAGGAATATACCGCATGATCTCGCCTAGTCTATAAGTATAAGCAGAGAACTAGCACGCACCTTATATAAGTAAAAAATCCAACAATGATGTAATAAATCTTTTTGTAAAATATTCGATTAAAGTGTCACTATGTGAAAATATTTGTATCACTTATGACATCAAGGCTGAAATCATCAATATATTTTTTGTAAGAAAATTGACATATTATTATGTCAATTTTAACTCTATGAAGATGGATTTTAGATTGAAGCGATTACGTTGTTAGATCTGCCATACGACCCTGTAAAAGAGTCGGATTAATAACAAAACCGACCGTTCTGGAAAAGGTCTATAAAGCCGGCGCCGAATGTCTGAAGAGAAACTGTTTATTTATTTAAAATCAGGAATCGTCAATTAGGGTCGCCTATTTGTCATGCTATTAAGTTTGAACTCGTTTGCACCCCCCCCCCAACAAAAAATAAACAAACAAACAAAACCGAAAAGAAAAAGCCAAACAAAAACAAAATCTGTGCATGCATTCCGCATGTGGATTTAGATTACAGGGAACAACTTGAATATTAATTAGAATTTACAAGGATGCTAAATGGAATCGAACTGTTTTTCTTTCTTTCTTTCTTTTTCTTTCTTTTTCTTTCTTTCTTTTTTCTTTTTTCTTTCCTTCTTTTTCTTTCATTCTTTTTTTTCTTTCTTTTTCTTTCTTTTCTTTCTTTCTTTCTTTCTTTCTTCTGTTTTTTTTCTTTTTCTTTCTTTCTTTCTTTCTTTCTTTCTTTTTTCTTTCTTTCTTTCTGTTTTTCTTTCCTTCTTTTTTCTTTCTTTCTTTCTTTTTCTTTCTTTTTCTTTCTTTCTTTCTTTCTGTTTTTCTTTTTTTTCTCTTTCTTTCTGTTTTTCTTTCTTTCTTTTTCTTTTTCTTTTCTTTTTTTCTTTCTTTCTTTCTTTCTTTTTTTCTTTCTTTCTTTTTTCTTTTTCTGTTTCTTTCTTTCTTTCTTCTGCTTTTTCTTTCTTCTTTCTTTCAGTTTTTCTTTCTTCCTTTCTGTTTTCTTTCTTTCTTTCTTTCTTTCATACTTTCTTTCTTCATTTTTCTTTTCTTTCCTTTCTTTCTTTTCTTTCTTTTACTCCATTATTACTTACTTTCTTTCTTTCTCTTTCATTCTTTCTTTCTTTCTTTCTCTCTTTCTTTCTTTCTTTCTTTCTTTCACTCCATTCTTTCTTTCATTCTTTCTTATGAGAATCTTTCTTCACATTTTTTCTGTTTGAATGTTTCCTCTTTCATACTTTCATATTTTTTCCTTTTCTCCTATGCTTCTCCTTTTCTTTCTTTCTTTCTTTTTTTCATATATATATATATATATATATATATATATATATATATATATATATATATATAATATATAGAGAGAGAGAGAGAGAGAGAGAGTTGTAGATATGAGTATTAATTGAATGACCGTATTTTAAATCATGTAACAATCGGTTTAAATCATTTTATGTGTTTTAAAACGTCCTTCGGTAGTTGATTAGTTGCACTTGAAAAGAAATAGGAAATGTATCGATATCTCTGGGAATATATCGTATCAATTCTTCCAATCCATACATACTGTTGTATCCTTGAGGTGGCATAAAGAATACACTGAGAATACAGGACGTGTGATTATGTATTTATTCAACACTTAACATAGAACAAAGAAGTAGTACAAATCACAAGACAAACGTACAAATAAGGAGGTTTAAATGGTTGGAGTCGATGCAGTAATTTCGTTCGAATAAATTTCGACCTCAGTCACTGCTGCGTCGACGCTTAAATGCTTCTGGGTCAGTGCATCTTGTGGGGGTGTTCACTCCTCTACAACACAAACACACACACACACACACACACACACCACACACATACATATATATATATATATATATATATATATATATATATATATATATAATAAAGTTAAGCCTAATGAGTCAGCTATAGCTATTAAAAGTTTCGCTTTGTGCTCTTCAGGCCAAAGATCTTATGCCTGAAGAGCACAAAGAGAAACTTTTAATAGGTATAGCTGACTCATTAGGTTTAACTTTATTATTTGCTCTACATAGGTATTGAGCACTCTTTACTTTTTAGCTTTCGAATATCCTGGCGGTTTGTATATATATATAATATATATATATATATATATATATATATATATATATATAAATTGTTTTTTCTTTTGGTCAAGTATTATAGTATCAATCGATTATTTTCGGTTGGTATGACTATCTTGGTCTTTTCAATTTTTTCCCCAGGTGATGTTTGGTAGTATATTTTTGCAATCAAACTATTTCCCGGGTTTTTTCTTACCGCAAGGGTTTACCAACAGGTTTGGTATATCATATATATATATATATATATATATGACATTTTGTAATTATATGATAAGTATGATAATTTGATTATTACAATGTTTGATGTGTTTACTTAAGCGCTATTGCATAATAGTTCAATTTGAAAAAAGGATATTAATCTTGATTTAACTCTTTCTCTGCCTCTTTCTTTTTTTCCTTCTTTTCAGCTTCGATTGAAATAGATTAGAGAGAGAGGATTGAACGTGCTCCGCCTATTTCCTTTCTTCTTTCTTTCTTTCTTTCTTTCTTATTATATTTTTCTGTGTAGCCGGTCCTTTTTCTTCCCTTTCTTTCTTTATAATAAACACGTAATGATCCATAATTTAGCTGAGGTGACGACACTCATAAGAAATAAGAATTCGGCTTATAAGCAATCCCAGATAACCAGGATGCACATTTTTGCATTTCATCTTAGACGATTTGGACGGTCTCATTTTTAACCAGAAGATGATAACATTCGGAAGTTTAAGGAACACGAGTATTAATGTATAGATGCTAGTGATTTGATAGAGTTGTCGGTAGAGTGTTCGGCTAGGAATACAAGGTACTTGGTTCTCTACCGGCCCTCGCCAACTCAGCAAATGAGTAGCGCAGGGATCCGTGCAATAAAGCGAGGTGCCGAAGGTAGGTCTGGTGCTCCATCTCAGATGCGAAAATAATCTCATTGGTCTAGAGCTAGTGAAAAGGGGATAGACTCGCTCGCTGTCTGGACGATACCGACATTACACCGCCTCGACGACGTTCCTTTACTTCAATTTGAAAAAAAGGATAATAATCATGATTTAACTCTTTCTCTGCCTCTTTCTTTTTTTTCCTTCTTTTCAGATTTTCATTATCTTCGATTGAAACAAATTAGAGAGAGAGAGGGTTGAACGCGCTACCGCCTATTCCCTTTCTTTCTTTCTTTCTTTCTTTCTTTCTTTCTTTTTGTTCTTTCTTATTATATTTTTCTGTGTAGCTGGTCCTTTTTCTTCCCTTTCTTTCTTTATAATAAAAACGTAATGATCCATAATCTAGCTGAGGTGACGACACTCAAAATAAATAAGAATTCGACGGTTCTTTTTTTTTATCCACCTCATTTTTAAACTGAGGATGATGCAAGATGCTAACGGTCGAAGGATTAAGGAACACGAACATTAATATATATAGATAAGCCGCGCAAATCTTCGAGTTGCTGGTATTTCAGTTTCACTGATCGATTCTAATCAACGCCCCATCGCGTTTCACCGATATATTTTTCCAGTTGACAGTTCCGGAGTTCCTCATTAGCAATAACTGACTCAAATACATTTGAATATCCTTCAATGAGCATAATTTGTCGGAAGGGCCTTGGGTTTTGGGACAATACAGGCATTGTTTAATGAGTCAATAGGGAGTCGATAATGATGTTTTAACACGTCCTTATTGGACCAATTACAGACATATTCTAATTAACATGCACTTGTTCATGGGCAAAGTAGATATAGAAGGGAATCAACACATACTAGCAATACTTTACAATATTACACTATGCTTGTATTATGGTCGTTCTTGTTGTTGTTGCTAGTGGCATCCTTCCGTCTAAAAGAGACGATGGATTAGTGTCCATTTTTTGTAATATGGTCGTTTATTGTTGGTGATGGTGACCTCTTTCCGTGTACCAGAAACGATGGATTAGTGTCCATTTTTTCTATTGGAACTACCTATCCTGGTGGGTTGATATATATATGCTTGTAATATGGTCGTTGTTGTTGGTGATGGTGGCATCCTTCCGTCTACCAGAAACGATGGAGTAGTGTCCATTTTTTCTACTGGAACTACGTATCCTGGGCGGGTTGATATGTATGCTTATATTATGTTTTTTTTTTAGTGGTGCGGCATCCTATCTATGAGAGACGATGGAGTAGTGTCAATTTTTTTCTATTGGAACTACGTATCCTGGACAGGTTGATATCTAAGCTTATAATATGGTTTTTGTTGTTGGTGGTGGTGGTGGCATCCTTCCGTCTACGAGAAACGATGGAGTAGTGTCCATTTTTTTCTATTGGAACTACGTAGGCTGGATGGGTTCATATGTATGCAATAGTCGCTGTTAGTGGTGGTGGTGGCATCCTTCAGTCTATGAGAGACGATGGAGTAGAGTCCAATTTTTTTCTATTGGAACTACGTATCCTGGCGAGTTGATATGTATGCTTATAATATGATCCTTGTTGGTGGTGGTGGGGTGGTATCATTCCGTCTACGAAAGACGATGAAGTAGTGTCCATTTTTTTTTCTATTGGAAATATGTCACCTGGTCGGGTGATATGTAAAAGTTTGCATGTAATATGGCCGTTTCTATTAGTGGTGGTTGTATCCTTCCCTCTACGAGAGACGATGGGTTGTGTCCATTTTATTCTATTGCAAATACGTCAATTGGGCGGGTGATATGCATGCATGTAATATGGTCGTTTTTCATGTTGGTGGTTGCTTCCTTCCGTCTACGAGAGACAATGAAGTAGTGTCCATTTTTTCTGTTGGAAATACGTCACCTGGGCGGGCGATATGTGTGCATGTAATATGGTCGTTTTTCTGGTTGGTGGTTGCTTCCTTCCGTCTACGAGAGACAATGGAGAAGAGTGTTGGTTTTTTCCGTATATAAGGTGTGTGCCAGATGGCCACTTGTACTTATAGACTCGCCGATAAACATGTGACCAACCTATTGACCAACAACTGACAGTATTCTGCTGCTGATATTATTATTTATACTGGCTGTTCTGGCAATACCTGCACATATTGCTTCAAACCTTCGTGGACAACTGATCATAGGATTATATCACTGGACCATTTGACACTACGTAGGATTCCAAAACATAGGACTTATTCACTTACCAAAGGATTCTATAGTTCAGGACTTATTTACTTTTCAACTGGCCAACGATGGCGGCCAGAAACTTAACAAATAGTCCATTTTTTTGTATTGGACCTACGTATCCTGGGTGGGTTCATATATATGCTTGTAATATGGTCGTTTTTGTTGGTGCTGGTTGCATGCTTCCCTCTGCGAGACGATGGAGTAGAGTCCAATTTTTTTTCTATTGGAACTACGTAGCATAACGTGTTGATATGTATTAATGTTATATTTCAGTACTGGTGAACCATTGCTGCGGTGTGTTGGGCAAGTTACCATCGATATAGCGATGTGACGGGCTAAAAGAGATAAGCCCTTATTGGACCATATGACCTTTAGGCACCCCTTTTGCTTTGCATTATCAGTACATTTGGTTCATCAGTACATTTTTTCATTTACACCGTCAACATCCGGTTGCTTGTTAACAGACGATTTTTAGAGTTTTTTTTTTAATTATAAAACTAACCCCTAACCCTAACCCTAACAAGCAACCGGATGTTGACAGTGGTAAATGAAAAAAATGTACTTATGATTCAGCAAAGCAAAAGGGCCATATGGTAAAAAAAAGTTTGATAAATCCATTTTAGTTTATACTTGAATAAAAACTCATTAAAGTGAGATGCGCACATTAAAATGTTTTTTTTAAACTGCAGCGTTACAAACTCCCTAACAATAGTATGCGAGTCAAACACAAAGCGTTATGCAGTTTGAGCGTTATTTCCGTACCGGTAAACCATAACTTCGGATTGTGGGGTAAATAAGGCTTTTTCCTATTTAGTTTAATGACACACAATTCATATCAAAATATTCATTGGTTTTTATCAGAAAACTGATAGTAGAATTTTCTTCCCCTGTCGCAAAGGGGCGAATAGCCAACATATGATGTTGGTGGCAAAACCAAACCCCAACACTTATCTGAAGGCTGTCGACCTAAGGAGTCACTTTAACAAGGGCTCTATCCACCGTCCACTTCAAAGGGCAGTTAAACAGGCGAGTCGCTAAAAAAAAGCACTCCCCAACACTTTACTTATCCTAAGAACTTTCATCAGGAGAAACGCGTTTTTAACAGCATTCCAAAACCACAGCGAGTAGTGTTAAGTTTTTAAATGCCATCCTTGGCCAGTTGAAAAGGGCTTAAAGTAAGTAAGTCCTGAGTTATGGAATCCTTTGGGAAGTGAATAAGTCCTATCCTGCGTAGTGTTAAAGGTCCAGTGATTTACTCCTATGTCCGTCGTCCACGAAGGTTCAAAGTAAGTAGGCCAGTATGCTCAGTTTAAGTATTGTTTCAGCAGCAGAGTACTGCCAGTGATTGGCCAAGAGGTTGATCATATGGTTTTCCGCGAGTCTATAAATAGAAGTGGGCTTTTAACACACGCCTTTTATACCAAATAAGTCAACAAGTAGAATCCCTTTTCTAGCGCTACTTCACCAACGAACTGTTATTTCACCTCTCAAGATAAGTCTTGTAGCAATGCCAACAAATTTGCAGCAATTTTTGCATCTTTGTTTGAATACATGTGTATAATTTCCATTTGTGTTGTTTGTCTTCTTTCATCCGAATAATTGCCGACCACCGGGAGAAGTGAGAGCTCCCTACGAACCCCGTAATTCCTCTTGTTTTAGGATTAAATTATGTTTGACAAAATTAGATTTTAATTGGTTCCCTTTCGTCGTATTTTGCAATTAAATTAAAAAAAATGACCCGTCTCTTACGCACATTCTGCCTGTCACTTTCTCCCCCTCTCTCTCTATATATATATTTTACCTCCAGGTTATATATATTAGTTTCTCAGTAAATGTAAAGAGAGAGATTGGAAAGTGTGAAACGTATGTGTATGTTGGGTTTCATAAGCAGCCAGCCAGTAGCTTCAGAAAATTTTAATCGGATTAGTATTATTTGTATTATTGGGACTATTGTCCTCATCTTCATTGTTATCTGTACACCGTTTAGGCCGATGTGCCCTCCGGCCTTCTTCATGTATTTCCTGTCGGACTCGAAACGATCTCGGTCTCGGGAACCCTCTTTTCGAACTCTTGTCGTAATCGGGAACTTTCTTGTCGT
>CM042158.1:53687771-53707771 GCA_023376005.1 Doryteuthis pealeii
CGATTTTATTACGGAATTTACCGAGCGTAACTATATCTTCGCCGGAAAAAAAAAAAAAATTTTTTTTTTCACAGTTACCACCAAACATTCAATGAACAACACACGATTGAATTTACCAAATACAGATGAAATTATGAGAAAATAATTCATTCCCTGATGATGAGCTTTGCTTGAAAATATTTGGACCCTTAATATGAAAAAAAAAGAAAAAAGAAATAAATATGTTTTTTTTAAACATAAATGTGCATTATTACGCCTTCAAAAATTTATTATATATATATATATATATATATATATAGTAGAGTTTAGAAATATGAAAAACAACATTAAATCTTAACATCCTGTTGAGAATTTTTATAAGTCCAGAGCGCCATTTCTATAAGGATTTATCAAAAAATGGCTAAAATGACCATTTCATTTAAAGTTACCCGTTATTTCCCTTAAATCAAAGACTTCTAAATATGTTTAATATTACATTTAAACAAAGGCTATCGTTCGGGGTAGATTAGGAAAAGGAATGTGTCTTCCGACCGGGTAAAATGAGGTGGTATAGGATGTTAAGAATTAAGTAGATGTATATATTTATGAATCATTTAATAGATCTACCTCTGATGGAATGCTTCAGTTTTTATAGATAGTTCATATATTAATGATCAACGGGACAATACACACACACACACACACACACATATATATATATATGCATATTTATATATATATATATATATATATAGATATATAGATAGATAGATATAGATACACACACACACACACACACACACATACACGAACAAACAAAAACGCTCGCACGTAAGGATTGTTCAAATGTCGCATATTCACAGAACAACGTATTAAGTGTGTGACCAGTTACCCCGCATACGCAACCTTTATACTGCCCATAAACACTCGCATACATTCAAATTACCATCACATACATACACACATCATTTTATCCAATCATACGCATCCCATGTCTATTGAATTTTCTGAAATTTTTTGAAATTTTTTTCGATTTACCTTGCATTTGAAACATCTTCACCTGATGATTGCATCGCATGAAACCAATATGGTCGTGAATGTTCCTTTGTCACCTAATAAATAGATATGTAAAACTTTTTATATATTTATTTATTTATATATAACAGCTCTATTTTATATTGAGCACTCTACCAATTAATACTGCCTTTGGTACGGCATTCCAGCAAAAGCTGAAACAGTGACCATCTCACACTATATATATATTATATATATATATATATATATATATATATGTGTGTGTGTGTGTGTGTGTGTGTGTGTGTGTGTTTCTGTACCCTCTCTGTTCAGAATATCCACAGTTAACTCTTTTCCTGCCAAATTTCCATGATGTCTATACCAAATTTTCTAAGTATTTCTTACCTGTATGATGTAATATTTCCAAGATCACTATCTATTCATCTTAGAAGTCATTATTTTGAAATAAAGTTCTATTATTATTATAATCTGAACCCATGTGTTCAATTATAATGAACTAATTATCAGTCCTTTTTGCACTTTTATCGCCTCTGTGAGCGGGTTATGTAGATAAATTGTTAGGATACCGTATACGTGATGTCAACGCTACCTCTGCGATCTATAAACGAAAAAATCAATTAATTGTTACCCAGTGTCTAAACTATCCTAAAAATTTTTTCAATCATTGTCGCGGTAATAACACTCCTGTACCCGTATATCAGCGTAAAATAACTCCGCTGTGTCTGCTCTGCCTGCATCGAACTCGCGTCAGTCCGAACTCGAAAAACACGACATAGTAGTGACGATGACACCTTGCTGGATTTTAGAACCCGGATGTATGAAACGTCTCGTGGGCTCTGAGAATAATAAATGGACTGATTTTTTGCGTTGTGAGAAGAAGCCGAGGTTATCATCATCATCGTCGTCCTTACGGGAGAAGAAAATTGTTTCATCACCAAAGAGTTTAGCAGTCACCTGGGTTACCAGCTTCTCCACTTTCACCAGGGTTTTTCTGCCTCTGACCCTAGGGGAAAAATCCATAAGAATTATTAAAATTTTTCTAAAATCTAATAATTTCCATACACTTCTCCACGTCAATTCACCGCTGACCTCACACCTCTCATTATGTAATATACTGGCTGGTCAACGAGTTCGCACCCGAAGTGTGGATGACTGTCGCGTGAGCGCAGAAAACGTGGGTTTCAATCATGGGCTTGGAAACAAAAACAAGATTTTGCCTAGAACTCATTGAATTGACCTTTGGCACTCAGAAAATGTAGATGTTCATTGACACCGTGTATGCAAAGAAAATGTGTAGATGTAGCCTATAACCAATAAAACAAAGCTACGTTGGCGAGGAGTTGTGTCTACAGAAAAACTGCGTAGACGTCACGAAAGAGGCGTGACCCTGTTGAGTTGAAGAATTATAAAAAAAAGTCCTTAGAAATCTGGGTTGAGCAGATCATGATCAAGATCGTTCGAACTCTGAACTCTCGAAAACTCCTGTGTATGTGCACCCTCTGGCGACGGCTCTCAGTCTACACACAATCAAAGAATAAAAAATGTAACTTTGTATTTTTATATATATGCAAAAGTTCCGTGATCTTTCTCGGGTCCGGTGACAGTATATAACAATTATTTTACATTTGTCTTCTGGTGGACGAAACTATGAAAGCACGAGATGAAAACGATGAAAAACACCAGTAATTATTATATTATAGAATATCGGATTTTGTAAACAGAAGGAAGTCGGTGTTTTGAAAAGGAAGGACGTATAACTTTTCATGTAATGTTGACGTCAATAAAAGAGGCAGTAAACAAATGAATGAAAACTTTATGTCTGTAAGAGGTAAAAAGAAGAAGAAAAAAAAACACAAATAAATATGATAAGTGCGTGTGCTCTTCGCAAAGAAAAGACGTCAATAAACAAAGTAATGAGGGCATAAAGTGTGTCTATGATATGAAGCTGGAATTATTTTGGCAAATTTGAACATTCATTTGCAGAAATTATATTTATAACAGACAAGCAGTAAACAGAAGACGACGGGTCTATGAATTGTTCTATTAAAAAAAATAAATAATTATCTAACTTTTATATCCATATGTCTAGGTAGATAAATATACAGAAATACACATGTATATGGATAGATATATATTCCTTCTAACAGTATATACCCCCACTCTCTGTCTGTCTGTCTGTCTGTATCTATCTATCTCTTACTTACACATATATATACACACGCACGCGCAAACACACACACACACACACACACTATATATATATATATATATATATATATATATATATATATATATATGTGTGTGTGTGTGTGTGTGTGTGTGTGTGTGTCTTTTGCTTAATTCAACATGCATAAATGAAAAAAAAATTCTGCGCAAATACACACACACACACACACACACACACTATATATATATATATATATATATATATATATATATATATATATATATATGTGTGTGTGTGGTGTGTGTGTGTGTGTGTATTTGCGCAGCATTTTTTCATTTATGCATGTTAAATTAAACAAAAGACACATCTCCTGTTTAACAATTTTATTTGTGATTTTTTCAAGTTTTCTGGCCAACTTTTTAATATTCGGGTGGAATTCGTGGATTAGTCCACCAAAGTTCATATCCCGAGTATATAATATATATATATATATATATATATATATATAGTGTGTGTGTGTGTGTGTGTGTGTGTGTGTGCGCGCGCACGAGCGTGTGCATCTGTATGTTCGTGTAAGGATAGATAGAATGATAACGAGAGAGACAGACAGAGACAGACAGAGACAGACAGAGGGGATAGATACAGTTAGAAGGAATATTTATCTATCCATATTCATGTGTTTGTACACGTCTCTCTCTCTCTCTCTCTCTCTATATATATATATATATATATATATATATATATATATATATATATATGATACCTATATTTTTTAATTACTTTGTCGCATCATTTTATTTCACTTTTTTTATTATTTATTCATTTCATGAAATAACATCCGACATAAACCGTTGTTAGATTTCTATTTGTATTCAATAATTTCCAACTTTTTGTGTAGCAATCGTGATGTAGTTAAATCCTTCTACTAGTTATTTGATTTCTTCTTTCAAAATTATCTCTTCGTTTTTTCACTATTTATCTTTTTTTCCCGTCTATTCAATGGAATGGGCCATTATTTCTCATTGAAGATAGGGTGTGACAAACGTAGTTAAACACTAGTTTATTAATATATAGGAAAACACGCCTTTTTTTAATTTCCACCCGTAATAATTGATCATAAGATATTTTTGTTATCGCTCTTTATGGCTAGTTTATGGAACAAGCATTATAAAAAACATAGTTCGGAACAAAATATACTTGATAAGGTTTCGCTACTATCAACATTTGCAAGACTTCGCTGGCAATTTCAGAGACATACAGTTTGTTGGGAAACGCGCAGAACACTTCTTTAATAACATTTTCTATAATTCTGATTTGGACCCCAATTTGGTTTTATCAACTGAAGAACGTATTTTACACATCAAGCACATATTCCCAGAAGTTGGTAGATACGCTGATATGGTGTGACGGCGATTTGCTGAAAACTTCCCTGATGCACTCGTTCCACATCGCGATACAATTCGTAGGCTTATTGATAAATAAGTAATCTTGTAGCTTGACATGAAAGTGAAGTCACACTGAAAAGCACTGGATTCCGTAAGGCCACCGAAGTTAAGTTTGTTTGTTTGTTTGTTTTATTTTACGGCATATCAACCTCAGTGGGTCATTTAATGCCGATAAAGTTTTGAAATAAATCAATTAATGGATAATACAATTTTTTTATAAATACATTTTTCTATTTAACCCATAGATGGGACCCTAACAGTTACTACCACTCCGGGTCAGAGTGGACCAAGGAGCAATGGTGATGAAGGGGTGCTCCACATTCCCCAAACCTCCAGAACTAGAACCTCACCATCAGATAGAGTTTAACGTCATTCCCAGGACATGTAGACCCGCAGCCACCGCCTTCTAGCACCCATATGATAAAAAGGGGTTGGGGCTTGCCATAAGGGCAAATAGGGTTGGGAACCGAAGTTAAGCATCATTGAGTCGTTTCAATGGTTAATTGGGTAACCATTTAACTAACAGTTGGTACTGTACGCAAACCGACTACCTAACTTATTAATAATTTGCCAAAACAATTTCCCGCATATTTTCATGATTATTTTTAATTGTATGATGGGGTATTTTAATGTTAACTATCCATTCTCTTCATAACTCTTTCTATTCAAATAAGTAAAAAGGCATTTTCTGGTTATTAAGACACTCCGAGTTTGTCATAGTTTTTAGAGACAAACTCAAGACACATAGCCTTTCATGATCACATTTTATTCAGACCTTAAATCCCAAGATTTCTCAACCGCACGGTAGCCAAGCCGACCCCTTCTTTACATCATGAGGTCTAACGACTGTCTGCCTAACTAAATGCCTTCTGTTACTGTCTATTCCCACTATTAGGGGGTCATTGAATGCCAATCAACTTAACGGTCTTAGCAACACATGAATTTAAATTTATTTCTATACTAAAAAAAAAAAAACGTAAACTGAAAACCCTTCGATTCTGTTTTTCATTCTGAGCACATTATTCCCCCTAAAAGTAAATAAATACAACTCCTATCTAAACCTTGACTTGCAATTTCATACAATTCTCCTACCGTTTTCTGGGACCATATTACATTTAGGTACCCCTTTTGATCTCGATTAAGAAAGGACACGTTTTTCTTTTACTCCCTCAATATCCGGATGTTTGTTAGGGGTTAGTGTTAGGGGGTAGGATTAGGGGTCAGTTTTATTTTTTTTTTTAATCTAAAAATCGTGTATTAAAACAACTGGATATTGATGGTGTAAATGAAAAACATGTCCTTTCTTAATCGAGATCAAAAATGGGTGCCTAAAGGTCATATAGTCCGTTTTCTGTTGGTAATCTCCAAATATGTTTATCGTAAGCCATATTCTTTAAAAGAAGGTCAGAATGCACATCGTCCGAAACGTTGTGTATATAACAATAAAGATAAGGACAATAGTCCGAAACATTCAAATACAAGTGCACTGACTATATATTTTCAAACACAGAATAAACTCCAATGAAGGTAAATAAGAAAATCCCACTACTACGTAGATGATCTAACACCTCTCGCAAAAACATAACCTGGAACAGACACAATTCTTTTTTTTTCTATTTTTTATCTCTATTAATAATGGAGCTTGTTTGTATTTCTGTCTGTAACAAAAAATACGTCATAGCTCTACGTCATAGCTCTACGTCAGAGCTTACGTCACAATATACTTATGCTATATACACCCAACATTTGAGTAAGCAATTTTAAAAATTGTATTTTTATTTTCGTCCCTTTTTTTTACAGTAACAAGAAGTTATCTAAAAAGTTTACAAATAAATAAATACCTACGATTTTGTGTAAAATTGATGTTGAAAATATTCAAATAATTGTTTGATTGTTACATGCACGCAACATTTTATTTGAGAGGGACGGGGCTCAGTTTTCATTTCAAATTGTTTTTTTTTTTTTTACCCCTTTGATAAATATGAGGATTTGTCTTACTTATGATACAAACCCTCTGACATTGAATTTTGAACTCCCACCCCTTTCAGGCAATGTATTTCAAAAATTAAATTTTTACGACGCCTGCAGGGTGTTTTCTGTTGCTAGTAATAATAATTTACACAATTGTAAATTTACACATTAATTTATTTGTAGAAAAAAAAAGGGAGTGAAAAAGAGGGGATAAAGGAAAAATGAAAAACTTTCGATTCTGTTTTTCGTTCTAAACACATTATTCCTCCTAAAAGTAAATTAAAAAAAAAGAAACTCCTGTCTAACCTTGCCTTGCCAATTCCATACGTTTCTCTTTCCATTTTCCGTTTGTAATCTCTAAAGATGTTTATCGTGGGCCATTTTTTTTTTTTTAATCTAATAGGCCTCCTTTTATATTCGAGCTGATTTATTTCCGAGACGAATGAGAAGGAAACTCAATGAATTCTTGTTAATCCGATTAGATCGAGTCAGGATAATCCCGTTTAGATTCCGATAAATCAAAAAAGACCAAAGTAAAGCGTTAATCTATTTACATTATGAAAAGCGGAAGGAAAACAAGTTCTCGTTTTCTGCACGACAGAACCCGGATGTACGCATAAAATTACAACGTCGGTTCGAAATGTTTGCTTAAAATTGATATGGGAGTAAAATGGGGAAATAAATCCGACAGTATGCGGAAAAATAGAAAAAAACAAAGAAGTATTCCAAATATGAATTATTTATTATTGATGGTAATAGCGACGCTATAACGTTTCGGTTTATCCAACTTTCATCAGGACACGTGGTGAAATCTTATGCGAAGTTGGCTGGAGACTTTCGGGATATTAAAGGTATAGGCGAAATCTATATAGCAATACTCGTGTTTCTAAATTGTACGACCTCTGTCACATTGCAACATCTTCTGGTTAAAAATAAGACTTTCCAAATCGTCCAAGATGAAATGCAAAAATGTGAATCCTCATTATCTGGTGTTGCTTATCCGCCGAATTCCTCTTTCTAATGAGTGTTGTCATCTCAGTTAAATAATGGCCATTCCGCTTTTCTTATAAAGAATGAAAGGGAAGAAAAGGACATGCCACAGAGAAAATTACAAAAAGAAAAAAAGAAAGAGATTAGGGGTGATATAGAAAGAGTGGGTGAGTGCGCTGAAGCGATGACGCTAATAAAAAAGATAAAAATCTTTATAAATTTTTGTTGTTGTGTAACTGTATTTGTTCAGCGTTGTCAAACAACAACAACAACAAAATTATAAAGATTTTTTTATCTCCTGTCATCTATAAAACATCCATCAATTTCTCCACCCCATGATACATCCTGATGATGATTTAAAGAAACCGAAACCTTTAAGCGTCGATAAATAAATTCATCTAATTTTGGAACACTTGTTTGTTCAAATTTCTTAATATTGTCCGATTTATTTCCATATTTACTCCCATATAGAATTATTTGGCAATAGCTCTACATTAATCATATCAAACGTTTTAATGATTATATCATCACACTATGGTATCTCCATCTTTAGAGGGCAGGTTAGCTCAGACGGTAGACCGTTCGGCTAGAAGCCGCAAGATTCCTAGTTCGATAACTGCCCTCGCTAACTCAGCGTATGAGTAGCATAGGGATCTGTGCGGTAAAGTAATCTCCTTGGTCTAGCGCTAGTGAAAAGGGGATAGACTCCCTCGCTGATTGCTGATACCGACTTTAAGCCACCCCGTCGACTTTACTTATGGTATCTCCACAGGTACTGCTATTTATTATTTATTGTAAATAAAATAAATTCGTGACGGCAAGCACTCATACTTTGTTAGTTACCACATTTTATTAATTCTAACTACCAGTTGATTTCTCACAGTACGATGATTTAATTATTACAACATTTTATATATGTATATATTTATCTATAAGAGCTATTGCTAATTTTTCAATATGCAAAGAGTATAATGATCTTGATTTAACTCTCACACACTCTTTTTCTTTCTTTCCTTCTTTTCTTCTTTTCATTATATTCGATTGAAATATATTAGCATTATCACTTCCGTGCACTTAATTGATAATCAGTTTTGTTTATAAACTGACGATTTTCTTTTTAAACCATGGATGTGACCCTAACAGGTACTACCACTCCGGATCAGAGTGGATCTGGGAGCAATGGTGATGAAGGGTGCTCCACATTCCCCAAACCTCCAAAACTGGAACCTCACCATCAGAGTTTAATGTGATTCCCAGGACATGAAGACCCTCAGCCACCACCTTCTAGCACCCATATGATAAAACGGGTTGGGGCTTGCCATAAGGACAATAGAGTTTGGGCAATCATATAGGTGCTAGGGCTTGAGGTGAGCAGCTGATTATCGGAGGAGGCCTCTCCGACAACCCGTTAGTCCAAGTTAGGGCCAAAGTGGAGTGTGACATGTCATGGACTGCTCACCAACCTGGGTTCCATCCTTAAGCATCTCGGATCGTCACCCACGGCCAATAGATGGCCCAATATTGGAAAGTCTTACCTCTCTGCAGAGGTGCAGTCGGTGTATTCTAACGCCCCAGCCGACAGGGCGGTGGAGGTTGTTTGTATTTCCAATTACGCAGTTGCCCTAATATTGTTAGCCAGTTTCTTCTCTATACAACTTATTTTATTAGAGACTTTACCATATCCATTTTTTAGATCCTTAGGGCTGAACTAGTATTATCCGTGTTATTCGGACTATTGTCATCCTCTTCATTGTTATCTGTACAACGTTTCGACCGATATACCCTCCGGCCTTCTTCAGGTATTTCTTGTCGGACTCGGGAACCTTTTCGGACTCAGGAACCTTCTTTTCGGACTCGAGAACTTTCTTGTCGTAATCGGGAAACTTCTTGTAATCGGGAGCCATCATAGAACTTTTAACCCAACCTTTTATTCAGTCTACTGGGACATCCTGTTCTCATTCCGCTAACCATAGCTGGTGTACAGGTGTTAAGCTGTGTTAATTATTATTCTATGTTATTGCTGCCCTTGATCAGACAAGAAAGTTCCTGAGTCCGAAAAGAAGGTTCCCGAGTCCGAGAAGGTTCCCGAGTCCGACTAGAAATCCCGGAAGAAGGCTGGAGTTCATATCGGCCGAAACGTTGTTCAAATGACAATGATGAGGACAATTGTCCGAATAACACATATAATACTAATTATCAAGCCTCATCTCAAACATTCAGAGAAATAGGACTGAACATTGCATCTATTTCTGGAAGATCCCGAAATATGGATACACACATCTGAATATATATATATATATATATATATATATATATATATATAATATATAATATATATATATCGACAGTGGTTGATAGATAGATAGAGAGATAGAAAGATAGATAGATTGAATGAATGTATGAATGAATAAATTTCAATGGGAAATGTAACGCAAATAGTGTAAAATATATAAACTAGCAGTACCTGTGGATATACAACAGTATGATAATAAAATCATTACAAAGTTTGATATGTTTACTTAAGAGCTATTGCTTTTAGCTGAATGTGCAAAAAGGACTATCCCCCCCTTTTTTTCTCTCTTTCCTTCTTTTCATTTTATCATTATGTTTGATTGAAACAGATTAGCGTTATCGCTAAAATAAAAACGGAATGTTCCATTATTTAGCAGAGGTGACGACACGCATAAGAAATAAGAATTCGGTTGATAAGCGACAACAGAAAATAAGGATTTGAATTAGTTACGACTCATTTTTAACCAGTGTGTTGCAAGATGATAACGGTCAGCGTATAAATAAATAAATAAATAAAATATATATATATATATATATATATATATATATATATATATATATCATTGACTCTTAAGATCTATCTATCTATTCACAGTTCGGGTTCTTCGATTATAATATATATATATATATAATATATTATATTTATATATATGAGAAGTCAATAAACAAACGATGTGTTTTGATATGGCTGTTTTTAGCCGACAATTTTTGGGGAGAATATGTGCTTAATTGAAGTCGTACCTAATTTTGAAAATTAATTAATTAATGATTAATTAATTAGGCGGGCATACATATTTAAATATAAGGCTAAAAAATCGAGAACAATCAATCTCTGTATGTACATTTCGGCACATTAGGCCTCATCAACAGAGCTATACATAGGAAGACCGACTTGTGCGTGATTCGAACCCTGACTGTCAAGCTGACAAGCTACACCAACCGGACTTTCCTAGATTTTTCTGCGATTCCTATCTATAGCTCTGCTGATGAGGCCTAAAAGGCCGAAATGTACATACAGAGATTAATTTTTTTGAATTTGTTTAGCCTTACATTTGACTAGGTATGCCCGCCTAAATGATTAATTATTAATTAATTAATTTTCAAAATTAGGTACGACTTCAATTAAGCACATAATCTCCCATATATATATATATATAATTCAAGAGCCCGAATGGTAAATAGACTGATATATCTGAAGACTTCTAAAGATAGATACATAGATATATAGCTCGATTGCGAGAGCCTGGCAGATAATGAGATAGATAGATAGATATATATATAGAGAGAGAGATAGATAGATAGATAGAGAGAGAGAGAGAGAGAGAGAGAGAGAGAGAGAGAGAGAGAGAGAGAGAGAGAGAGAGAGAGAGATCAAATTAAATAATGAATGGAAATTGAGAAAACGTGACGCAAAACGCGTAATACGAAAATAGCAGAAAATAGAGAAAAAACAGGAATCCCTTTAAAAGAACTACAAAAAAAAAAAAGATGCTGTGATCCAGGAAGGAAAATGCTGTGTACTTTCGTGTAAGCATCTGTGCCTTTCCGATTACTGTGTAAGGAGAGTGAGCTTTGTCGAAACGCATGCTGCAATAAAGTTACCCCCTCGGGCCATCCTTGTAACCCCGGCGGAAGTCATCAGACGCGCATGATTACGCGGCATCAATAGCGTATCGATTTCTATCCCGGTTGGATGGATGATTGAGTGTCTTTCTTGATCCACTGAAGAAAATCTTTAACGCTTGATTGAACCGCTCCGCTAAAATGGCGCGGAGCCTCGTTCTCAGTAAGAAAGAGCGGGAACTGTGTAAAGGGAGAAAAAAAAAACGAAAGGGTTTTTGTTGTTAAGCGTCGGAAACGCCGTTGCCAACTCTGTTTACCGTACTTCTGTTAAAATCATTACGCTGTGCACAGGTGCGTGACTGAAAAGTTCTCGATCAGACCAAGACCAGAATGCGGATGAACCGTAAGTGCAATTTTATGTACTAGCAAGAAAATGCACCCTCCGGACGTAAGTATGTACATTTTATTGTAATGAAATTAAATTAGAAAGACTAAAGAAATTAAATAAAAACACATAAAAAATTCCCTTATTTTAATTATATTTTAATTGGTTTCAATGTAAAATCATTCATAGGATTTATTTTGATGCATTGGAGAATAACAAATAATATTAGAGATGAATCGGACAAAATAATTATTTATTAAAACTGTTTGTAAAAATAAGTATGCAAATTAACTAAACCATATTTTATGTAAACCTTTATTTCTTAGTTATATATTAGACCCAATGTAGGATTTTAAAAAATCTAAAAACAGGGGTTGTTTTGAGACAAATCTAACTAAAACTATGTAACTGATTACATCAGAATACCCCCAGGAATTGCGTAAATTTATCAATGAGAATTTAACTTATAGTCAAAATGCTAAATTATTACATAGAATATTAACAAAGTTTCAACGAAAATGAAATACTCATTGATAAATTTACGCAATTCCTGGGGCTATTCTGACGTAATCAGTTACATAGTTTTGGTTACAAACAGAAAATACCGAATCTCCGCTATCATACAATTTAACCCTTCCAATACTCTTGGTGCAGCGCTGTGAATACACTGGCTGCATCTTTACAGAGGTTGAATCTATACATGTACAAAGGGCAGTTGTGTCTATATATATATATATATATATATATATGTGTGTGTGTGTGTGTGTGTGCGTGTGTGTATGTGTGCGCGCGTGTGTGTGCGTATGTGTGTGTGTGTGTGTGTGTGTGTGTCCAGAGAAAACTACGAAAATAAACAATCAACGACAATGTAAATATATATACACATTCACTATCACCAGGGCATGATTGTTGTGCAAAAATAATGACATTTTATTTACATCTAAAAATTAGTATTTGAATAGTAAGTGAAGAGATGGCCAATGGTAGCGTTCATGATTAAAAAAGCTAAGCAAATTGTCTAAGACAAAAACAATCTATGGGTCTGTGAGACTAACGTTGTTATGATCCCATCCACAACCAAGGCCCGCCCTGTCGGCTGGGGCGTTAGAGAATGCACCGACTGCACCTCTAACATAGGGTAAGACTCCCCAATGCGGCCACCTGTTGGCTGTGGGTGGCGACCCGTGATACTTAAGGATAGAGCCCAGGTGGATGAGCAGTTCATGACATGCAATACTCCACTTTGGCCCTATCTTGGGCTAGACGGGCGGTCGGAGAGGCTCCCTCCGATCAATCGGCTGGTCACGTCAAGCCCTAGCACCTATATGATTTTCCCAACCCTATTGCCCTTATGGCAAGCCCCATCCCCTTTTTATCATATGGGTGCTAGAAGGCGATGGCTGCGGGTCTACATGTCCTGGTAATGACGTTAAACTCTATCTGATGGTGAGGTTCCAGTTCTGGAGGTTTGGGGAATGTGGAGCACCTCTTCATCACCATTGCTTCCTGGTCCACTCTGAGTGGTAGTACCTGTTAGGGTCCCATCTATGGGTTAAATAGAAAAATGTATTTATAAAAAAATTGTATTATCCATTAAGAATTGATTTATTTCAAAACTTTATCAGCATTAAATGACCCAATGAGGTTGATATGCCGTAAAACAAAACAAACCAAACCAAACAACCAAGGCTATGCCGGATAGCCGCTTCTAGTAACATACATATGTGTGGGTGTGCAAGTGTGAGTGTAGAAGTAAGTAAAATAAAGCATTCCAAAATATGTATTGATTGTAAAGTCGACGTTAAAATGTTTTTAAACGTTTTTGTTTTCTTTTTAAAAAGAACACTGCTATCGAAAAAAAAGAACAAAAAAAAAAAAGTTCTCGGATAATTTTTAGAGAGACGATTCTGTGACCGGAAGATAGTTCTTCAGAAGATGAGTATGCCTCGCTGGTCATCGCGCGATCTATCCGTGCGTTTGGGTTATTTGCGTAGGAGTTACAATTCATCCAAGCCGTAGCTGTGTCAGTGCTACTATACCGCAACCTTCTATACCTTATATAGCAACTGGTGACGACCAATCTGTCTCTTACTAGATGAAAGTTCTGCATAGAGTGTGTCCCTCAGTATTCGTCTATCATACATCCAGCGGACATGGCCCGGTCATCTGAGACGACGCTGTCCCAAGTAGTAAAGTAAAGTCGTCGGGTTGACTAAAGTCGGTATCAGCCAATCAGCGAGGGAGTCTATCCCCTTTTCACTAGCGCTATACCAAGGAGATTATTTTAGCGTCTGAGGTGGAGCGCCACATCTTCCATCAGCTCCTTACTTTACGGCACAGATCCCTGTGCTACTCATACGCTGAGTTGTCGAGGACCGGTACCAAACTAAGAATCTTGTGGTTTCTAGCCGAACGCTATTCCGACTGAGCTTACCCGGCCCTTAGAGCAAAAGCAGGGAGGTTGAGCGCTCTAGAACTAGAGAGAGTAGATTGTTTTTTCTGTAATGACGGTTTGGCTTTAGATAACCCACGAAGGTGGATATATCATTAAATAAAAGAAAATATACAGATATTCTTGTATACTCATTGATAAACTTACGCAATTCCTGAGGGTATTGTGACGTAATCAGAATAGTGAGTTTCTTACTGGTTTAGATGTATCTGTTTACTTCGATTCCGAATTTAGAATTTCTTACAACCTCTTATAAAACTTTCTATTTTCTTTTTTTCAATATTAAAATTCCTCCACCTGCTTACACAGACTTTTTCGTGACTTTGCAAGAAATTCTTTGAAAACATTAAAATTCCAAATTTGCAAAAGCAAGGAGAAAAAAAATAAAAAAAAATAAAAAAAATAAAAAACACTAAAAAGTGCATAAACTTTTCTTTTACAGGTTTTTAAACTTTTTTAATGTTCTGAAAACACATTCAGAAATGAAAAAAAAAGTAAAAAATAATCAAGCAAAAAAAAAAAAAAACAGAAAAAAAAAATGTCAGCCAAGATGTCCCCGGGTCGGTCTTTAAATTCTTCGATGGCTTCCGGCAAATATTGGCTTTGACAGTTACACGTCAGATAGACAACTTCATTAAAATGATTTTGACAAAAATGGTTGTTTTAAAAGATCAGAGACTGTTTTCAAAATGAAGTATGTCTCTCTCAAATATTTTTTTTTTATCAAATGGGGAAATAATCCGGCCTGAAAGAAGGCAGCTCGTTCGAACATTAAACGAAGATGTTAGCATGCACACACACATACTCACAGTCATATATATATATATATATATATATATATATATATATATATATATACCAATATCTCCACACGAGTAGGTTGTGACACAAGGTCAATTTGTTAAGCGGAATTTAACTGGTTTGAATTCGGTGTATTCCTTCTTCTATACCGGTTGTCTAGCCAAGGTTAAAGCCCAGTTTGTCCTACTATTTACCCATAACTGGAGGGTGAATTGTATTACATTTCCCAGAGGTATTGGCGCTATCTCAAATGCAAGCAGCTTCGTTCGGGATTTGAACTTGGATTGGCAAGTCAATTTTTTACGATTCTAACCATGGTGTTATTGGAGCTGTTATTGTTCCAGTCATTGTTCTTGAGTCTGGGTCTTTTATTTTGGGATTTTCATGTAAGATATTGCCATAATCAATATAAGTGTCTGTGCTTTTTTTTTGGTAGATGGCGTCTGTTGCGTCTTATTTGTTTTCCTTCTTCATTGAGTATTAGATATTAACGATGCTGGGTTTGTTGTATTTATTATTTTCATTTTTTGAACCAGGTGTTTTCGAATTGCGTTCTCACACAATCATTTGGTTTGAGAATGGCCAACTAACGATTGGATTATGACGTGTTTATCTTTGATTTTCTTTTGTATTTATTGTGTTTTATGCTTATAAGATTGTTTGGCAGGGAATAGAGATCGTTTTTAGGGCTTTGGTGCGTAATACTAGTAGTACTAACTGGGAACATTTTTTACATTTTATTGCCTTTTGAAGTCGATATTTATTTGTCTGCATATTTCTTCCTACCATTCCATTCGCTTGAGGGTAGTCTGGGCTAGTAGTTAAGTTCAATTCTTTGGCGTATATTTTAAAGACTTAACCTGGGAATGACGTTAAACTCTATCTGATGGTGAGGTTCCAGTTCTGGAGGTTTGGGGAATGTGGAGCACCCCTTTATCACTATTGCTCCCTGGTCCACTCTGACCCGGAGTGGTAGTACCTGTTAGGGTCCCATCTATGGGTTAAATAGAAAAATATATTTATAAAAAAATTTATTATCCATTAAGAATTGATTTATTTCAAAACTTTATCGGCATTAAATGACGCACTGAGGTTGATATGCAGTTAAACAAAACAAACCAAACCAAAGACTTAAATTTGGGTCCATTGTCCCTGAAAACTAGTTGAGGTGTTCCAAACTTTACGAATATCTTTTCTTTTTATTTTTTTTGATGAATGTTATCTATTCTGTTTATTGTGAAACCAGCGGGAAACTTGCTGTCACTCACACTTCAGTGAAAGGAGAATGGCGGAACGGGAGATAAGAGAAATATTGATAGAATACTTAGAAGAACATTGAAATGTATGGGAGACTTTCAGTCACTCAGATTTCAGTGATAAAACAGCTATTAAAACTTGTCACATGTTTGATTTTCTGCTTATTTACACGTGAAGAATCTTTGTCTAATTAGCCTTATTTTTATTTTTATTTATTTTTTGCTTTTGGTGAGCAAACCTCCGGCTACCTTTATTATTCGTATCACTACACATATATATAAGAGATAATAACATAAAGTTCTGAACCTGCACTTGCACACAAATCACATTATAAATGGCCACTAACATGAAGCAGTGTGTTCTTATTGCTTTAGTTAAATGAAAATTCTTCACATGTTTTTTCCACATTCACCAAAATAAAATAAAATTTAGTTTAAAAAAAATTAATAAACTCATGTTCCTTATTACTTAACCTTATACCCACTCAATTCAACCACTACTAGCGAGACTCTGAACACTATTACACGTATTCACCTCACCCGACATAAAAAAGTTATTGGCGTCTGGTCTCTGGTGTCCTTCTAACGGTTTGATAATAAAGTCTCTCTCTGTAATTCCAATTAGTTGTGTTTTTATCTCTCCCTAATTTTACTGACGTAAGAAACATTCCTATAAATTGGTGACCCCGACGTGATATTGTATATCATGGACAGCTCAGCCACCAGGGTTCCACCCTTAAGCATGACAGAGAGAGAGAGAGAGAGAGAGAGAGAGAGAGAGAGAGAGAGAGAGAGAGAGAGGGGAGGGATGAGAGGATGGATATACATCACGAAAACAAACATGTATGGTCACTGCCTGTGAAAAGATGTGTGATTTTTCTAGGCAACTTTAAATTTACGACACTCAAAAATAAAGTATTTTCCTTAGATACATGAATATTTCTACTTTTAGTACTTCAACACTATTACACCTATTCACCTCACCCGACATTAAAAAAAAGTTATTGGCGTCTGGACTCTGGCGTCCTTGGTAACGGTTTGATAATAAAGTCTCTCTTTGTACTTCCAACTATTTTTTTTTATCTCTCTCAATTTTACTGACGCAAGACTTATTCCCATATCATCTCACATTGCGCTAATACCCTTGGGAAAGGTATAAATCTGCAGAGGGTAAAATCACAACAATGGCGAAATCTCTTGGCCGTAACTAGTGACCTATGATTAAGGACGTGCTGGGGGAGCTCTCCATAACACGCAACACTCCACTTTGACACCAATCCCTAGCACCTATATGATTGTCCCGATCATATTGCCCTTATGGCAAATTCCAATTTTTTTATCCTATGTGCTAGAAGGCTGTGGCTGGGGTCTTGTGGGGATTATTAAAAGTAAAAATAAATAAAATAAAATAAAATAAATAAATAAATAAAAAAGACACAAAATAACTATCTCATAGAGGGCTTAGGACAGGAAGAACCTTCCAGGCATGCATAGAAAAAAAAACACAAGTTCTTGGCGTCTGGAATCTGGCGTCCTTGGTAACGGTTTGATAATAAAGTCTCTATCTGTACTTCCTACAAGTTGTGTTTTTATCTCTCTCCATTTTACTGACGCAAGATTATTTCCCATATGTTTCTTCAGGATTCATCTCCATCTTTAAATTACTATACTATGGTATATCCACAGGTCCTGCTAGTTTAGATTAATCAAGTCACAGTTTCAACACCCACGGATAATTATTTTTATTTTCTCGGCATAGTGGAGCCATCGGGGCCATTATTTAACGGAATTTAATAACAAACAAGAAATCAGGAATAGAAACATGTTTGTGAAAGAATAAGAAAATGTATATTTCCACCCCGTATAATGTTACCGAGGTTTACTCATTTTGGCCGGGTACTTATATGAAACGTTGTAATAATTGAATTATCATACTGTGGTATATCCACAGTTCCTGCTAGTTATGAATAAAGCTGTAATACCCCAGATTTTCTTGGAAATGTGTACATTCTTTCAATTAGCCACCAGTTAAAAAATATATAACCCAGTTGAAATTCAACTGTGAAGCTTATTCCAACTGAAACCAGAACCTTGTCATGCTCAGACCATCTTTGTCCTGTATTTTTCAACATATGTTTTCTAAAAGAAAAAATAATTATTTAGGTTGCTTACTATCCATTCCAAATATCTCTCTCTACAATTTTCTACTGAAAAAAATGTTTGTTCATCATTGTAGATAAATACAATGTTGAATTGAATTCTGATTTTCTGTTAATGGTTTTAGATTTATGTGTGTGGTGGGGGTGGAAGGGTATGTGGGGTGAGTTTCTATTCAGCTAAAACCCTCATCTGAAAAAAAAATAGAAAATCAATATTTCAAAAATCTGACAATAATGATAATAATAAATGAAATTGATATTTCTCTAAAGTTGTGAGATGAGGCTTGATGATTTGTATAATTTGGATTATTCAGCGTAGTGTCCTCATCTTTATGTGCGGATTTCCAGAATATAATTTATAAATTTGTTTTCTCCTATGGGGAGTCGAATATGAATGTGGAGAAAATATACAAGTTAGAAGAATATAAATGGTACATTTACCTGGCTTGTTGTTGTTTTCTGTTATTTGATAGTAACAGGGTACCTATTAATTATGGTACAATGTATCTCGTTTCTCTCTCTCTCTCTCTCTCTCTCTGTCTACGTCTCTGCCTATTTCTGACTGTCTCTCTCCCGTTAATAATCAAAAGACTACCTTATGTCAACGATCACGATTAGCGCCGAATAGATGCTACTGTCATCCCAGAAAACCCCCCGATGACTATTCAAGTCTTGAAAAATAACTATAAATTGATACGCTACTACCTACCTACGTGCTTCATGCCCTGTCATCACCTCAGGAAATAAGTGACCATATCGTCGTAATTATGTAGAAGTATAGGAAGAAATAACGTGTTGCACGTCAGAGGGAGAAAGAAAGAAAGAAAGAAACATGAGGAATACGAGGCGATAGCATTTATCGTCTTTTTCAATTTCATTGAAAAAGAAAGAAATAAAGAAAGAAAAAAAGAAAGAAAGAAAGAATTTCAGCAGAGACTAATATACTTTTACATATTGAACCATGTAATAGCTCTTAAGTACAAACATAAAACGTTGTAATAGTCAAATTATCATGACGTGGTATATCCACGACTCCCGCTTATAAGAATACATATTCCAAAAAAGTACTCAGCTCCATGGCCAGTAGAATATGAATTGCACTTCTGCAGAGGGACAAAATCCCCAATTGTGCCACTTTGTCGTCTCTTTCAGAAATGAAAAAAACAAAAAAAAAAAGAAAGAAAGAAGAAAGAAAAATAACTAAAAAATAAGAGAAAAGGAAAAAAAAACTTTGCCAGAGATTATTATTCTTCTTATATTGAAATACCAGTAGCCCTTAAGTAAGCATCAAACGCTGTAATAACGCTAGTACCTACCTACGTGTATAAGGCCCTGTCATCGCTCAACTAAATGATGGATCATTCTGTTTTGATTCATAAGATATGAATAGGTGTATTCATGTTATACCATTAAACGTTGTAATTGTCAAATAATAGTTTACATCTATCTACTATCTATCTATCTATCTATTTTTGTTCATATCTATCTATCTATATATCGCAAAA
>CM042158.1:53712771-53722771 GCA_023376005.1 Doryteuthis pealeii
TAGCCTTCTAAATCAACCTCCTAACCAATATATTTTATTTTTTATACGCATTGAATTGCCTTCGAATTTTAATATTATATATATATATATATATATATATTACAATGGTACAAAGTAATAACCCCCTTGAGTTTTACCATAAGGATCTTCAGGGTTAAATCCACTGAATTAATCAAGATATTGATTAACCGGCCTTAATTAATCAATATCTGGATTTACCGTGAAGATCCTTATGGTGAAATTCGAGGAGGTTATTACTGTGTATCATTATAATAATAAATTTGCTCTACTCACGTATTGAGCACTTTATATTTGTTATATCGCTGTCTTATCATTGTGAAATTTGCATCAACTAACCATTGTGACTCTTTCACCGGTAGTCACCTTTTTCCATATATATATATATATATATATATATATGTGTGTCCGTTTTCTTAGTCCATCCATATCTATATATCAATATATTTGTTAATTTTTTTTTATCTATCTTGTTTTATATACATATCTAAATATCTTTTATCTACAATATCTAAATAGAGCAAATGAGATAGATAAAAAAAAATCTCAGCCCTTCATAAATCTGCTGGAAGAAAAAAAAAACGAATAAAAGAAAGAGAAAGAAGAAGCTTGCATCGATCGCTCATTTCGGAGAAAACTGCGCGCCATTAATGTCAATTTCGTTCTTCAACTGCAGACATCATTTTTGGATTTTATCGGCGGTTGGCTGACGTCCCTAAAAATATTCAAATAATCTATCTATCTTTCTATCTATCTATCTATTAAGATATTAGTCGTTGGAGTGGATTACAAATAATGATTTTCCAGATGTCATGATTTTTCTACAGTCAAATATTACATAACATATTTATTTCTAGTTCTTTTTCTAACTTGTGCTGTGTCGGCAAAAGCGTACATTTACTGTAATGTATTCGGCAATGCGGTGTTAGCAAAATATGCGGTTTGCATGGTGATTTCAAACAGTCATTCTCTAGAGTTCTTGCTTAAATGATTCCATTGCACGTAAACTAGTTACGTTATCTAAGTGTACGTCTAATGAGAATACCAAGTGAAAAATAAGCTCCAAAGATTAGGGCTTACTGCTGAAATCCATGAATAATTTTTGTAATTGAAAAAGATGGGGGAGAGGATGAGGATGAATACTACTACTACTACTACTACTACTACTACTAATAATAATGATAATAATAATAATAAATAATAATAATAATAATAATAAGAAGAAGAAATATGATGATAGTGATGATGGTGATGATGATGATGATGAGGAGGAGGAGGAGGAGATAACTTAATCCAGGTCATTTGAATTTTTTTCAATATTCCTTATATTATCCATATTTCCAGTACAACCAAAAATATTCCCAACATCTATCACACACACACACACACACAGACATACATATATATATATATATATATATATATATATATATATATATATATATAATAATAAAGTAATAAAGTAATCCACACTATATATATATATATAAATTAAATGACCGATCTAATGTGGATCATTTACCCGGAACCGTTTCTTCACCACAAGATATTTACTCTCATGGGACATATTATGTATTTACCCTACGCCACATCGATCAGATGTTACACGAGATCAATTTTTAATTGAGTTTTTTTTTCTTCTAGACTAGTTGTCTTATCAAAACAAAAGAACTCGGTCTTCCCTATCATTTACCTATATCTGGAGGGAGACATGGTTCATGCTTTTCCCAATGCAACGGAAATGCAAACAGCCTTGTCCTGGATTTAAACTCGAATCGCCGATTTTATTTTTTACAAAGATACCCGTAGACTATAGTAAACCTCCAGACGAGTGTTAAATCAACCGCCTCTTTTTGATAGTCCGGTGACTGAGTTCAAATAAAACACATAAAAAGATAAATGAAAACATCTTCAAGAATGTAACGTCCGAATGTAAATCAAGAATGTAAATCAGCCGCCTCTTTTGGTGTTGATAGTCGGTGACTGAGTTCAAGATAAAACACATAAAAAGATAATGAAATCTCTACGATAATGTTACGTATTAAACAATCTTTGAAAAAGTACTCCCCAAAATCAGCTGTTCGGCAACTTACTTCCTATCATACAATCCATCCAAGTAAGATGAACAATACATAATGGGCACTGCTAAGGATACAGGGACTAATTCATAAATGATGTTCTCCTATAGACTAAGGCACACGGACACATTTGTGTTGTTCCACCTGCAACAAGTTACATTAATCAATTTTATGTAAGTACTGGATGACCCATAGGAATGAATGGTGAGGGAATCCTTGATAATTAATATATATATATATATATATATATATATATATATATATATATATATATATATTATATTTCTCCCCTCCCATTTCCAACCAGCACCTAGCAACCTCATCTTCTTCCCACACTAACCATCATCCTCTAAACTCCCCCTACATTTTATATGATGTTATTCTCATTTCAATCAAATCCTCCCTAACTTCCTACCCCTAATTCCACCACTAACATCACTTTCTCTTCTATAACACAAATGTACGTATTTTCCTTTGAATAAAGTCAGACTGAGGATGTTCTTTGCGTCAGGAGGACGAAATATTTATCTCCTATTTGGACTTGTTTGAGTCATTATTTTTGTTCATTTTTCCTTTTACCTCACCTCATATATATATATATATATATTATATATATATAATATATATTATATATATATATAGGGGGTAGTTGTAATTTGGCTCTATTTAGTGTACCAAGTAATTACATATTGACAACTTTTCGGTGTTTTTTTTTTTTTATAGATACCGCTGCTTTCGTCTTTTCTTTTTAATATTTTTACTAGATATCAGCTTTACATTTCTTCTTCAGACAATCTGTTTTTTTTCACGCTCTCAGAGTTTAGAAATAAAAAAGATATATATATATATATATATATATATATATATATATTATATATATATATATATATATATTATTTACATTTTGCTTGAAGGCAATTACAATTGTATATCGCACCAAATTCGATAATTATAGAAAATATCATGACAAGTGAATCTCGACAAAGAATTGTTTGGTGTATAGAACATCGTACAGACTGTTTCGGCTTTATTAAGTCTCATCAGCGATGTATACTGATTTCCCTCCGACTCCGTGTACCGAAAGTACTCGGGACATGAACTTTGGTGGACTTACCTACGAATTCCACCCAAGTATTAAAAAGTTGGCCAGAAAACTCGAAAAGATCAAAAATAAAATTGCTAAACAGGAGATTTGTCTTTTGTTTTATTCTACATGTATAAAATGAAAGAATGCTGCCCAAATACTCAAATATATATATATATATATATATATATATATATAATATATTATATATATGCACAATATTTTTCAATTATTATAAAGGAAAATGATAAAATATAATAAAACCCAACAACCTAGAGTTTCACGTGATTGAAATGAGCATGTATTCATCATGAATTCTCAGAATATATCTATTGTATTTTATTATATAAAATTATTTGACATGGAATTACCCTGATAGTACCTGTTAGGTTTCCATCTATGTGTGAAATAGAAAAATGTGTTTATAAAAAAATTGAGTATCCATTAAAAATGAATTTATTTCAAAACTTTCTCGGCATTAAAAGATTTAAACCTTAAAATTAGGTATTTCATATTCTAAATGAATTTTATCTATTAATTAGGTATATGGATTGTTGCTTTCATGGTGTAACGTTGTCCCTTTTTTCCGGGCACTAAAACGATATCTCTAACGTTGTCGTATATCTGGCCACAGTACCCAAATGTATATACGTAACGTGGCGGCGGCGGTGGTGGCGATATATTCACGGTACTAAAAATGTCTTCTGCGCGTGGTGGTCATCTTGTTGATAAAAACTACAACGCGAGAAATATGTAGTCACAACTGCTAGCCTTTATTTCCAGGGTAGACTCGTCTCGTGGGCTGTATCGGAGAGGAGGAAAGGCAGAGAGACAGGGAGAGAGAACTATTAAACTACCGTCATCCCACACGGGACCAAGGGCACGTCTTAATCCTACGCTGTCCCAAATCGAAAAGAGACGGTCCCTTTCTTCGTTGCTCCACGTCACCACGTGACTTCCGGTTCCGGTCAACACCCGACTTCCGGTTGACACTCAATTCTCCATTCGGGAGGTCACGCACCGGTCAAAATGTTTTGTGTCCATTACTCTCTCACATTTCTTTCTTCCTCCTTTTCTAATATAGTAGTTCTCGCTCACAAAAGCCAGGACCTTCATTATCTCGTTACAATGGCGCATATAGGTAGCGCGAACGGTATTTAAAGATTTTTTATTTATTTCCATTGAATCTGTTTGATTGAATTGATTCAGTTATTTAAAAGAACGAATTCATTGATTGATAAGTTAACACTGAAGATTTTATTAAAATCAGGTAATTTGCTGATTTTTGGCATTTTTTTTTTTTGGGGGGGGGGTACAAAAAGGGACCCAAGCTTCAACCTCTACATAAAGTATCTAATCAACAGTTCCTTCTCTTGTTAATTTAATCTAAAATTGAATTTGTGTCAGCCTCTTTGTGAGAATTAAGCACCACCTGGTTGGTCTGATAACGTTTTTTCTTATTTTTTAATCCTATTTATTTTATCAGTTCCAATATTATCGCTTACATCTTTTTGGTAAGATTTTAAAGGTTTTTGGTTGCAGCTGTCTACTGAAAAAAATTGTACTGTCCCCTTATTTAGAGGAAAATTATTCTCTATTGTTTTTAGTCAATGTCAAGGAAAGTTATCTCTCCTAATGATTCTACTCCGGATATACTCTCTGACAAGCAGTGAGACAATACAGCCACACACATGAACACACACATGATACACCGTTGAATTCTATCCAAACTCATCCTACTGTATTCCCGGTCAGTGGGAATAAATAAAAAAAATATTGTTATATGTTAAACATATTTCACTGTTTTTGTTATCATTTTTTTATTCTTGGGATATGACAAATTTTTGCAATTTAAACCAAAGAAGGAAGCTTAAGTCGAGCTATCACTTCTGGAGAAAGTGGACATGAGAGTAATGTCAATGAAGGTGTAATCTCTGTTCTCCAAAATTCGAATCTTGCCACTAGATGCATCATACCTCGGACACTAAGACCCACAATCACCGTCTTCTCGCACATATATTTCAAAAAAGGGGTTTCCATTAGAACAATTCGACCGTTCGAATGACAATCATTTAATCGCTTTGGCTTGATGTAATCAGCCAATTGGAGCGGTCTCTCCCAGCACCCTTCTAGCCTAGGTAAGGGTCAAATTGAAGTGCTGAATGTAATAGACTACTGACCCATCAGTATTCCTTCCTTAAACATCAGGGGTCATCACCCAAGGAGAACAGGTAGCTCCATTACGAGGATGCTGAATTCTGGATGGTGTCGATTCTTCCTCTGATCTCTAATCTTCACAATCTCATTTTCAGGCTACTTGGAATTATTATTATTATTATTATTATTATTATTATTATTATTTGAGTTTTCACATCAGTGTTAGCTGATGGTCTTTCACTGGAGTCTGAGTGACAGCAAGTCTCCTCAGGTCTCTAGGACTCTTCTGAGTATTCTGGCAGATTGTAACAGTGCAATGTTCTGAATGGTTTCAATCCTTCCTCTGATATCCAAACTTTCCAAACCCTTTTCTAATCCTTTTGGGACTGTTCCAAGTACACCAACTACAATTGGTATAACTTTCACTTTCATATTCCATAACTTTTTCAGTTCTCGGGCAAGGTCCAGATATTTGTCAATTTTTTCATTTTCCTTTAACTTCACCTGTGATCCGCTGGCACTGCAAAATCCACCAGTTGACAAGTTCTTTCTTTTTTGTTAATCAACACTAGGTCTGGTCTTCTTGCTGGGATAGGTGATCCGTTTTAATTTCAAAGTCCCAGAGAATTTTGTGCGTTTCGTTCTCAGAACAGATTCTGGTTTTTATGCATATACCATTTTGTTGTGTGGTCAAAATTTAATTTCTTGCATAATTCCCAGTGGATCACCTTCCAACCCAGTCGTGTCTAGTTTTGTATTCTCGTTGTGCTAGTTTGCTACATTCGCAGAGTATATGGTTAACATTCTCATCTCTATTACCGCAAAGTCTACATTTACTATTTTGTTGGGTCTTATCAATTTTCGCTTTGAATTATTATTATTATTATTATTATTATTATTATTATTATTATTATTATTATTATTTACGACAAATTCTACATGATTTTTTTATATTTATTTAAACCTCAGTTATTAATAAATTGATTTACATTATTAATACCGTTAACCATATCTACATACTAATAACATGTAACTGTATTTATATATACAACTAATTAGTGTATACGGAATTGCTAATTTGCATATTGATATTAAAAATATTATTTTGATAAATATGTGCTTTGTATTATTGATTCCTAATTGTCTGGGTTTATCTGAATGAATATGCGCAAAAATATCTTTATTGAATCTAAAAAGAAATCTATTAACAAGATGAAATAACTTTAATTCTATTCTTTACGGCCTAATTTAACTAAATAGTTGAATTAGGAAAATTTAGCAATGCAAGACAGGAGTGATAGAAAAGTAAGTTTCAGTTCTACTTTTTGATTATAAACCCTTCCGTTTCAAATATTTTCATCTTCATTCTTATTTAGTTTCTAATTTAATATGATATTTTATTACATTAAAACTTAAATACTTGTGTGCATATATTTATTAGTGCCACTAATATTTCAAGTAAAGTTTTGTGATTATTTCTTAGTTGAGTAACATGATATTACAGTGTGTCCCAGAAAAAACAGAACACAGATTATTTATTTATTTTCCCATTAAACTAACCCTAAACCCTAACCCCAACCCTAACCCTAACCCTAAATCCTAAGCATAACCATAACCCTAACCCCTACCCCCTAGTTAGAATTAACAGTTTTATTACAAAATGTGTGGGTTCTGTTTTTTCTGGGTCACCCTGTACTATCATGTTACTCAACTAGAGTAGTTAGGGTTAGGGTTTAGGGTCTAAAGTTATGGTTATGGTTAGGGTTAGGGTTTAGGGTTAGGGTTAGGGTTGGGGCTTATGGTTAGTTTAATGGAAAATAAATAAATAATTTGGGTTCTGTTTTTTTCTGGGTCGCCCTGTAATATCATGTTACTCAACTAGGAAATAAGCATAATTTGGGTTCTGTTTTTTTCGGGTCAACCTGTATATCATGGGAAATAAGCCTGGGTCACCCTGTAATATCATGTTACTCAACTAGGAAATAAGCATAATTTGGTTCTGTTTTTTCTGGGTCACCCTGTAATATCATGTTACTCAACTAGGAAATAAGCATAATTTGGGTCCTGTTTTTTTTCTGGGTCCCCGTAATATCATGTTACTCAACTAGGAAATAAGCATAATTTGGGTTCTGTTTTTTTCTGGGTCAACCTGTAATATCATGTTACTCAACTAGGAAATAATCATAATTTGGGTTCTGTTTTTTTCTGGGTCACCCTGTAATATCATGTTACTCAACTAGGAAATGACCATAATTTGGGTTCTGTTTTTTTCTGGGTCCCCTGTAATATCATGTTACTCAACTAGGAAATGACCATAATTTGGGTTCTGTTTTTTCTGGGTCCCTGTAATATCATGTTACTCAACTAGGAAATAAGCATAATTTGGGTTCTGTTTTTTTCTGGGTCACCCTGTAATATCATGTTACTCAACTAGGAAATAACCATAATTTTGGTTCTGCTTTTCTGGTCACCTGTAATATCATGTTACTCAACTAGGAAATAATAATTTGGGTTCTTTTTTTTCTGGGTCACCCGTAATATCATGTTACTCAACTAGGAATAATCATAATTTGGGTTCTGTTTTTTCTGGGTCACCCTGTAATATCATGTTACTCAACTAGGAAATAATCATAATTTGGGTTCTGTTTTTTCTGTGTCACCCTGTAATATCATGTTACTCAACTAGGAAATAACCATAATTTGGATTCTGTTTTTTTCTGGGTCACCCTGTAATATCATGTTACTCAACTAGGAAATAACCATAATTTGGGTTCTGTTTTTTTCTGGGTCACCCTGTAATATCATGTTACTCAACTAGGAAATAACCATAATTTGGGTTCTGTTTTTTTCTGGGTCACCCTGTAATATCATGTTACTCAACTAGGAAATAACCATAATTTGGGTTCTGTTTTTTTCTGGGTCACCTGTAATATCATGTTACTCAACTAGGAAATAATCATAATTTGGGTTCTGTTTTTTTCTGGGTCACCCTGTAATATCATGTTACTCAACTAGGAAATAATCATAATTTGGGTTCTTTTTTTCTCTGGGTCACCCTGTAATATCATGTTACTCAACTAGGAAATAATCATAATTTGGGTTCTTTTTTTCTCTGGTCACCCTGTAATATCATGTTACTCAACTAGGAAATAATCATAATTTGGGTTCCGTTTTTTTCTGGGTCACCCTGTAATATCATGTTACTCAACTAGGAAATAATCATAATTTGGGTTCTGTTTTTTTCTGGGTCACCCTGTAATATCATGTTACTCAACTAGGAAATAAGCATAATTTGGGTTCTGTTTTTTTCTGGGTCACCCTGTAATATCATGTTACTCAACTAGGAAATAATCATAATTTGGGTTCTTTTTTTTTCTGGGTCACCCTGTAATATCATGTTACTCAACTAGGAAATAATCATAATTTGGGTTCCGTTTTTTCTGGGTCACCCTGTAATATCATGTTACTCAACTAGGAAATAATCATAATTTGGGTTCTGTTTTTTTCTGGGTCACCCTGTAATATCATGTTACTCAACTAGGAAATAATCATAATTTGGGTTCTTTTTTTCTCTGGGTCACCCTGTAATATCATGTTACTCAACTAGGAAATAATCATAATTTGGGTGCCGTTTTTTTCTGGGTCCCCTGTAATATCATGTTACTCAACTAGGAAATAATCATAATTTGGGTTCTGTTTTTTTCTGGGTCACCCTGTAATATCATGTTACTCAACTAGGAAATAATCATAATTTGGGTTCTGTTTTTTTCTGGGTCACCCTGTAATATCATGTTACTCAACTAGGAAATAATCATAATTTGGGTGCTTTTTTTCTCTGGGTCACCATGTAATATCATGTTACTCAACTAGGAAATAATCATAATTTGGGTTCTTTTTTTCTGGGTCACCCTGTAATATCATGTTACTCAACTAGGAAATAATCATAATTTGGGTTCGTTTTTTTCTGGGTCACCCTGTAATATCATGTTACTCAACTAGGAAATAAGCATAATTTGGGTTCTGTTTTTTTCTGGGTCACCCTGTAATATCATGTTACTCAACTAGGAAATAATCATAATTTGGGTTCTGTTTTTTTCTGGGTCACCCTGTAATATCATGTTACTCAACTAGGAAATAATCATAATTTGGGTTCTGTTTTTCTGGGTCACCTGTAATATCATGTTACTCAACTAGGAAATAAGCATAATTTGGGTTCTGTTTTTTTCTGGGTCACCCTGTAATATCATGTTACTCAACTAGGAAATAACCATAATTTGGATTCTGTTTTTTCTGGGTCACTGAGTAATATCATGTTACTCAACTAGGAAATAACCATAATTTGGATTCTGTTTTTCTGAGTCACCCTGTAATATCATGTTACTCAACTAGGAAATAACCATAATTTGGGTTCTGTTTTTTCTGGGTCTCCCTGTAATATCATGTTACTCAACTAGGAAATAACCATAATTTGGGTTCTGTTTTTTCTGGGTCACCCTGTAATATCATGTTACTCAACTAGGAAATAAGCATAATTTGGGTTCTGTTTTTTTCTGGGTCACCCTGTAATATCATGTTACTCAACTAGGAAATAAGCATAATTTGGGTTCTGTTTTTTTCTGGGTCACCCTGTAATATCATGTTACTCAACTAGGAAATAAGCATA
>CM042158.1:53727771-53755271 GCA_023376005.1 Doryteuthis pealeii
ATCAGCCTTTCTTTATGTAGCGGAACAGTGGCTCAGATCGGATTTTCAGATTGGTCAGTTGTTGAGATTTTCTACATGTATATATTTACCGACCCCTCCACACGAGCAGGATGCGACACAAGGTCAATTACTTAAGCGGGATTTAACAGGTTTGAATTCAGATTGGTCAGTTGTTGAGATTTTCTACATATATATATTTACCAACCCCCTCCGCACGAGCAGGATGCGACACAAGGTCAATTTCTTAAGCGGGGTTTAACAGGTTTGAATTCAGAGTTTTACTTCTCTCAGACTGGTTACCTAGCCATGGTTAAAGAGTCCAGTCTGCCCTGCTATTTATCCATAGCTGGATGGAGAATTGGATTCATACCTTTCCCAAGGGTATTAGCGCCATGTGAGATGCCAACGGCTTCATCCAAGAATTGAACTCGCGTTGAAGAGTCCATTTTTACGACTCTACATATAAGGTGTGTACTAGATGCCTGCTCTTACTCATAGACTCGGCAATATCATATGATCTAACTTTTGGCCAATCACTGGCAGTGCTCTGAGGTTGATACTGTACTTAACCGACCCTACTGGTCATAATTACTCTACCATTCATTGACGAGGGACATAGGATTAAATCACTGGACCTTTACCAATACGCAGGATAGGACTTCTACGCTCACCAAAGGATTCCATAACACAGGACTTTCTTTAAGCCATTTTCAACTGGCCAAGGATGGCATTTAAAAATATTTTGATATTTTATATCCGTTTATTTCTCTCCTGCGTTTGCAGCTGACGTGGGAGCATTGAGCGAGTTGAACGTGTTCGCCATATGCCTGACTATTGAGTTAGTTGTTTAGATTTTATGGCATGTCAACCTCTGTTTTCATCCCACTTATGAGGGCGTGACACAAGGACAGTTTTATGTGGGCCCACCCATAAGCCGAAGCTTATGGATATTAGGTGGAAAAAATTGCGTCGATCCCGTCGGCATTCCCCCACTGGGGTGGCGCCTCAGGCGCTGGGCAATAAACCCAGAACTAATCCTTTAAGTAAAGGGGACAGGTATTGCCTGGGGGGATAGCCCCCTGGGATCGATGCTATTAATTTTACTTTACCGGTCCAGCGGCCGAAGCACACTGGAACCCCAGCCGAGGCTGGATGGATTAGGGAACCTCTGTTGTATAGCCGTATTACTGTTGGCAGTATTCCGTCTACAAGTGACGATGGGGTAGTATCAAAGTGGTTTTTTTTTTAACTACATAAACTAGGTGGCTTCATATGGAGGATGAGCTGTTGCTCATGCAGCAAATCCCCCCTCTACACACTGCCGCTGTGATCCAAAGTAAAGGTGAGGAAACAACGCAGTTTGGCAACGTTAGTGTCGCAGGAGTTGCTGGGTAGCACTGGATTTCAGCATCACATCACCTTAGGGACTCTGGATCCCTATATGTGTTCGGGGTTTACTCCCCTAGCCTTTCCTTGAAAGGCAGCAGAGTTTTTGTGTCGGATTTTTCCTTGACTTAGATGGGTTGCCGACCAAGGCTAAGGAGGCCCTTCTAGTCCATTTGGGAATTTGTGCGTGTTAATAAGTACCCGACAATTTTTGGAGGATATGTGGAGGATATGTACATTCAGGGATTGACATTTTCTCGATTTTTTTAGCCGTACATTTGAACATATATGCCCGCCTAAATTCATTAATTATTAACTAATTTATGGCTAAAAAAGCCATATCAAATAAACACATTGTTTATTTACTCACTCTCATACTGTCGTGTAGCAAGTCAATAAAAAAGTGGAATAGAAATAAGTTCAAAACACACAGAGAATCTGTGAATGGCCAGCTGGTGTAGTAGTTAGAATCACCGCCTGTCAACTTGGCAGTCGAGGTTTCGAGTCACAAACGGAGCAGTCTCCCATGTCTATAACCTTGCTGATGAGACCTTATAGGTCGAAATGTACATTCAGGGATTGATATTTTCTCGATTTGTTTAGCCTTACATTTGAACATATATGCCCGCCTAAATTCATTAATTATTAACTAATACATTTTCAAAATTAGGTATGACTTCAATTAAGCACATATTCTCCATATATATATATAATATATATATATATATATATATCGTCGTCGTCGTCGGGGGGGGGGCTATAGTCAGTATCAGCCAATCAGCGGAGTCTATCCCTTTTCACTAGCGCTAAGATTATCTTAGCGTCTGAGGTGGAGCGCCACACCTACCGCCAGCTCCTCACTTTACTGCACAGATCCCTGTGCTACTTATAACGCTGAGTCGGCGAGGACCGGTATCGAACGAGGAACGTTGTGGTCTCTAGCCGAACGCTCTACCGACTGATATATATATATATATATATATATATATATATATATATATATATATATATATATATATATATATATATATATATATATATATATATATATATATATATATATATATATATATATATATATATAGTATATATATATATATATATATATATATATATATATATATATATATATATATATATATATATATATATATATATATATATATATATATATATATATATATATATATATATATATATATATATATATATATATATATATATATATACTAGCAAATATATGCACCCTCCGGGTGCAAGTATTTAAGTTTTAATATAATAAAATATCATGTTAAATTAGAAAGGCTAATGAACTGAATAAGAATTCAGATAAAAATATTTGGAACAGAGGGTATAATCGAAAAATAGAACAACTTTGAAACTAACTGTTCCACCATTTTCCCTTACTCCCGTCTTTCAGTGGTAAATTTCCCTAATTTAACTATTTAGTTAAAATAGGAAGTAAAGAATAAAATTACAGTTATTTCTTTATGTTAATAGATTTCTGTTAAGATTTATCCCGAGATTTTGCTCATATTTATTAAGATAAAACCAAACAATTAGAAATCAATATTACTAAGCATATATTTATTAAAATCAAATTTTTTAAGATCAATATGCAAATTAGCCTTCCCATTCACACTGTAAACCGCTATTCTGTTGTATATATAAATATAATTGCATGTTGTTAGTATGTAGATATAGTTAACAGTATTAATAATGTAAAAGAATTTTATTAATAATTGAGGTTTAAATAAAAATAAAATCATGGAGAATGTGACGTTAATAACTAAGGGAATTGTGACTTGAGTAGTAATATAGTTTCGGTTACAGACATACAAACCCACAATCTCCATTATAATAAGATATTGAATCAACGAAGTGTAGTAACAGATTTTCCCTTATTTATGTACCCTAATGAGCATATTTTTGAAAGGAGATTGAAAAAAAAGTTAATCAAATCAATTATTTATTTAGATAATTTCATCTGTGCTTGACATTGCCAATAGGCTTAATTGGACCCCACGCGAGGTCACGAAGATTATACTGATAATATCTTAATTAGAAGTCACATTTCCTTGATTCAGCCCTTCTTGATTTGTAAATGACAATTTTAACATCTATTTCACGCAGTTGTTTTTGTTCACAGCTCATTACAATGAGATTATTCAGTCTGTTTCAACACACTGCGCTCTTTGGCACGAAAGCAATCGTTCGTTCAATTGATGGTGACACAGATTTCTCGCTGGAGTCCTAAAAAGACACTGCCCTGTCGCATGTGTGATACGATGAGTTCTTTTGTTGGCGTCAACTAATTTTTAACGAAAGTGTGGAATAATTATTTTGTGTTAGTGTCGTTGGGTTTGTTTAGGTGTTGATATAATGAATGTACCCCATTACTATAATCTCATTGGACAGTTCATGTATAAATAGTCGACACTGTGTTGGTTCTAAACCTACGACCCACACTTACTCGATAGCCAAGGACCTTATGCCTGACCAGCTAAGTCACTCGCTAGACGACCCCACGACAGACGGATGTACCAATTACTACTGCGATAATATATCAAATACGAACTTCAAAATATATCCCTTAACCCGGATCTATCAGGTGTAAAATGCAAAAATCAAAAATGTCAAATACATTTTTGGTTTTGCGTATTGTTTATACATAGAGAAAAGATTACAGTGTTGACATTAAAAGATTTGACATGGCTGTCAGATTAAAAGGGTGGCCTTGAGTTTCACACTTAGTTCACCCAAGTCCGGTGACACAGATATAGATACATTTGATTATATCAAAATAATTCTCGTTTTTGAAAGCAGACAGTCAGGCACGCAGACACGGACACGAACAGTCGGGCCGCATTGATAGCCAAGTTCGGATCAAAACGACATTTGTCACAGGCTACGGGAATTTCTAAAATAAGAGGGTTGCCACTAGGAAAAATTGACTTTTGCTGCTAAAATTAATTCCAGAATTTCACATAAAACAAAACGCCAAACAAAGTTCCTCGTGTCTTTATTTATCCAAACAAGTGAGCAAAACATATTCATATATTACTCCTATTCATTATATATGAATAATAATGGAGATTCGCTTCCGGTTTTTGTCTGTAACAAAAACTACGTCATTGCTTACGTCAAATTAACCAAAATCGTCATAACATAGAATAAATACACTCAAAATTTGAACATGCAACGTTAAACAGTCCTCATTGTTTTTGGAAACAAGTTTTAATAAATACATAGATATATAATAATATATCTATATATAGTTTGTTTTATTTTAATAGATATTTAAAGTTTACATTTCAAATTGTTTTATTTTTTAATCCTTTAATGGATTTGAGGATTCTACTTACTTAGGGTACAAACTCGCTGATATTGAATTTTTAACTCCCACCGCTCAGGCAATATGTTTCAAAAATCTATTTTACATCGCCCGAAGGGTGTTTTCTATTTTGCTAGTATGAATAAAAACAGTTGTTATTGTTGATGATATGTTGCCTGATTTCTTTTAGAGTGGCCAGCAAACCCGGCAGTTTATATCTACTAATTTCTCCAACCCGTCACAAAGACACTCCGACCGAGTTGCATCGATCCCGGTTCTACAGAGGGTATTGAAAGAGCAGCTGGTCGGAGGCTCATGTGGTAGTCACGGAAATAATTCATACCGTGACCAGCATACTATCACATTTGGGGCCTGCGACCCAGGAGAGTATCACATTTAGGACCTAACATAGTATCGCATGTGGTACGTGCCCGGATTCCCTCCACAACTAGTCCCGCGCACAGTATCGTATCACACTTGGTACCGTGCCTCCAGGATCGTTATTACACCTGGGACAGAAAAAATCCACCCACTGCACGTGTGCAGAGGGGTAAAATCCACACAATGTGGCCAGCTGTTAGCCGAGGGTAGCGACCCGTGATGTTTAAGTATGGAACACTGATGGATGAGCAATCCATGACATGCAGCACTACTCTTTGACCCTTACTTAGGTTAGATGGTGACTGTCCTAAACTTATTGATCTTATGACAAACCCCCAACACTTCTTATCATATATGTGCTAGAAGACAGTGACTGGGGCCTTAGTGTCATGTGTATGATGTTAAACTTCATCTAATGGTAAAGTTTTGGAGCTCAGGTGAGTATGGTTTCATCGTCATTACTCTCAGGTCCACTCTGACAGGAGCGGTCCCATCTATAGGTTATCCAGAAAAATGTTAGGGTCCCATTTATGGGTTAAATAGAAAAATGAGTTTAAAAATGGGTTAAGAAATTTAGTTGAAAAAATTGAATACGCATCAAGTAGAAATAGAAGAAAACGTTCGGGATAAAATAACCCAATAAGGGTTGACATGCCGCAAAATCCACCAAACTAAATCAAAACAAACTTACAAGGAGATACATTAGAAACAAATTATGTCGTCTATTGTAGACGACATAATTTGATCAAATGAAGGAAAAAGGCTTCAGGCAAGAAAAATAGAAAAAAAAGCTACAGAGAGGCAACTATGGCCTAACTGGCAAATGGGTCGGAAAATCATGCTGACCCAGAACCCACAAATACTGTAATAAAACTGTTAATTTTAACTAGGGGGGTTTAGGGTTAGTGTTAGGGTTTAGAGTTAGGGTTAGGGTTGGGGTTGGGGTTTAGGGTTAGTTTAATGGGAAAATAAATAAATAATTTGGGTTCTGTTTTTTCTGGGTAACTATGTATACAGGGTGACCCAGAAAAAATAGAACCCATAAATTTTGAAATAAAACTTAATTTTAACTAGGGTGTTTAGGGTTAGGGTTTAGGGTTAGGGTTATGATTAAAGTTCGGTTGGGGTTGGGTTTAGGGTTAGTTTATGGGAAAATAACTAAATAAATTGGGTTCTGTTTTTTCTGGGTCACCCTGTAATATGTTTTAATTCTCCGACCGATTTGCAAATCCAGCCGGAACTATTACAGATGCCGATTACGGAAATGATCTAATGCTTCTCAGAAGCACACCTGGATAGGTTAAGCACCACTGCCTAGTCTATTGAATAGAACAATAGACATAGAACCCTTTATATACTCAGATAAAATGGAATTTCTGCTATTTAAAAAAAGAGGAGACATCACTACACCAGATAGAAAACCTCTGAAATTAATAGACCATTTTAATTACCTAATATTTTTTAACAATTTTTTCATGTTATCATCTTGAAAGGCGTTAATCAGTAGTCCGAAATAGTCTTTATTGGTAAACCAAATATATTCGGTTCTTTTCTGAACCATGACCATCATTGTGATATATTGGAAAACGGATTAACGCCTTCCAAGACGATAACATCAAAAATTTGTTGGAAAACTGGAAAGAAAAAAAAAAACTTAATAACAATAAGGATTCTATAATTCTAAAAATAAATATTTGAATTTTATGTGAATATATATATATATAATATATATATATATATATATATATATATATGTGTGTGTGTGTGTGTGTGTGTGTGTGTGTGTGTGTGTGTGTGTGAAGAGAAATGGAAGTGAATCCGACGGTATGTAGTATAGTGAGAAATTTGAAAAAATACAGGTTTAAGTAAAATGAGTGGTGAGTTTATTAACCGACGCTGCAGTGTTTCAATCTGTTAAGTAGATCTTCTTCAGGGCTTTGTTAATATAAGGAAGAGTAAAAATATTTTACGCAGAATAATGAGGAAGACTCTAATGGTCCTTGTTTATCAATCTATTCAAAATTTGAAATTTGTAGAGAACGCTGGAAAGGTAGACGGTTTGAAATATGACGTCAAATATTCTTCTTTCACACACACAACACACAACACACACACACACACATATATATATATATATATATATTATATTTACCACTCCGCACGAGCAGGATGCGACACAAGGTCAATTTCTTAAGCGTTTGTATTCAGAGTTTTGCTTCTCCTAGACTGGTTACCTAGCCATGGTTAAAGAGTCCAGTCTGCCCTGTTATTTACCCATAGCTGGAGAGAGAATTGGATTCATACCTTTCCCAAGGGTATTAGCGCCATGTGAAATTCCAACAGTTTCGTCCAGGAATTGAACTCGCGTTGACGAGTCCATTTCCTACGACTCTAACCATTAGACCAAGCATATATATATATATGTGTGTATGTGTGTGTGTGTGTGTGTGTGTGTGAGAGAGAGAGAGAGAGAGAGAGAGAGAGAGAGAGAGAGAGAGAGAGAGAGATTGTGTTTACAAATGCATGGGGATTATTTTTTCACATACATGTGCCGATGTATATAATGCACAAGATAAATAGATGAACAATTACACACTTTGTGAACATTTCATTTAAAATCTGTTGTAAACATCAATCTTATATTATGTCTTTACCTTTTTTTAATGTAAGACATTTTTAACATACATCGTAAATTAGACTCGTATATTTCATCTTCACTACTTTTAACGTTTGTATTCTAAAATTCCATTAACTTGCAAACGTAACTTACGAAAGAAAAAAAAAAGAAATATGGAATGTTTACTTCTATTAACACACACAATTCCTATCAGGTGTCTTAAATTGTTTCAGTCACGTGATATACTCGCTGCAAACTATCACCTACAAGAATATTGCAATGAGTCTGGACTCACTATAGAATTCCTATTGAATTCCTATTCCTGAACTCTCACCAGGCTGGTTTGACACAAGGTCTTTTTAACGTGGGGAGCTACAGCAGAAACGAAGCCCATGCAATGGTCAGTGCAAAAAGGGCATGATCCTTTTGGCATCATTTTTTCGGGATGCCCTAGACACAGGTAATAAACACATCCCTGTCCTTTTTAGACGATGATGCGGATGTTGCCAGGAGGGAGGTTCGGATGGGATTTACGCTGTTTAATTAATATCTCACTGGTCCAGAGGCTGAAGATACTGGACGCAGGGTTCGAAAGGAACCAGATAAGGATAAGTAAATATTTTCTTGACCTCCCACCATACCTGATTAACACAAGGTATTTTTAACGTAGGTAGCCACGCACAAACCGAAGCTCATGAGATGACCAATTAAAAAAATTACGTAATCCTTTCAACATTCCCCTTTTGGGGCGCCTATGAATCAGGCAATAAACCCGGCCTGTCCCTTTCAGACGAGGAGTAGGTGCTGCCTAGGAGGCTGTCCCCAGGGATCACGCAATTTATTTTCCCATGTCTTAGTCCCAAGCTCCAAAATCAAGGCACTAAATTATTGCAAAGCTTTTTGACACACCGGAGTCATTTGGATTGGAAGGATTTCTTGTACAGTGTTGTCATGAATAAAAAAATAGGTGTTACTTTCTCAATAAAATGGTGCGTAGAAAGACTTTAGAAATTAGATGATGATGCTGCTCATCATCATCATCATCATCATCATCATCAACAACAACAGTAGCAACAACAACAACAACAGTAATAACATCATCAGGTCGGTTTGACATCACGATTGACCATGACTCTCTCGCCCCAATCAGCTCTATCGATCATTGCTCCTAGCAGGTTGTCGCGATGTTCCCGCTTAAACCCTCTCCAGTATGGTACCGTGAAGTTGTGAATTTAAGCACCCTTTTTTTTATCTCGATTAAGAATGGACATGTTTTTCATTTACACCGCCAATATCCGGGGTGCCTAAAGGAAACAGACGATTTTTAGATTTTTTAAATTATAAAACTAACCCTAACCCCTAACCCTAACCCCTAACAAACAACCGGATATTGACGGTGTAAATGAAAAACATTTTTTTTCTTAATCGAGATCAAAAAGGGGTGCCTAAATGAAATAGGACGAGTTAGCTCAGTCGGTAGAGCGTTCGACAAAGAAACAACAAGGTTCCTAGTTCGATACCCGCCCTCGCCAACTCAGCGTATGAGTAGCACAGGGATCTGTGCGGTAAAGTAAGGAGCTGATGGTAGGTGTGGCGCTCCACCTCAAACGATAATCTCCTTGGTCTAGCGCTAGTGAAAAGGGATAGATTCCTCGCTGCATGGCTGATACCGACATTAGCCGACGACTAAAAGTAATATGGTCATAACTTTTTTTCACGAATGTGGTGCAGTGTTACTGTGTTTGTTTTGTTTTGTTTTACGGCGTATCAACGTCAGTGGGTCATTTAATGCCGGCAAAGTTTTGAAATAAATTCATTCTTGATGGATAATTTTTATAATTTTTATAAACTCATAATTTTCTGTTTAACCCATAGATGGGTCCCTAACAGATACTACCACTCCGAGCCAGATTAGATCAGGGAGAAATTGTGATAAAGGGGCGCTTCACATTCCCCAAAACTCCTGGAACCTCATCATCAGAGAGAGTTTAACGTCATTCCCAGGACATGAAGACCCTCAGTCACAGCCTCCTAGCTCCCATATAATAAAAAGGGTTTAGGCTTGCCATAAGGGCAATAGGGTCGTGACAATCATATAGGTTCTAGGGCTATACGTGAACAGCCGATTGATCGGAGGGGCCTCTCCGACAGCCCGTCTAACTCCGACAGGGCGGGTGCTACTGTGAACAGATTTTTTTCCGGGTGCTGTTTAACAACACGATAGGTCGGATGAGATTCTTTGTTACGGTACTGCGATGATTGTGCCCTGACAATGGATTCAATCAGTTGCTATTGGTCAAATAGAGAGTTGATGAAAGAAGCAATTTCTGCTGATAGGACTTAAAAGGAATACTATTTCTCTGAATGTTTGAGATGAGGCTTGATGATTAGTATTATCTGCATTATTCGGACTATTTCCTCATCTTCATTGTTATCTGAACAACGTTTCGGCCGATATGACCTCTGGCTTTCTTCGGTTATTTCTTGTCGGACTCGGGGACCTTCTTTTCGGACACGGGAACCTTCTTTTCGAACTCGGGACCTTCTTTTTGGACTCAGTGACATTCTTGTCGTAATGAGGAGTCATCATGGAACTTTGAACCTAACCCTTTATTCAGTCCACGGGTGTATCCTGTTCCCATTCCACTAACCATAGCTGGAGTAGAGGTGTTAAGCTGTGTTAATTATTATTCTATGTTATTGCTGCCCTTGATCAGGATTGAACCTGCAATCTAGATACCTGTCACTTAGAACTGTCTTAACCTAACTCCTTTATCCACTAGGCCATGTGTCTAATTGGACAATCCAGTGTGAATGTTGGGAACTTATAAACCTAATGTCTTTTTTTGGAATACTTGGACAGTTCGTTGGTAATATTGTCTGGCACTAGTTGGATGGTTGGTTGTGTTACGGCACATCTATCCTTTTCGGGTTATTTATTGCCAAATCAAGTTATTTTCATATCAAATTGCTGTTATTTAAGTGTTCACTCATTAGCCTATTAAACAGGCTTGGCGCTGCTTAAATTCGGGGATCTAGGGTAACCGGTGCTTTCAAACTGACTTGACCGTAAGCCGTCTGACACTGGGGAGCGTCCACTTGGCAAGGTTTTGAAAACTTTACATACGTCTTCTCCGAGGATTCTGCATATCTAAATCTATAAAGAAATCGAGATACACTATTTTCACCCACTATTCCCCCCCTCTCTCTCTCTCTATCTATCTATCTCACACGCATACTCTTTCTATATGTTTCTCTCTTTCTTACACACACACACACACACACACACACACACACACATACACGTATACTCAATATCTCCCTTCAACGTACACACACACACACGCACACACACACACAAACACACACATACACACAGTCACAGTCACATGCACATGCACACATATATATACATATGCGTGTGTATGTGTGTGTAATTGTATTTTCCCTGCAGAAATCCCGATTCACAGAGCAACAATTTAAGAGATTGTTTTTAGTCTCTCTCTCTCTCTCTCTCTCTCTCTCTCTCTCTCTCTCTCTCTCTCTCTATATATATATATATATATATATATATATATATATATTATATATATATATATATATATATATATATATATATATATATATATATATATTATAAAAAAGAAGGTCCGCAAAATGCATTATGTTCTCAGAAAAAATGTTTATTCTTTTTATCTTAGATATGCGACACGTGTTTCTGATCTGTTGACTTCTTCAGGCATTTAGTTATTATTTTGGCAGAATATGTCCGATATTTGATAGGTTGTGTATGCTTCTGCAACTTTTCTATTATAATGGCTGTTTAATAATTTTTTATAAATATTAAATTTCCTCCCGTTGGAACCAGAACAACATCATATATATATATATATATATATATATATATATATATATATATATATATATATATATATGATCCTGATACTGTATCCTTTCCATCGTTTTAGGATTTCAGTATGCAATTCATGCTATTTTCGAATCAGGTGACTAATTTATTGTCATGGATCTCTTCACACCTGACGTGTTGATGATGCCATTATATTCAAGCCCACCCATCATCAGAAAATATTGCATACCTCTTTGTTATGACACAGCGATTGTCTGGCATTCTCCAGCGGTCATTTGTCCGTTTCCAATATCAAGGCAACCGGAATTACGTCACAGATTAATGTTATATAATGAATGCTTAAAAGATTTCTCTGTGGACAACAAAACCTTCTGCAGATAATGCCATCGGATGAGGATATTCAAGATTTCATTGACTGAGGACCATTATCACCTAAATAATAAGCAATGTTACATGCAAGTATATATATATATATATATATATATATATATATATATATATATATATATATGAATGAGTATGAGCAAGATGGAATGAAAACAAAACACAATGCTGTTAAAGAGAAAACGATTTATTAAATGTCCATAGTTGATACTTATCAATATTTCGATTTTACAAAAATCATCATCAGAGCCAGTTACTCCGTGTTGTTGGTGGTCGGAGATAAAAGTTGAATGAAGTTCAAAACAAAAAAAAAACTTGATTTTGCAAAGAAGAGAACGAAAGTTGTTACATTATTTTCCAATGTATATATTCCCGCCATATTTTAGTCGGTCATCACAATGTGTATATCTTTTTTGTCGGTCACCGCTTTATTGTAGCGGATTTTGAGGGGTTGGCAACATAGAGGAATTAACTAATTCAAAAAAGGGGATGGGTGTTAAAAAAATATAACGGTTGGCTTTCAAAAAAATTTTAAGAAAAGGAATTTATGTTTTTGTGATTAATTATTTTTATTTTTTGATTATCTTATATATAAATTTTAAAAGAGTATGGGCGGATGTAAGGTATTTGTTATTATTTTAAGATAATGTGAAGATTCTAGATCTAATGCAAGGTCCTTATTTTCAAGTCCGAATTCAAATCAAATTCAATGATAGGTTCTTATTTATAAATCAAAACTTAAACCTGAATGTAAGGTTATATTTAATTCAAAATTCAAATCAAATTCAAATGTGAGGTTCCATAGATGCAAATTTAAGTCCATTCAGTTGCAAATTCAAATCTAATTCAAATCCAAATCTAAATACAAATTTATGGTAAGGTTTTTATTGTATTATTTGGCTAATGGGAATTTTTTTTAAATTAAATGGGAAGTAATTAACGGAAAATGTTATGTGAAGGGGATTTTATGGTTTCTGACTACAAGTGTCGCTAAATAAGGAAATATATTAAAGAAACCTTGTCTTTGGGGTATGGTTTTATGTGCAAGAATAACGCAAGATTCCATAATTCTACGTAGTGTTTTATCATGTATGTGGGTTAATATTTGGGCACCTTTGAAATCAAAAGAATGATTGAAATCAAAGATGTGTTTAAATAATGCGTTGTTTTGAAAACCTCGTTTAATATGATATTTGTGTTCCGATAGACGTTTAGTTAAGGATCTGGAAGTCTCCCGTACATATTTTTTGTTACATTTTAAACAGTCAATAGTGTAGACTCCAGCTTCAGAATGTGTCTGTTTATGATTATTTTTATTTTGTAAAATGTTTTTCACTGTTTTAGTAGAGTGAGTGACAGTTTTTATACCTATCTTATTTAAATTTCTATTGATTTTATCAGTAATAGTATTAATAGGACTATCAGAGACGTTATTACTGTTATGTTGTTTTTGTCATTGTTGGGAGATGTAATGTTACTATTTTTGGTATGTATTTTAAATGCCTTTTTTGGCATGGTGTATGAAGTTTAAGGGGTATTGTAATTTGAGAAAATTAATTTCCTTTCTTTTAACTTATATATATATATATATATATATATATATATATATATATATATATGGGAGTAAATATGGAACTAAATCCGACAATATTAAGAAATTTGAAAAAAAAACAAGTGTGCCAAAAATTAGGTGAATTTATTTATCGACGCGTAAACGTTTCGGTTTCTTTAAACCTTCATCAGGATGTAATAAGGAGTGAAGAAATTGATGGATGTTTTATAGATGACAGGAGATAAAAAATCTTTATATTTTTTTTTTTTTGTGTAACTGTATTTGTTCATATTCAGAAACTCTACCTCTGGGCCACCGGCGCGTAGCACACGATACATGCCGAATTTAACTTGTCAATGATAAACACGCCACTACTATACATAGTACAGTGAGTGTTTGAGGGAATCGCAAATTAGACCTATGCCTAGGCGTAAGAAGTAAATGGAATTTGATAATTTGCTTTTGAAGCATTGTTATGTAAAGTATATTATTATTTATATTTTTTGAAGGCAATTACAATGCGTATATCGTATAAAATTCGATAATTATTGAAAATGTTTACTTAAGACCCATTGCAATATACTTCAATATGTAAAAAGTATAATAATCCGTTTTTAAATCTCTCATTTATTTTTTCTTTCTTTCATTCCTTCCTTTCCTTATGTTCAATTGAAATATATTAGCGTTATCGCTTCAATCTATCTCTATCTTTCCCTTACTTTCTTTCTTTATTTCTTGTTATATTTTTCAGTGTAGCATGTTCTTTTATCCCTATTTTTCTTCATAATAAAAACAAAATGATCCAATAAATAGCGGAGGTGACGACTCTCATTAGAAATAAGAATTCGACGGATAAGCAACAACAGATAAACAGGATTTACATGTTTGCATTTCATCTTGGACGATTTGGACGATCTCATATTTTACCTGATGATAACGGTCGTTGTGATAAGGAACACGATTATTAATACAAGCATAAATATCTCAGTAAATAGAGCTTCAGACTCAAAATTTGTTGACTACACCTCGTGTTTTAAAGAAAATTAATTTTAATTGCTTGTTCATTTTTGTTTTAGTAAATGCAGGTATTTGCCTCATACCCCACTTGTATGGGTTGGGCACAAGGCCTCGTTTTAATGTGGGCCCACCCACAAGCCGATACTCATGGGTGGGAAAGAACAAAAATTGCGTCGATCCCTTCGCATTCCTCCTCAAGGGGGCGCCTCAGGCGCTGGGCAATAAACCCAGCCCTACCCCTTTAAGTCAAGGGGGCAGGTATTGCCTGGGGGGATAGCCCCCTGGGATCGACGCTATTAACTTGTAAAGATCCAGGGCCGAAGCCACTGGACCCCCTTCCCGAGGGGTGGGTTTAGTATGTTTTAGTATGTTTTTAGTATGTTTTAGTAAATGCATTTTCAATTTCGATACTTTGTATTTTGAAGAAATTTAAGTGCGCATGAAACTCAATCAACGCATCGTCAACCCCTAAACATGCATACACCACCTCCGATCAAACGGCTGGTCACGCCAAACCCTAGATTCTATATGATACTCCCAACCTTATTGCGTCTATGGCAAGCCCCAACCCTTTTTATCATTAACTCAGCGTCTAAGTAGCACAGGGATCAGTGCGGTGAAGTGAGAAGTTGATGGTAGGTGTAGCGCTCCACCTCAGATGTTAAAATAATCTCCTTGGTCTAGCGCTAGTGAAAAGGGGATAAGCTCCCTCGCTGTATGGTTGATACCGACATTAGGTCGTCCCGATGACTTTATGTATATATATATATATATATATATATATATATATATATATATATATGTGTGTGTGTGTGTGTGTGTGTGTGTGTTTGTCTGTCTGTCTGTCTGTCTGTCTGTCTGTGTCTGTATGTGTCTGTGTTTATCGACCCTTCTACACGAACAGGTTTTGACACAATTTCTATTCAGAGAATTTCTTCTAGATTACGTGCCTACCCAAGATTAAGGAACCCTGTCTGCCCTGCTATTTACCTATAGCTGGAGTGAGAATAGTTAGAATCATATTTTTACCACAGGGAAAAATGTTAAAATGCAAACAACCTCTTTCAGGATTTGAACTCGGCGAGTCCATTCCAAGGTTAAAAAATTGAATTTGAAAAAAAAAAAAAAAACAAACAAACATGAATGCCCAACAAGACTGAAGGAAACAAACGCATTCGGTATAAAATAACCCGAGGGGTTTATATGCCGTAAATTCCAACCAAATATTCCGAAAAACTATTGTATAGGTATACGCGACCAACGTGTGGAGGCGCATGCGTGTAATGGTTAGAGTCGAAGGAAATGGACTCGTCGACCGAGTTCAAATCCTGAACGAGGCTGTTTGCATTTCACACAGCGATAGTACACTCGAGAAAAGGTATGCAAATTACTATTCTCCCTCCAGCTATAGCTAACTAGTAGGACCGACTGGGATTCTTAACCTTGCATATAAGCAGTCTAGAAGAACGGAAACTCTGAATTCAAACCTGTTAATTTCCGCTTATGAAATTGACCTTGTGTCATACACTGCTCTGCCTCTAGCTATGGGTTAATTGTCGGATCGAATGAGACCCTTAAATTTCTAGAGATAACCAGTCTAAGAGAACGGAAACTAATACCCTTGGGAAAGGTATGAATCCAATTCTCCCTCCAGCTATGGATAAATAACAGGACATACTGGGCTCTTTAACCATGGCTAGGTAACCAGTCTAGGGGAAGGAAAACTCTGAATTCAAACCTGTTAAATTCCGCTTAAGAAATTGACTTCGTATCATATACTGCTCGTGTGGACGGGTTGGTAAAAATATATCCACAACCAAAAAAACTCTGTCATGTCTCTTAGTAGCTGTCATTTTACCTAATAGGCAGATTTCTCTAACTGTAGACTCTCATCTCACGTCTCATAGTGGCTGTTATTTAAACGAGGTGAGGAGCTACACACTAATTTTTGACGCGTCGGTTTAGATAATTGATCGTTTTCATAAAGTTGGAGAAAATCATTGGACAAATTGTTCTGCGTTAGATAATTTGGCTTCTTTTCAATGCGACATTAATAGCCTTCTAAACAGGTGAATCCCTAAAACGCACCTGCCTCGGGTAATTAAATGATATGCTCGGGTAAACACAATTCTTACGGAGGGACAGGAGTTGCTGTGATGGAATTCAATCAGACTGTGTTGAAAGAAGAAGATTTAAATTGGTAGCAATCAGTTTTTGGTATCTACTAATTTTAGCAAAGTACGACGCAAACGATTAAAATGAGTGCCGTGTCAGTTCAGAAAGCAAGATTGCTATTTACTAAGCCAGAATTAAACATGGACTGAAACATTAAATTTTCATCAAGTTACAAGCTGGGTTCAAAAAGTATCGAGATTGAAGCTGTATTTCCGAGAACGAAAAAGAGACGGAATAAAAAGGTTATTTTTTTCAAAATACGAAGTGTTTTTTTTTTGGGGGGGGGGGGGGTTAAGTACCGAGACTGAAGCTGTATTTACCAAGACAGAATTGAACAAGGAATTTAAAGTGAATTTTCCTCAAAATACGAAGTGTTGTTTTTTTTAGTATGGAGACAGAAGCTGTATTTACTAAGACAGCATTGAACAAGGAATTAAAAGTTAATTGTCCTCAAAATACGAGTGTTTTTTTTTTTTTTAGTATCGAGACTGAAGCTGTATTTACCAAGATAGAATTGAACAAGGAATTAAAAGTTAATTTTCTTCAAAATACAAAGTGTTTGTTTATTTGTGTTTTTTTAAGTACCGAGACTGAAGCTGTATTTACCAAGACAGAATTGAACAAGGAATTAAAAGATAATTTTCGTCAAAATACAAAGTGTTTTTTTTTAGTATCGAGATTGAAGCTGTATTTACCAAGATAGAATTGAACAAGGAATTAAAAGTTAATTTTCTTCAAAATACAAAGTGTTTTTTTTTTTTTTTTTTAGTATCGAGACAGAAGCAGTATTCACCGAGACAGAATTGAACAAGGAATTAAAAGTTAATTTTCCTCAAAATACGAAGTGTTGTTTTTTGTATGGAGACAGAAGCTGTATTTACTAAGACAGCATTGAACAAGGATTAAAAGTTAATTTTCTTCAAAGCACGAAGTGTTTTTTTTTGTATTTTTTTGTGTTTTTTTTTTAAGTATCGAGACAGAAGCTGTATTTACAAAGACAGAATTGAACAAGGAATTAAAAGATAATTTTCCTCAAAATACGAAGTTTTGTTTTTTTTAGTATCGAGACAGAAGCTGTATTTACGAAGACAGAATTGAACAAGGAATTAAAAGTTAATTTTCCTCAAAATACGAAGTGTTGTTTTTTTTAGTATCAGAAGCTGTATTTACGAAGACAGAATTGAACACGAAGTGTTTTTTTTTAGTATCGAGACAGAAGCTGTATTTACGAAAACAGAATTGAACAAGGAATTAAAAGTTAATTTTCCTCAGCATACGAAGTGTTGTTTTTTTTAGTATTGAGACAGAAGCTGTATTTACTAAGACAGAATTGAAAAAGGAATTAAAAGGTAATTTTCTTCAAAGCACGAAGTGGGTTTTTTTGTGTTTTTTTTTTGTGTTTTTTTTCAAAACACGAAGTGTTTTTTTTTAAGTATCGAGACAGAAGCTGTATTTACGAAGACAGAAATGAACAGGGAATTACATGTTAATTTTCTTCAAAATACGAAGAGTTTTAAAAACTATCGAGAATGAAGATGTATTTACCCAGACAGAATCGAACAAGGAATTAAAAGTTAATTTTCTTCAAAATTCGAAGTGTTTAAAAAAAGATAAAACTCTCGAGACTGAAGCTGTATTTACCAAGTCAGAAGGTGCTCTGGGTATGAAGTTAAACTCTATCTGGTGGTGAGGTTCAAATTCTAGAGGTCACGGGAATGTGAAGCATCCCATCGTCACCATTGCTTCCAGGTCCTCTCTGACCCGGAGTGGTTGCATCTGTTAGGGTCCCATCTACGGGTTAAATAGAAAAAATAGAGTTTTAAAAATATGTTTAAATAATCGATTACCCATCAATAATATATAAAACTTTTGTTTTATACATTCTTGATGGGTACTCAATCTTCGGCATAAAATAGCCCAATGGGATTACATGCCGTAAAATCCAACTAACAAGCTAACCAAGACCGAAATGAACAAAGGAAAGGAAATTAATTTGCTTCAAAATGCGAAGTGTTTTTTAAAAGTATCAAGACTGAAGCTGTATTCACCAAGATAGAAATCAACATGGAATGGAAAGTTAATTTTCATTAAGATACGTCGTGTTTTAATTAAGTATCGAGACTGACGCAGTATTTACCAAGACGGAAATTAACAATGAATGAAAAAATAATATCTATCGAGATACGAGTTTTCTTCCAAAGTATCGAGACAGAAGCTTTATTTACCAAAGCTGAAATGAACAAGAAAGTGCTTTAAAAAATTATCGTGAAGTTGTATTTAACAAGGAAGGAAAAGTTAATCTGTTTAAAAAAACGAAGTGTTTTTAGAACTGTATTGAAACCGAAACTGTATTATCAAGACGAATAAAACATTAATTTTCATCAAGATACGAGTTGTCTTCGAAAATCCTCGAGAGTAGAGCTGTGTTTATCATCAGAAATGAACAGGGAAGGAAAAATAAATTCGCTTTAAAATACAAATTCTGTTTAAAAAAAATATAGAGACTGAAGCTGTATTTAACAATGAATAAGGAAGGAAAAATTAATTTTCACCAAATTACTAAGGTATTAAAAAAACGTATAAAGATTGAAAATGTATTCCCTAAGGCAAAATGGAGCAGATAATAAAACCTCAATTTTTTTCAAAATACGATATGTAATAAGTAAAGTCTCAAGATTGATGCTGATTTTATAAAGACAAAAGTGAACTATGTGCGTATTACATAACACGGCGAGTTCTTTTGTAGACACCAACTAAATTATAATGAAAGATGAAAGTGTAAGAGTTATTTTTGTTTGTTAAAGTAAATGTTTTTTTTATGCAAAAATCAAAATACATATGAATTTTGATTTTGCTTATAGTGTTTATAGACAGAAGAAAAGGTCACCGAATGACCTAAGTTGATATGTTTGCCGGGGATGTCAAATCAATGATATGTTTTTGGGCCTGGCGGTTAGCACTTGCTGACCTTATTCCGATGACAAAAATAGCTACAATTTTCTATAAAACAGATGCTGAGAATTGTAAACATTTATTCAGAGGCCGGATCGACAAAACTAAGGTAGTCACAGGGCCACAAGACTTCTTCAGAATTGCCGAAATAAGAAAATTGCCACTAGACGAGATAGGCCTTGTCATCAAGAAGAAATAACTCCGATAAAGAACTAAGGCCACATTTGCTGAGTCACTTAATGCTATTGAGCATATCACGAAACGCCAGACAAAGCTCCTCACCGTGTCTTTTCTCTCCGATATGCAAAACATATACATCTCCATTATGATAATAAAACCGTTGTTATTGTTAACGGTTTATTATCTCAATTTTAGAGTTACCAGCAACAACGGCAGCTCATTTCCACTAATCTCCCAAACCATCACAAAGATGCTTCGACCAAGTTGCATCGATCTTAGTTCTGCGGATTAAAGGAATACGACGTGAGCACAAAGACATCGACAAAGCAACTAGCCGAGACACATGAGGCAGTCACGGAACTAAGTCATCTTATCAAGTAAATTTTATTTTAACTTAGATCTTGTCACTGTTTACAATTTCCCCTCCTACCCCCTACCATACGTGTGTACGGCTGTGATTTCACCTATTTGTATACTTGCGTATTTTTCATAGTCCCTTGATGTCTGAGACTTACCATAAAGGGAGATGTAGATTGGACTGGACAATTGGTTTCACTAGCTTTCTGTATACAATAGGTGCTCCACATTAATTAATTAATTAAAGAAAAAAAATCTCCCCCAAGAAAATAACGGTCTTGTGTCAAATTTTCTCTCGGCAGTTGGACAGTAAAAAAAAAAAAAAAAAAAATCCTGATTTCCCAATGGGCCGGATTGACAAAGGTATTTTTGGCTATTTCCTATAAGTCTAACATGATCAAAGGCTGATAAATTATTTATTTATTTTCCCATTAAACTAACCCTAAACCCTAACCCTAACCTAAAACCCTAGGTTTAGCCTAACCCCGTCTTTTTTTTCCTAGTAGATCAATAAATGAATAAATATTTATCAGTCGAGAGTGGTTCCCTTTGATCATGTTAGACTTCTAGGAAATAACATACATATATTTTTCTTTTTTAATATCTGTATGTACATACAATGTACCTAGTGCTGTATATTCTACAAACGAAAATATTAATTTCTGGTTAAATTAAACAAAGAAAAGACGATAAAAATGGACTTCTTTCCCGGTAAAAGCGAACAAAGAAGTTAAAAAACAGAAGCGAGGCTTTCCGGTCAAAGAAGCAGGAGAAGATAAAGAAATATATAACAAAGGTCCGTTATCAGATCAAAAGATAAAGATGCGTAGGCGTGTCGTCAATACAAAAGCCAGAGGTCGAGTCGTCAGACAGGAGACAGCGGACGGGGAACAAATGAGCGACGGACGCTCACGGTCCATTGCAGCCAACGGCTGTGGGACCCACCAGCCATCCTCAACCTCACCAACGCTAGTCATCCCAGCAGCAGTAGTAGTCATTGTCAACTCTCGGTTATTTCATTGTCAACGCTCACCGCCCACCACGTACAGCCGATGAGAGAAATAAAGTAAAAACTCCTACTATACCCATGTGTTGTAGATTTCATTAAACGACAACTACATATATCGTCTAGGGTTAGTGACGATACCCGCTTCGTATGCAGATAAACGATTTAGCAGCGTGAATTTGAAGCCGCTATATCATATAGATATTTAGAGCCGTAAAGAAGACAGTACGTAACACTACGTATATATGTTCTAAGATATACCAAGATACTGGAACTAAACAGTAAAACATGCTTGGCATAAATACAAGTTAATAAAATATTTGAAGGTTGCAGACATCTAAGCTTAAAGGTTGTAAGGTAAACATCGCTAGTAAATATATGTATATGCTTTAGATGTAATAGATACATAGAAACTCTCTAGCATGAGTGGCGAAGCAATCTGTAGCGTTAGTTTCGTATTTGCCTGGGCGATTTGTCTGCCCGGTTTAGTTTGCTGGTGCCCGCTAGGGGCCTATGGTATTTAAGCGCCGGGTTCAACCCTTCTGCCTCTTTTCCTGTTCCAGTAACCACGAGACACATGGGGTAGATTTTGGTCTAACCCTTCTCGTTGGGGCTTCGCCCCCCTTACATTACTGCAAGTGAATTAACACAGCATGACTATCCCTAGTCTCCTGTCTGTGGCTTTTATATGTTATCTTGTACCATTCATGAATGTGTATTTATCTTTTTACCTATGTACTTTGTATCTCGTCATATCCATGTGCTGTACTATATTAAATGTTTTGTCTGTTAACCTTCGTCGGAGTCATGTATCCAATATATATAACCTTGAACCTTTCTTACAAATCTAACTAGGTCAAGACTAAGGAGCACCACTCATTAGGATAAATAGATAAGAACCCTCGGTTGAAAATAAACAAGCGGTCGAAGCAGACAAACACAAGCGCCAACAAATAAGGAAAGAAATGGCTAGGAAGGAGTCGGCGAAACATCAAAGCGCCAACAACCCAATAGATTTAGAAGGAAATCAAACACGATACCGTCCATGAGGACGCTGAAAAATGTATAAATTTAAGCTGAATTTGATTATTTAACAGTGTAAATAAAGTGATCTGAGGAAGCCCGGTGGGTTTCGGATACCCACGAGTGAAAATGGACGACAATAAGGCTTTTTTCCTTTACAACTTACTTTGCTCTGTTTAATAAAAATTAAACATTGAGTTCTCAAACGTGACCTGAACTCTGCAGCAATATAATGTGGAGAAAAGGACCAGCTTAGAATCATTCTAATACCAAGAAACTTGGTACCTCACCAATATAAATATATAATATATTATATATATATAATATATATATATATATATATAAAGAAAATTAAAAAAAAAAACAACTTGTTTTTTCAATTTTCTTTATATTGTCGGATTTATTTTCCATATTACTCCCATATATATATATATATATATATATATATATATATATAGATATACAGGGTGGCCATAATGATGGGACACATTTTAAATGCTATTTTCTCAGATTATAAGAGATGACACAGAGTACTAAATATATTTTAGAAAGCGAGAGGAAACATCCTAAAACTTGATATTTCATGCTGTTACAAATTTTCGAAAGACAGATTCTGTAGAGAGATAGCAACTATTTCAGTTGGTATGCTAAACCACACTTTACGTGATATGAGAAATCGAGCTCTCGACTGTTTTCGTCATGATCGTAAACATCACAATGACATAATATTCAAATCTTAAATTATATGTAAAACTCCTCTGTAACACTTCTGTAATAAATATACTTAGTACTCTGAGTTTCTTTTGTAATCTGAGAAAATATCATATAAAATGTGTTCTATCATTATGGTTCACCCTATATATATATATATATATATATATATATATATATATATATATATATATATAATATGTGTGTGTGTGTGTGTGTGTGTGTGTGTGTGTGAAGAAAAGGAAGTGAATCCGACGGTATGTAGTATATTAAGAAAATTGAAAAAACACAGGTTTAAATAAGTTGAGTGGTAAGTTTAATGGCCGACGCTGCACTGTTTCAATCTATTAATTAGATATGGAAGCTGATAAAAAAAAATTACCACAGAATAACGAGAACATTGCTTTTCTCGTTATTCTATGACAACAATTTTTTTATCACCTTCCATATACCAACAAATGCCCTGAAGATGATCTAATTAATAGATCGAAACACTGCAGCGTCGGTCAATAAACTTACCACTCAACTTATTAAACCTGTGTTTTTTCAATTTTCTTAATATACTACATATATAATATATACACACACACACACACACACACAGATATATATATTATATATATATATATATATATATATATATATATATATATATATATAATTTAGTATATTTCTTATATTAAAACTTAAATATTTACAACCAGAGGGTGCAATTCTTGCTAATAAATTAAAGATTAATAACTTCATTATTTGACTATATCAATTAATTTGTGAATCTATCGATCTACTGTAACATCTGAAAAAAAAAACGGATAGTTTACAAAGAAATCGTAGAACTCGACGTTTAACCTTGTCTCTGGTAGTCGGAGCCAAAGATAACCTATCTCTTTCTAAAATAACAGATGCACAAAAACCAAAAACCAACCAACCCCCCACCCCAAAAACAAAACAAAAAAAGTATAAGATTGGGGGAAACAGTTTAAGTGCACCTTATAGGCGAGTGCGAAAAGTGATACTGTCCTCACTTGTGTTGACGTATGTTGCCTTGGAAACTGATCGACAAACAAGCAATAGGGAGATTAATTCGATATTTTTTTATACGCTTAAGAGCCTTCTGATATCATTTTCATCTGCTGGTCTGATTTATGACTAACAACAAAAAGGAATAAAGATTCGTCTATATGAGTAAAAATGTAATTTGATTTGAAAGAAGAGAGTTGGCTTTTATTTGATTGTGTTTTTTTTTTGTGTATTTTTTAATATTTTTTTTTTGTAGTTGTAATCTTTAGTCTGGCGGGAATTAGTCTAGATTTATTTCCTTTGCTTTCACAAATACACACACACACACACACACACACACACACATACACTCATATATATATATATATATATATATATATATATATATTCACATATTATATATATATATATATATATTCACATATTTATATATATATATATACATTATAATATATTATATATATATATATTATATATATATATATATATATATATATATATATATATATATGTATATATTATATATATATATATATATATACTCATATGTATATACATATAATAATGCGTCAAAATTTGCTTTCACAAATACACATTCATACACACACATACATATATACATAAGATTATATATATATATATATATATATATATATATATATATACATATATATACATATGTTTATTTACACATATATATATATATATATATATATATATATATATATATATATAATCATATACATACATTCACACACACACATATATATTATTTATTAATAATGAAGATTCGGTCTCTTTTTGTCTGTAACCGAAACTGCGACACTGTTTATGTCACAGTACTTTTTTTTTAATCCATCAAAAACCAATTAAGAGTCAAATATTCATGAATCTTTAATATTTATTCACCTTTATATCTAAAATAGGTTTTCCTAAAATATATATTAGGAGAAATATGTCTTAATAGGTCGACCCCCACCCACTTATTTCATTTTATGAAATTGAAACAAAATATATTTTGCTCATACGTTTTTTAAATTTTTCTATGAAAGATAAGTGTCTGAATAATTAATCATAAATATTTAGAAGCGTTTTAGAGGTCTTTACTGTCGTAAAACAAAACAAATATCTTAGTGGTGTAGAAGGAATATGATGATTTTTAAGTGAGTAATTTTTTTTTTAATATTAAATGTTTTATTTTATTTGTTTAATTTTTTCCTCACCCCTCAGGCAATATCTTTCAAAGAATTATTTTTACACCGCTCGGAAGGTGTGTTTTTTTGCTAGTCTTATTATAAAGGAGATGTTGTGTATGTATTTTTGTAACCTAAACTATATCACTACTCAAGTCACAATTCCCTTCGTTATTTATGTCACAATCTCCATGATTATATTTTCATTTAAACCTCAATTATTAATAAAATTGTTTTACTTTATAAATACTGTTGACCATTTCTACATACCAATAACATGTCATTGTATTTATATAATTAATGAATATGAGCAAAAATCTAGACCATATGACATTTAGGCACTCCTTTTTGAAACCTCACCATCAGATAGAGTTTAATGTCATTCTCAGGACATGTAGACCCTCAGACACAGTATTCTAGCACCATATGATAAAAAGGGTTGGGGTTTGCCATAAGGGCAATAGATTTGGGGCAATCATATAAGTGCTAGGGCTTGTCGTGACCAGCCGATTGATCGGAGGGGGCCTCTCTGACAGCCCGTTTTCTGATGGAAAAATGGACAAAGAAATCCATTCTAGAATAGGTCAAACAAGTACGACATTCGGCAATTTGAATCATCGATTATGGAATACCAAAGATATATCTCTTAAAATAAACATTGATATCTACAGAGCAGTCGTGCTTTCAACTCTATTGTAGGGTGCTGAAACTTGGACACTTTACTGCAAGCACATAAACCAACTTGACGCCTTTCACATGCGCTGTCTTCGTGCCATTTGCGGTATAAAATGGGATGATAGAGTAAAAAATAGCACAATATTTAAAAAGAATGTAATAGTACTGGCATTGAAACCTCACTAGCAAAGGTTCAGCTTAGGTGGGCTGGTCACGTCAGAATGAATGAGAACAGGCTTCCAATGAAGATATTATACGGTTAATTACCAAATACTAAGCGTTATATTGAACGTCCACTCTTACGCTATAAAGACAACTCGAAGGACAATTTGAAACGCCTCAATATTAACCTGAGTGCTTGCGAAGGTCTAACGTCAAATAGGAAATAATTGAGTAAGACATGCTTCGCTAGATTAAAGAGCTTTAAAGAAAATAGATTAAAACATCGATATCAGATCCGTTTAACTTTAAAACAAAAACATCTGATTCCTGCTTTAGGAAATTCTATCTGTAAGTGTGGCTTCATAGCTCACAGCAAGGCTGGGCTGCTATCACACTCAAGGAAACACAAAATGACTTCTTGATAGCATGCACAACATGGGAGGAAACAAATCACTCACTGCTGACCCTCATCCATCGTTCACAATAGGAGAGTCCTCTACCATATATATATATATATATATATATATATATATATATATATATATATATATATATATGTGTGTGTGTGTGTGTGTGTGTGTGTGTGTGTGTGTATGTAAAAAATCATCGGGGTGTTTTAAAGTCGGTATCAGTCAAACAGCGAGTGAGTATATCCCATTTTCTCTAGCTAGACGAGGAATATTGTTTTGGGTCTGCGCTAGAGCGCCAAACCTACCATCAACTCTTCACCCTGTGCTACTCACGCGCTTAGTTGGTAAGAGCCGGTATCGAACCAGGAAACTTGTTGTTCCTACTCGGGCGTTCTACCAACTTTTATCAAATAAGACAATTGTCTTTTGTACTTGTCTATATAGAACATAGGCTCACCTTCTCGATAAATTTGACGTTAATCTCTTGTCATATCCATCACTGAATTAATGATATATTATTGGTATATTGTACACTGACACTCCTTGCGAATTTCAAGGAAATTCTCTTCTCGTTCATGTTCAATGTATTGACATGTCATTTAGTCATGTAATTCAGATCTTACAATATTTAATTAAAGCTTCGTTACGGAAAAGTTGTTAATACAAGAAACAAGTATACGACGATGACAATAGGTCAGGATCTGGCATATCATTTGACAACATGACGGAAAAACAAGAAACTATGTTGGTATTGTAAGATACACCTGAATCCCTATAATGGTAACGATATATATATATAAGATTTTTGGATGTTTGTTTATTTAGAAACGTTGCTGAAAAAGTATATATTAAATTTTTACTTGAAGGCACTTACAACGCATGTATCGCATAAATTTTATGCGATACATGCGTTGTAAGTGCCTTCAAGTAAAATTTTATATATATATATATATATATATTATATATATATATAGCGCTATGTGAAGTATATATATATATATTATTATATATGTATATATCATTATATATATATGAAGTATATATATATTATTATATATATATATATTAGCACTATGTGAAGTGCCAACAGCTTTGTC